>CAJQZJ010001558.1:6906144-6929064 GCA_907164525.1 Lophiomys imhausi
TGTGTGTGTGTGTGTGTGTGTGTGTGTGTGTGTGTGTGTGTGTGTGTAGGAAGGGTGTTGTCTCTGTAATCCTTGGTCTGGGCCACATTGTTGGGATGAGACGCCACGTCCTGGGCCAGGCTGACCCCTTCAGCTGCTTACCTTAGCAGCTGTGCGGTCTTGGGTGGGTTTCCGGAGCATGTCCCGGCTTGTTTTTCTTCACATGTAAGAGGATAAAGTTGTCTGTCCATAGGTAGTATGAAAGAACATAAGTGCTTAAAAACGGTTCTGGAAGGTAAATGCCAACACAGCAGTGTGAGCTTGACCTTTCACAAACAAGCCTAGGCCTCTGGGAAGCGAACAGTTGCTTTCCTGTTGCCCTCATCTCTCTCTCTCTCCCTGGAAGCACTTAGTTGGTCGACTGATCGGCAAGCAGGGCCGGTACGTGAGCTTTCTGAAGCAGACATCTGGGGCCAAGATCTACATCTCCACCCTGCCTTACACACAGAACATCCAGATCTGCCACATAGAAGGTCAGTGGCGGTGTCTGTCGCCCTTGCCTGAGTTGGGAGGCAGGAGCATGCAGGTTGCGGTTGCCCATTCGGAATGTTGGCCTCTAAGCAGAAACCGTACGTTTCTAGGCAGAGAGCACTCTGGGAGTCAGACAACTCCAGTTCAGGTGCTCACCCAGAGGAGACTGTCCCTGGCCCTCACCTCTCTGTTTGGCCAGGATAAGGATGGGGGTGCTCAGTAGACAGAGCCAGAGTCCTGGCTCACAGTGCCTGTCACCCATACTTCCCTCACAGAGCGCAGGCACCTTCTGGTTGAGTCTGTTTGTACCTTTCTCACCACCAGCTTCTTTTTCTGTTCAAAGCATGGGTCAGAATGACAAAGGTACCAAAGGGGAATGAACTTAAAGCAAAAGCCAAAGAAACCTTAGAAACCCTTGCACATCAGAACCCTTGGCAGTGGCGTGGGTGGGTCTGTGTTCGCTGTCACTTTTCTTGACCTACAGAAGCTGTGTATCCTGTCCCTTGCTCTTAGGCTCTCAGCACCATGTAGACAAAGCTCTGAGCTTGATTGGGAAGAAGTTTAAGGAACTGAACCTCACCAATATCTATGCACCACCACTGCCTTCGCTGGCACTACCTTCCTTGCCGATGACGTCGTGGGTGAGCATGCTCTCCAGGATCCCCAGTTCTCGTCCCTTCCCCTAAACTTATGCCAATTGAGAGACTCTTAACTTGTGGGCCAAGCAGGCCCGTGAGTGCGTGCGTTCTCTGCTTTGGCCTCTGCTCAGTTTCTGCTGCTGGCGTGTTCTGTGAAGACAGGAGAAAGCTGGCAAGAAGCCAGGGCCTCTTTACCGCACACTGGGAGGAGTGTACTTTCCTGCCACCTGGGCATGCTTTCTTTTTTTCTGGGCTTTTGAGTATGGAGGAATGAGCCAGGTGACGGGGTCACTCACTGCCCAGCACCAGAGGCCTGGTTAGGATATGCAAAGAAAGATCTGGGTGAGACTTAAGATGGACCGTTACATTCTTTGTAGTCAGATGGTGAAGGACTCCCTCCTCTTCCCCCTCCCCAGGAACTGCCTAGATTGTAGTTGGTAAATGCAGAGTCCCTAGCCTAGGAGCCCTACAGGTTAGCAGAAGAGAAGGTACGGTCTCCAGAGCAATGAGCAGGCATGCCTCTGGCCCTCTTTGGGCCCCGCTTGTCATCACTGGGAGTAGGCACTAGGGAATGGGCTGGGCCCCGCTTCATGCTTTACTTGTGAATTAGAGGTTTTCCCAGAAGGCTTGGCCGTGGCCTCTCTTAAATAATGTAAGCTAGTGAGTGGTTTCCTTCCCTTCTGTTCTGCTTGCTCAGTGGGACTGGGAAAGAGACTCCAGGTCCTTTGAAGTCAGCAGGGCTGAGGGGACCCATAGAAGTCAAAGAACATTGTCCTTGGGGCTACCAGTGCAATCCAAACCTTTCTGTGTGCAGAGCCCATCTATCGTCTATAGCTTAGCACTGGCAAAAATGGTGCTAGAGCACAAGCTACCACAGCCTCTGTTAGGATCGTCTGCACGGGGCCTTAGCAGCTGAGCCCACCTGCAGACCCCTGCCCAAAGCAAAGAGATTAGGGGATGTATATCTATGGGGGATAGAGGCAGATAGGATCTAGGGGCCAAGTAGAAGGCACAGAGGAGTAAATAGGACAGCCTCTCTGGCCGACTTTAGCAGTGGGCCTGGCTTGAGTCTGCTGTTTGTTCTTCCAGGCAGGAAGCTCTGGAGCCGCCTGCAGATCCAAATGGGCCTTAGGCTGCCGCCCCCCGCCTCCCCCCCCCAGTATTCCCAGGCATGTTGTTCTGAGCAAACTGCTTACTCTCAGATTTGCCTTCCTTGATTTAGACTCATCAAAAGAAGTGGGAAGGAGGAAGGAGGGGCAGACATGCCCCAGGGGATGGACCTCTGCCTGCCCAGCCTGTGTGAGGTTCCAGCACAGCATATAGACCCTTGGCTGCATAGTTGGGCTAGGGGGTCCCCCTGTCTGATCCTGGGGTGAGACTGCCTCTAACGGCAGGTCTCAGTATTACAGCATAACAGCCTCTATCTGGATGCCGTGTTGTTACCGGTGACTGTGCTAGTTCATGGGCTTGCCCTGGGGGCTCGGGACAACATATCCCTAACATGAGAAGAACTGATTCCTCCTCTAGCTCATGCTGCCTGATGGTATCACTGTGGAAGTCATCGTGGTCAACCAGGTCAATGCTGGGCACCTGTTTGTACAGCAACACACACACCCCACCTTCCATGCGCTGCGCAGCCTGGACCATCAGATGTACCTCTGTTACTCTCAGCCTGGAATCCCCACCTTACCCACCCCGGTGGAAAGTAAGTGCCACCTAGAGAGGGAGAGTCCTGGCTTCTGGCTATGCTAAGACATGTAGGCAAGGCGGGTTGCCCATTCTGCCGTTTGTCTGGACCAGGAAAAGACTAATCAGGACTCCCTCATGGGACAGAATCTCCGAGTTCTCACATTGTCATGGAATTGTGCTGGGTTGAGTTTTCTGGCTATAGCTTGTGTTTCACTGACTGACCAAGCAGCAGGGTTAGAGTGGCATTTTGACTGGTGGACTCAGATCAAAAATTTTTTTTCAAATTAGATTTATTCATTTTATGCTATGTGTGAGTATTTTGCCTGGATGTATGTATGTACACCACATGTATACTTGGTGCCCATGGAGGTCAGAAGAGGGATTCAAGTCCCCAGAACTGTAGTTATAAATGGTTGTGAACTACCATATGGGTACTAGGAATCAAACTCCTATCTTCTGCAAGAGCAACACGTGCTCCAAACCACCGAGGCACCTCTCTGGCTTAGAAGACTTTGTGTCTTCTAAGTGGGGTGATTACCAAGTGGTCCTCAGGCTTGCCCACCAGAATTACAGTGGTTGTGCTGTCTGTGTTGTGGAAGGTACTTTGGGCAAATACTTGTCACCTGTGCAGTGGGCTGGGTGGGTTGTTGCCACATGGCAGATGAGGAAAACCATCTCTGAAATGAAGGAACTTGCTCAGGCAACGCTTGGGCAGGGGCTGGGGTGTTACTGGTACCTGTATTGCTTTTGTCAGTGGGGAGTAGACTAAATGTCAGAACATTGCTTACAGCCCTCTCATGGGCTTTGAGGATTAGGAAAACTTTGAAGTTATTTGTAGCAGTTTCCTCCCCCTACCCTTTGGAAAAATGAGGTTTTAAATTTTTCATCACATTACCTAATGCCGTAGCCAGAAGTAAACATCAGACTGGAATGTAAGGGCACTTGCTGCGGCTTTGCAGTCTGCATCAGGACCACGTGTGCAGTCAGCTGCTAGTGGTCTCAGGGGGTGCTGCTGTGACCTTGCCCTTTGGCTGACTGGATTGGTGGCTGTCTGTGGGCACTCTGTACTTGAGGCAGAGGCTAGATGGTATGAACTTATAGACCTAGGACGCCCTTCCGGTCAGGCTCTCCATCGGAGTTGTTGTGGAGTGGAGTAGACCAGACCCTAGGTTCTGGGCCACTGAGCTCAGCTGCACTTGGCAGTTCTTGACTGCCAAGGGACCAAAAGTCTCAGTGACTTTTCCTTAGGCACAGAGGCTGGGAGCTAACTCAGTGGAATGTTTGCCATAGGATGTGAATTTGTTTTGGTTTTTCTTTCCTTTTTTTTTTTTTCAAGAAAGAGTTTCTCAGTGTAACAGCTCTGGCTGTCCTACACTAGCTTTGTAGGCCAAGCTGGCCTCGAACTCACAGAGATCCACCTGCCTCTGCCTCCCAAGCACTGGGATTTAAAGGCCTGTGCCACCACACAGGGCACGAATTTGATTTCATCTATTGAAAAAAACAAAGCCATATGTAGTAGTATGTGCTTGTGATCCCAGCACTGGGGAAGCAGAGATAGGCAGCATCCTAGAATTCACTGGCCAGCACAGTATCTGAGGAGTGACAGCTAAGGTTCCATTTGACCTCCACATGCATGCACACAAAAGGCAGGCCTCATCCCTGCTCACTGAGTTTTGTTTTGTGCTGATTTTAGGCTGCAGTAAATTTCAGAGTCACGGATCTAGACTGAAGGCCTTTTAGGATTGGGTAGCTTTGGGACATGCTAAGCTGGATTTCCTGTGTCCTGGGTTTTCCCTTGCTTGTTTTGGACTCTGGGAGAGGTTTTGTGGAGTATTCGTGTTGTCCCTCTCCCCTCCCTGTGGAAATGCATGCCTCTGACAATGTGGGAAGGTGGGAAGCAATGACCAGGGTAGCCCTCACAGCCCTGTCCTAGGCCAGATGTGCTCCACACGCTTGTCCTCCCACCCTGCAGTAACAGTTATCTGCGCTGCCCCTGGTGCGGACGGGGCCTGGTGGCGAGCCCAAGTAGTGGCCTCCTATGAGGGGACCAATGAGGTGGAGATTCGCTACGTGGACTATGGTGGATATAAGAGGGTGAAAGTCGACGTGCTCCGGCAAATTAGGTGAGTGGGACTCCTTGGCCAGTCACGAGTCACCCCTGCATGGCATGGGGTGCATGGCTTAGTTCTAGATGGTGTGAACTATAGACCTAGGACGCCCTTCCGGTCAGGCTCTCTGTCGGAGTTGTTGTGGAGTGGAGTAGACCAGACCCTAGGTTCTGGGCCACTGAGCTCAGCTGCGCTTGGCAGTTCTTGACTGCCAAGGCACCAAAAGTCTCAGAGACCTTTCCTTAGGCACAGAGGCTTCGGATGGAGCTGGAGCCTTCCCTCCTGCTGCCGACTTTGTGTTAACAGTCAGATGTAAACAAGTGCGGTGACCTGCCTCAGCTACACAGAACTAGAAGGCTGCTCTGTGGGAGAAGCCCCAAGTGTCAGGCATCGAAAGTGAGGAAGACTTTTGAGTGGTGAAGGGTGTCCCTCTGGGTCAGGCTTGTAGCGGTCACACACCTGCAACAGGTGTGCACGTCATCCTGGATTGTAGTTGTCACTGTGCTGAGTAGACAGTAAATAGAAATACTGACAGTCTGTGGTAAACTCATCCCTTCCTTGCCTTTCTAGGTCTGACTTTGTTACCCTGCCATTCCAAGGAGCAGAAGTCCTTCTAGACAGTGTGGTTCCACTGTCAGGTAACAGTCGGGGCCAGCTGCGGGCTGGGCACTGGTGGGCACAGGGTTCTTTTAGAGCCTTTGTTTTGTTTTATTTTTGTTTTTTTGAGACGGGTTTCTCTATGTATCTTTGGCTGTTCTGTACTTGATTTTTTTTTTTTAAGATTTATTTATTTTACATAGATTTTGAGAGCTCTATCTGCATGTACCCCTGCATGCCAGAAGAGGACACCAGATCCTATTATAGATGGTTGTGGGCCACCATGTGGTTGCTGGGAATTGAACTCTGGACCTCTGCAAGAGCAGACAGTGCTCTTAACCGCTGAACCATCTCTCCAGCCCCTCTGGACTTGATTTGTAGACCAGGCTGACCTTGAACTCACTGAGATCTGTCTGCCTCTGCTTCCTGAGTGCTGGAATTAAAGGTGTGCAACACCACACCTGGCTCTAGAGCCTTTTTTTTTCCCCAAAGATTTACTTATTTATTTTACGTATGGATGTTTTATCTGCATGAACATCTGCAGCCAGAAGAGGGCATCAGATCACGTTGTGGATGGTTGTGAGCCACCATGTGGTTGCTGGGAATTGAACTCCAGGACCTCTGGAAGAACAGCCAGTGCTCTTAACCTCTGAGCCATCTCTCCAGCTCCCTAGAGCCCTTCTTTTTACCTATAGCCTGTGTAAACATGGTTGGTGCCACTATCAGGTTCTGGTTGAGCAGTTCTAGACTGAGGCCCAGGATCTTGGATTTCTAGCAAGTCCCCGATGATGCCAGTGCCACTGTGGCCCCTCATTCAGGGTCTGCTGCTTTGCTTGAGAGGCTCCAGTGAGGCACTTCAGAATGTGGTCCAGAGAGGGCAGGCCTGAAGTCAGTGGGGTGAGCATACTGCCCAGCGCAATCCCTCCGTAGGGCTTTGCCGGGGCTATGATGACCAAAAGCATTGCTAGAGAAAGAGTGTTGGTGCCCCTGAGTGTTGCCGTCCTTCGGCATGATGGGATGGCACTTGATTTACAGGGTAGCTGTGAGAGTCCTGTGTGCACTGATGCAGAAAGTAGTCAGTCAGATCGCAGCTTCTTACAGCTGGAGGGTAAAAGTCTATTTAACAGTTTGGCTTCTCCCAGGCAGGTCCCTCCCAGATCCTGTTTTGTCCAAAACGGTTTAGGTGCCCTAGACATACCACAGCGTAATCAGGCATGGTGCTGCACACTTGAGGCCACAGCAGGAGGATTACTATGAGTTTGAAGCCAGCCTGAGCTACAAACACACAGCAAGACTTTTTTTTTTTTTTTCTGGGACAGGGTTTCTCTGTGTATCCCTGGCTATCCTGGACTCACTCTGTAGATCAGGGTGGCCTTGAACTTTTTTAAAAATTTATTTATTTTTACTTTATGCGCATTGGTGTTTTGCTTGCATGTATGTTTGTCTGAGGTGTCAGGTCTTGGAGTTACAGACAGCTGTGAGCTGCCATGTGGGTGCTGGGAATTGATCCTGGGTCCTCTGGAAGAGCAGTCAGTGTTCTTAACTGCTGAGCCATCTCTCCAGCCCATGGTCTTGAACTCACAGAGATCCGCCTGCCTCTGCCTCCTGAGTGCTAGGATTAAAGGCGTGGGCCACCACGCCTGGTGCAAGACCCTGCCTTAGGAAAAAAAGGAAAGAAAGGGAAACGGAAACATTACAGTCTAGTGGAAGTCCTAGCAGGCTCTGTTTGTTTTCCCTCCTTTCTTCCCAGCCTTTCTCTCCATTCTCCATTGTCTAAGCAATCTGACCAGACTCATGGAAACAGGCCCTGCTTTATCACAAGACTGGCCCACCACATCTTCCAGGCTCTTGACTTCCATCTTACTGGCTTCCTGCCTTGGGCATGTTCTTAATACTTCACTTATGTAAGCCAGTCCAGTAGAGGGCACCCTCCTATTCTGGGCCAACTGTTTGGGTTGGAATGCCTTCTGCATCACAGTGGGAGCCGGTTGGCCTTTGGGGATCAGCCTTTGCCTGAAAAATGGACAAAAATGCCCTCCTGTCTTTTGGGACATTGCTGGTTTGGTGGAGGTGTACATACATGTTCAGCAGATAACTGCTTGCGTCATAGGCTGCTTTTCTGTCTGCTCTGTGCCTTGGGAGACTTATGTAGCTGGGGATCCCCTGTGTTCTTCCCCCCTTGAGTCACAGAGGCATAGGCTCTGCTGGCAAGGTGACTGTCCTAGACAAGTCCTGAAGTTCGCAGCATCTGGAGCAGCCTGTGGGTGACGAGTCTTTTTTGTCCCAACGGGCATCTGAAGTGCTTTTCTTTTTCTTGTAGATGATGACCACTTTTCACCTGAGGCAGATGCAGCCATGAGTGAGATGACAGCGAGCACAGCTCTGCTGGCTCAGGTATGCGGTGGGGCGGGGGCAGCAGGCCAGCTGGGGCTGTCGGTGGGAGTTCCTGCGAGGGGCCGCTAAGTGTCCAGACCTTTTCCTCCTTCCTTTGTTCCTTCCCTCCCTCCCCTTCCTCCTCCCTTCCCTCCCTCCCTCCCTCCCTCCCTCCCTCCCTCCCTTCCTTCCTTCCTGAGTCAGGGACTCACTTTGTAGACCAGGCTAACCTTGAACTCACAAAGATTCGCCTGCTTCTGCCTCCTGAGTGCTGGGATTAAAGGTGTATGCCACCACACCTGGCTGTGTCCAGGCTTCTTGAGTTCTGACATTTACATTCCTTCTGTCCTATGGTCATGGGCCTGGAGTGACCTGCAAGCTTAGTGCATAAGCCAGGCCTGGCACTCTGTAGGCAGAGGCAAGGGGATTTTGAGTTTGAGCCCTGTCTGGGTTACATATTAAAACTTGTCTCAAGTTTTAAGTATGTACAGCCAGAGATGTTTTCTATGCCCCATGTCCCTCCAGGTGACAAGCTACAGTGCAGCTGGCCTTCCTCTGATTCAGCTATGGAGTGTGGTTGGAGATGAAGTGAGTGTGTCCCTTAACACGCTGTTGTCAGCAGCCGCAGGCTGACTGGGAACTAATTCTGGCATTGTTAGATGACATGATTGTGGACTAGTGCCACCCAGGGGGCACTGGGTGCCACAGTTGGGAGTGGTGATGTTAGTGTCACGTGGCAGGGAGTATCATGAAGCTAAAAGGGCTGTTGAGCATGTAACTTCTGGGACAGCCTCTCCCAACAAAGTACCCTTAATGTCAAGCAGGGGATACCCTGCTGTAGACCTTCCAGACCTCCATCCATTGCTCCTGTCCTTACTGTCAAGGCTCAGGTTTCTTCAGAATGTTAGAAACTCTAACCCTGAGTAAGAACTGTGTCGTAGTGGTGCTCCATTGTCTGCATCTGTTCCCTGGCTGACTGAGTAGAGACTTGAGACTTGGGTAGGAGGACCATGCTGACTGCACACCTAACCCCTAGGTGCCGAGCAGAACTCTCAAGAAAACTCTGTTTTCCAGGTGGTGTTGATAAACCGGTCGCTGGTGGAGCGAGGCCTTGCACAGTGGGTGGACAGCTATTATGCCAGACTCTGACCTCGGCCCTCTGAGCTGCGTCAGTCTTTTTTGCACTGTTGAGATTGGGCTTGGCACTCAGGACAGAGATTTAACAGCAGAGTAACAAACGGTGTTCTCTCGAGTCTTCTTTTCCCCATTCTGTAGTCCTGTGGAGAAGGCGACTCCTCCCCAGGAGGAGCTGCGTGTTCCTTAGGATGGCGTTCACCAGCCCGAGGCTGTCTGCGGGAAGGTCTCTTACCAGACTGTCCTGTTCCCATTCCACCCACTGCCCTCTCCCTGCGGAACCCCACACACTGCAGCAGGCGGGCCAGGGCCGGGTGGGACTGGCTGAGAGGGTCAGTTTCAGAGTCTTTATTCAGGGAGCCAAACGGGGTCCCTGTATAGCTCACACAAGTGAACTGACGGTGTTTAGCCGGTTTTTACGTACTTCCTCCAGGAGCTCAGACTTTTTTAGACATAGATGGAAATAAGGAGCAACGGCCACATCTGACCCATTGAGTGGGGAAGAGGGGGAAGCTATTATCTTGCCAAGCCTGGTTGTAATTTGTAACCATTTTCTATTTGTGCAAACTCTGTAAATATATGTTTAAAAATGTAATATTTTGTACAAGACACACTGGAGAACAAAGGGAACTCAAAACTCTTCCACATTCTTGACCAGGAAATAGAAGTCCATCCCAGGAAGTGGTACTGCCACACCTGCTGCTCCTGCCAGGGGCTCCTGCTGCTTCCTGTGCACAGACAGGAAGCTGTGTGGGAGATTGTCATTTGAGGATTTGATTTTTTTTCTGTATGCATTTATTTAAAAAAAAACTCATTGAATTATCTTGCAGTGGTGTGTTTGACTCTTTTATAGACTGTCTTTAGCATTGTGCAATTTAAGAATAACTTAAGTATCTTGGGCTTACATAAATCTTGAATTGTATAAACTATAACTTGAGTCCTTTTTTTCTTCGGTGGTGGTGAAGATTTGGGGCTGGGGCCTGAGGAGGCTGGTTGTGAGTGGTGTGCAGGTGAGTCCAACTGTGGTTCTCCAAGGACCACAGGATAAAAGAAAAGACATTTTAGCCAGCTCTTCCCCTCCCCCACCAGGTGGCAGCCCAGCTTCCTTTGGCTTGTGCATTCAGAGAGCACAGGGTCTGGTGTGGGGAGAGGATTCAGAAGGTGGGGGATAGAGACACAGACCTCTCCGGTCCTGAGTGCTTCACTTGGGATGGACGAGGTGTTGAGACAGGTCCTTGGGCCAAAGCCATAGGGTCTGGAGAGGAGGTAGATTGTAAGGTCTCATCTTTAGAGGATGGTTCCATGGGGCATAGCTGGGAGTTGGGGAGAAAAAGCAGATTGGTGGGCCAATCACGAAGGGCATGTGCTTTCCAGTCACTCTTTAGAGAAGCAGGGTTTTGGAGTTTTTCAGGTAAGCTCATCTGAGACTTCTGTTACTAGTGGCCATTGGGGAGTATCTTAGCATGAACCAGAAGCTTCTGGAGGTGAAGGGTGTAGTCGCAGAGGTCTAGACTACATGGTACAGATTCTTGCTACTTGCTGCAGGTGTCAGTGTCCCCTGAGCCCTGAGAGACACACGAGGAGTGGCCGGTCACAGGAGCAACAGAGCCTGGGTTCTGGGGTTGTTGGCGCAGCAGCTTTGGTTACACCAGGATCAGCACCCAGCTCCTGAGCACTGAGGTCACATAGAGCCATCACAGGCTTAAGGTAAAACAAGATTTGGCAGCACAAGTCTAGAGAACTTCCCGCGACGAGCTGTGCCACGCTACAGTGACACACAGAGTCCACAAGCCAGGGAAGCAAGAACCCTTCCTAGCTGGGCTGCTTAGAAAGCAGAGCAGGGCCAAGTCACAAAGGCAAACATTGCTCAGGCTAATTGCTGTTAACCACTTCCCTAAGTAGCGTGGGTTTAACATAAGCGCTGGGTTCATGTCTCCCGGTTAGCGCCCGAACTTAAATGGTCGGCCAAGGGGATAATCTAAGATTATAGAGGAGCAGGGGAGAAATAGAGGAGCACAATTGGCTTTGTTTCTGGAAAAGACTTACGTCAAACATGAATCAAGCCAGGAGAAACTTGGAACATCTGAGCCAAAGCGTGAATGAGTGCTTTTAATGACCTAGAAGAGGAAATCAACCTCCATTGGCAATGTCATGGGTAGATGAGAATCTGAGTCTTTTTCTAGTCAGATGAAATACAGTAGAAATACAACCTGACTCACTGGCTTGTGGCTCCAATCTTGGTCACCAAGACTGGACCATCCACCAGTAACCACCAGCCTTACACAGACTGCTTCTTACTGTAAACACTATAGATCCGCCAGGTGTTAACACACAAGCAGCACTTGGGAGGCAGAGGCAGGCGGGCAGGCCAGCCTGGACCATCCTGTGATTATGGAACAAAACCAATACTGGGCTGGAGAGATGATTGCTCCTTAGCAACAGGGAAGGACATTTGGTGTCCAATCCTGATGACCTGAGTTTAGTCCCCAGTTCAAAATCCAGACTGGGAGTAGAAAACCAACTCCCAAAAGTCCTCTGACCTCTACACTCATGTCATAGCACATATAGCACATGTGTGTCCACATCACACACACTGTAGTTTTAAAAGCATGATTGAGAGAAGTGTTTGTAAAGTGTGTGTGTGTCTCCAAGGTGGCCTCAGACTTTTCAATCCTGCCTCCTACCTAGATGCTAGAATTACAGGTGTGTGTTGCTATCTTGGCTTCAAGCTTCTGAACTGACATTAAAGCAGCCCACATTATAAATATATTTTGATCCAACTGTTTGCCACCTTTACCGCACACCTGTGTCTCACACAGCTGTCCCCGAGTTTTCATTTTGACTCTCCTTGGGACTATGTCTGGATTTTTGATGTCAGGACATGGGAACCTTAAATGTGAGACCGCGTGTTTCTTTTTTGTTTTTCGAGACAGGGTTTCTTTGTGTAGCCCTGGCTGTCCTGGAACTAGCTCTGTAGACCAGGCTGGCCTCGAACTCACAGAGATCCCCCTGCCTCTGCCTACCAAGTGCTGGAATTAAAGGTGTGCGCCGCCACACCGGGCATTTGTGTGTCTTCTTGAGCTGACAAGCTGCATCATTTAGCTGGGCATCTCTGGCTAACTGGGTGTCCCCTTGCCAAGAATCCTTTCTGCTCCACAACAAAAATGTGACCTTCAGCCCTGTTGGACTTAAATATGGACATAGGGGCTCCTGGCTGATTATGAGGAGGTGCTGCGGTCACTGGGGCTGCAGTTGCAAGGGCGGGTGGTCATGATTTCTGACCCAGTGTCAGCCATGTTTCAGAGTGAGCAGCTGTAGTTCCCCCTTGATGGAGGTAGGGGTGAGAGGAATTCTCATAAACCACCAGGATGAGGTTTGTGATATCATCTGTGACCCACTCTAGTTCAGTCTGGTGGTGCTGGTCTAGGCAGCTGTCTTAGGCAGTGTTTTATTGCTGTGAAGACACACCATGACCATGGCAACTCTTAGGAAGGAAAACATTTCATTGGAGCTGGCTTACAGTTTCAGAGGTTTAGTCCGTTATTGTCACGGCACACAGGCATACATGGTGCTGGAGAAGTTGCTGAGTTCTACATCTGGATGGGCAGACAGCAGGAAGAGACAGAGCCACTGGGACCTAAGATTGGGTAGTTGAAAACACAAAGCCCTCCCCCAGTGACACACTTCCTCTAACGAGGCCACACCTCCAGACCTCAAGTAGTGCCACTGACGATCAAGCATTCAAATCTGTGTGGGCGCCCTTCCTGTTCAAACCACCACAGCTCCGATCTTTTCTCCAGAGACAGAACTCTGGCCAGAGGACCACCAGTGCACCATATTCTCCTTGACTTGGTGCAAGCTCCCTGCGGGTGGAAGATGAAGACCAACACTTGAAGTTGCTCTCTGACCTCCATACATGTCCTGTGACGTTAATGCACCTGTGCTTGTGGATCGTGCACACCATAGGATAGCTGTACATTTTAGGAGAAGATGAATTTTGACAGGCTTGCCAGGTTTCATTTGGGGCTGATCTGTTCGGCAAGCAAGGACCAACTGAAGATTCCTCTCAAGGAGTTTGGCTCCTGTCTTTACAAAGGAAATGATCTATGAGATCTTGACTGTGTCTTACGAGTAGGCCTAGCTGACATCTGGTAGGGACAGATGGAATTGGGGAAACCCTGGTGCTCTGGGCAAGGAAGGCTGATAACTTCCTCCCTGAGCTAGGGTGGAATTCTTGTCTTTTTCTGGTCTCCCTGGCAGGATGACAGGGAAGTCATCCTGACTGTTCCTATGGGTTTCTGTACCAAGTGCCTGTGTACGTTTGCAAAGCCTGCTAAGGGCTACAAAGCTGAGACAAACCCAGAACCTTCAGGAAGCATCTCTGAGGAAGTGTACCAATGATTCCGTTGCAGATGGCACTAGCCTAAGTGGGGGCCTTTCTTCACTTGCCTGTGGGGTCCTGTAACCTCTGGTGAGGTAGGGACTAGGCTCACAATCAGCTGAGCCTAGCCTTGAACCTGTGTTTTCTAGGATCCTGGCTCTGCTCTCTGGGTTCTGGGGGCAAGTTTTCTACTAACAGCCCTAGGCCTGAGTGTCTTCTGAAGCGGTTGTTTTTCCCCATTGGGTTGAGACAACATTGGATCCTTGGATCCTGTAGTGACTTGGTTTGGGGTTAGAGCTAATTGTTGTGTAATCTGGATGATGGTCTGCTGTCTGCCACGTGTTGGGAGTTGTGCCTTAGGTCAGATGTACCTGGAGGACAGTTGTCAAAATCAGGGTGCTCAGTTTAGTTTTCACACCCCAAACACCCAGCTTCCTGTCTCATTTCGTCCACGTTGGGCAGGACGTAGTTTATAATGGCCCAATTCTACTGTACTTGTTTAAAGGATGGAAAGAGATCATTTCAACAGTAAGAAGCCTGCCTTAAAAAAGTAGAGACGTGGAGGAGAATGTTTTGTTGTTTTGAAGATTTTGAAGGAGGAGGGGAAAGAGTCTCGGGCACCACGCAGGGCAGATCGCGGCTGTTTCGATCTATGGCCACTAGATGGAGCCACAGCACAAGCTGCTGTAGGTATCCCCTCCCTTGGCCTCATCGCCGAGGAGAACAGGTTCTTCCAGCACTGTCTCATTATTAAACTTATTAGGAATCCAAATTCCTAGCTTGTGCCCCGGACTTACTGAACGAGGATGCTGCAGCAGCTGTCTATCCAGGTGGTTTAGATGCAGACTTAAGTTTGAGAGCCACGGTCCCAGAATCAACCTTGGGAAGATGCCCGTAGGAAGCCAAGAATCCCTGCTAGGGAGGGGTGAGGAGCCAGGAAAAAGGAGAGTGGAAGGGCGGGCGGAGGGTGGGTGAAGGTCATTGGTGCAGGTATAATTAATGCCAAAGAGCTGGTCCAAAAACAGGAAGCTGATACGGACTGGGTGGCAAGGCTGTTTTTTTTCCAAGTGGGGTAAATCTAAGCAGGGTCAGGAGGAGTGAGTAGTGGAGGGAAAGGAGGCCTCTCTAAAGGGACCCCCTCCTTCAGGGAGACAGATTGTGGGCTAGGAGCTGAAACACAGGCTGTCTGAGTTCTGCCGGGAGCCCCAGGGCAGCCTGTGTCCTCATTGTGGTACTCACCTCAGCCTGTTCTGAAATTTTGTGAGCCCACTACTGTGTTAATGGATTGAAATCTTGCAACCCTCCCAAGACGACCCAAGAAAATGGATGCTCAGAATCAAAAAGAAGCTTGAGATGGGGTGGGAAAATCACTAGTGAATTAAAACCTTATTTTTGTCTTTTCGATCCCATCTGTACCCTCAGGGAAGGCCAGTGCAGAACAAATTAACATCTTTTTTTTTTTGACATTGACAGAAATTCCTTTTGCAGGTCGCTACTGAGGCTTCAAAGGAGCAACATATCATGCAAATATTTTTTTTCAGCAATGATGTATACAGTTTTTAGTTTGATTTATTTTTGATTGTCAGAAACAAAATGGAAGTTAGCTCTTTAAAAATGAGCGTGGCTGGCTGAATAAATAAATAATATGCTCTTGGCCAGAACCTGCCAGTACCTCCTTAATTGCCCATTGATTCTCTAATTCTCTGCACTTTACCATCTACGAAATTAAGAGGCCACAGAGCATGGAGGTGTCTTTTGCCAAACAAATGAAAGAAGCAGGGGATTTCAAAGGTACAGCCTTCCTGGGGGCTTTGAGGTAGCATTAAAAGGCAGAAGCCTGGTGTCCTCCATGGGTCCTTTCCAGGCTCGAGGGTCATCACACTGAGTTTCCAGCCACGAGCATGTGTGTTGTGTCCAGCAGCTGAGAATCTGGGCACTGAGAGCAGCAGGGACCCAATTGTCCCTCCTATTGGTCTCTAGAGGTTGGGTGGTCTGGTCTGGTCTCCCTCCAGCAAATACGGCTGTTTAGATCTTTCAGACTAGCCTGTTAGACTCAACCACACGTCCTGGGAGGTGCCTCCTTTCTACTAGGGGATACTCTCCAGGAGGATCCCTTTATCCCATTTCTGGAATGACCTACCAGTCTCGCCTCCTTCAAAAGTCCTCTGGCATCATCCACGCAGTCTCCTCTGCCTCAGGCTCCACTTCTCCCTTTCCTTCGATTCTAGTCCCTTCAAGCCACAGAAACCTATTCTCTCAGTCTCAGGCTGTCTGCTGGGACCCTTCTCACTCTCCTTTAAGATTCTGCCCCAGGCACCCTCCTCCAGGTCATGACTCTGAGCACTCAAGCCCCATTGTAACCTGCCACACAGGGTGGGGTAAGGACAGGCCCTGCCAATTGCTTCTCTGTAAAAGTCTCTTAAATGGGACCTCATTGTCTACTACCACGGGCCCTAGGGGGTGGGGCTCTCCCCCTTTCTTTGGGTCTGTAGGCTCATCATTTCTTCCACCCTAGAGAGACAATGCCAGTTGCCTCTGCCTGTCCCCCTATCCTGGACAATCTCCATGCGTGCCTGCTTGGCAGTTGTTAGTGTCCCCATGAGAACATTGACACTGGGCTGGGAGCCCGGGCAAGGATGCCCCGTCAGGGGCAGGGATCTTACCATTTGCCTTTGGACCCCTCAACTGCCTCTCCTTTCTGTCCCCATTCCTCTTTCTATCAGCGTCATCTTCCCTGAATTAGAATTCTCACTCTTCCCCCTTATCCAGTCAGCACCGAGCCTGCCACTGTCAACATCCCTGCTCCCAAGTCTCCAGCAGCCTGAGCTCCGGGCCGGCGCCTCTCTCTCTGGCAATTACGATTCCTTCCCTGGCTAACATCGGAAGTCTTTGTTCTTCTCCCTGAACGTTCAAGTTAATTTCTACTGACTGTTTATTCAGCCTTTGTACTGGCTGGCTTGCTACTTAGTCAGGAAAGGGAGGGGGCTCAGAGGCAAAGCACTGGGATGTTGAGGACTCAGAGCAACAGTTTAGAACAGGAAGTAAGACACTTCAGAGGAGGAGGGGGCTAGACAGGAGTCCTCAGGGCCCTGGGGGACCAAGACTAGGATCATGAGTATAGGGAGAGAAGGAGAAGGGAAAGGAGAACAGGAGAGAGGGAGTGGGTGAGGAAGGAGAACAGGGAATGGGGAGTGAAAAGGAGAGCAGGGGAGGGAAAAGGAGAGCTGGCCTCAACTCTTAGGCCCTGCTTCTTGTGTCTGGGGTGAGTGTGCAAGTAAATACACATGGAGACATGTGCACCCCACTTACTTAGAGACCTGTGTGGGAGACAGAAGACAACAAAACAAAGCCCACATTAGCAGTCCTGGCTTGCCTTCCATTTTAGCCTTTTGTTCAGCCATGCTTTGAGAGTTTAAGAGGGGCCATGGGCCCGCAAAACACGGTGTTCAGGAGGAGGAATCCCATAGGGAGGGGAACCCACAAGGGAGAGGAGAGGACAGGACGGAGAGAAGGGAAGGAGAAGGCTGGGATGGGTGGTGTGGGAGGAGAGGCCTCTGGACCAGGGATCACCCAAAGATCCTATGCAGCTCTGGCTGGCTAGGGTTCCCTAACTCAAGACTGTGCTTCCCGAAGCAGCCACAGGCCCCACCCCTTTTAGCTTTTTTATTTTATTTATTTATTTTTTTTGGTTTTTCGAGACAGGGTTTCTCTGAATATCTCTGGCTGTCCTGGACTCGCTTTGTAGACCAGGCTGGCCTCGAACTCACAAAGATCCGCCTGCCTCTGCCTCCCAAGTGCTGGGATTAAAGGTGTGCGCCACCACCGCCTGGCTTAGCTTTTTTATTTTAAGAGACATTGTTGCTAAATTCCCCAGACTGTGCTCAAACAGAATCTCCTGCCTCAGCCACCTGAACAAATGGCTTTATAGGTGCTTTCCACTGGCATGGCTGCCATCTCTGTCTCTCTGACTCTGTCCCTCTGTCTCTCTCTGTACAGATGATATAGGCACATATAGATTAGATGTAGACATAGGTGGTATAGTTATAGATGATTAAATACAGGTACAGCCCTACTGTGTAGGCCTGGCTAGGCTAGAACTTGCTAAGTAGACCAGAATGGCGGTGAACTTGTCCCCCTGCTTCTGATTCCTGAATACTTTGAGATACTGGAGTGTGCCTCCATGCTTGGCAGCAATCTCTTGAGAATGCAGTGGAATGAGTTTGTAGCCTTGGCTGACCTTGAACTTTTAATTTTCCTGGCCTCAGCCTCTGGAGTACCGCGGCCACAGGCGTGTGCCACCAAAGGCCCTGGATTCCGTTCCCAGCTCTGCAACAGTGAATGAACGGATGGATGTTGTCTGAGTTGGAGTGCCTCCTGCTGTGACGTAACGCCATGACCAAAAACAACCTGGGGAGGAAGGGTTTATTTGGCTCACACATCCACAGCAGTTGTTTTTCATAGGATGATGTCAGAGCAGGAACTCAGGCAGGGCGGGACCCTGGAGGCAGGAGCTGATGCAGAGGCTGTGGCGGGATGCTGCTTACTGGCTTGGTCCTCATGGTTTGCTCAGCCTACTTTCTTATAAGTCCCAGGACCACCAGCCCAGAAATGGCCCCACCCACAATGGGCTGGGCCCTCCCCCATCAATTACCAATTAAGAAAATCCCCTACAGTCTAATTTTATGGAAGAATTTTTTTTAAAGGCTTGTTTTATTTTAATGACTGATCCACGTGAGGTCACAGTTAGACCATATGTATAGACTGGAGGGACATTTTATTTCTTGTTCTCTTCCTCCTTGGATACACTCTTGATGATCTCCTTCTTCTTGGTCTTAGACCTGTGAACCTCAGCCTGGCCAACTACTAGCTTCTTACAGGCCTGTCTGCCTTCAGCTTGCGGATGTGCTCCATGAGAATCCATTTTTTTTACATTCCCTTTGACCTTTGGATACAGGATGTGATACATTGGCAGTCAGTCTTCTTACATTCACAGTATCTCCTGAGAAGCTGGCACAGGCTCATCCTTCTCATCCACATCACCAAGGCATCCGAGCACGGGCAGTACCTTTCCGCTTCCCTATGCCCATATGCCTGCCCTTCTGTTGAGCCAAGATATTTTTCCAGAGTTAAGCCGGGAACGGACAGTCACAGTCTCCCGGATGACCAGCCTCCTGACCTGTTGACAGGAGTTGGCACTGGCGATTGCGTTGGTCTCACTGAGATCCAACCAGACCTTTTTTTTTTTTAACCACAGCTGAGAACACTAGAGGCAAGCTCTTCAGTAGCCTGAGCATACTCGTGGCCGCGGATGGAGCAGCCAAAGGAAAAGGCTGGAGGAATTTTCTTAATTGGGATTCTTCCTCTCAGATGACTCTGGCTTGTGTCACGTTGACATGAAACTATTTAGCACAGTGAATAAAGTTTTGGGGGGGAGTTTTCGAGACAGGGTTTCTCTGTGTACTAGCTCTTGTAGAGCAGGCTGGCCTGGGACTCCCAGAGATCCGCCTGCCTCTGCTTCCAGAGTGCTGGGATTAAAGTCGTGTGCAACACCTTGCCTAGTCCTTTTTTTTTTTTTCTTTTCTTTTTTGAGATAGTGTCTCCCTATGTAGCCTCGGCTGGCCTGGAACTCATTATGTTGACCAGGCTGGCTTTGAACTACTAAAGATCCACCTGTCTCTGCCTCTAGAATGCTGGGATTAAAGGCCTTTGCCACCATGCCCAGTGAATAAAACTTTTAAAAATTTATAATGGATTCCTTCTTTCTTCAAAGAAATCTTCCCAAACTCCATTATGAGAAATAGACAAAGTAATTTTTTTTCCTTTTTTTGTTTTTTGTTTTTTTTTTTTGAGACAGGGTTTCTCTGTGTAGCCCTGGCTGTCCTGGACTCACTTTGTAGACCAGGCTGGCGTTGAACTCACAAAGATCCACCTGCCTCTGCCTCCCAAGTGCTGGGATTAAAGGCGTGCGCCACCACTGCCCAGCTAAATATTTTATTTGTATAAGCTTACATACCTGGGCTAGGGGTGTAGCTCAGTGGTAGAGCACTTGCCTAACACGTATGAGGATTGACCTCAGCCACAACAAATAAAAGTAAGTTAAAAACAAAACAAATTTGTATGTTGACGTGTATAGGAATTAGCCTATTAAATGAAGATTACTGCGACAGAAGAAAACACAAGCTGGATTAAACTCAATGTGACGTTGTCCTGGATTGAATCTGAGAACAGTGAGGGCCTCAGTGGAAAAGTTTCGAAATCTGAAGAAATGATGTCATTGGTTCTCGCCTTAGCAGCGGCTCCACTCCATGGTCTCTTAGTCCTGAGGGCTGTGCCGTGCCCACGTTCAGTGGCAATGTTGGGAGAAAATCATGTTGGGGAAGCTCATTTAGACGCTGCCGCTTTCCTGCAAATAGAAATCACTACCAAGAAAGCCTTTCTCTCCAGGCCTTTACGGCATCCATGAATAGACGTCATAAATAAATGGACAAATAAAGATCCAAGGCCCTGGCTACGGATGGCAGGGAGCTCCTTCAACCAACAGATCACTGCTACTCTTTGCTTTGATTTCACAATATTGAGAGAAATCTTGCCTCTCCCAACCAAGCCATTGAAAATGGCAGCGGATTTGAGCATCTTCCTTGCATTGTGGTCTCAAGCCCCTTGTGTTCGAAGAAGAAAAGGCAGAAGATCCTACCTTAGTACAGGTGCAAGCCTGCAGGTCACCATTTGTTATGGACATGGGTGTGGGTGTGTGCGCGCGCGTGTGCGTGAAAGTTGTTTAAAATATTTTCTTGTTGTTTTTGGGTTTTTCGAGACAGGATTTCTCTGTGTATCAGCCCTGGCTGTTATAGAACTCACTCTGTAGACCAGGCTGGGTCTCGAACTCAGAGATCTACCTGCCTCTGCCACCCAAGTGTTGGGATTAAAACACTGCACGGCGAAAATATTTTTTTTGGGGGGGGGGTTTTCGAGACAGGGTTTCTCTGTGTAGCCCTGGCTGTCCTGGACTCACTTTGTAGACCAGGCTGGCCTCGAACTCGCAAAGATCCGCCTGCCTCTGCCTCCCAAGTGCTGGGATTAAAGGCGTGCGCCACCACTGCCCGGCTGAAAATATTTTTAAAATACAACTTGTTTTGCTTTTTTTGTTTTTGTTATGAGAGCCTCACATAGCCCAGGCTGGCTGTTAAGTCACTACGCAGCTGAGGATGGCCTTGAACTCCCGATGTTCGTGCTCCTTCTTCTGAGTGCTGAGATTAAAAGTGTCTGCCACCCTAACTCTGAGCTATATCCCTAACCACTCCCTAATTTTGGTAATGGAAGAATTATTATCGGGGGGCCAACAGTGTGGCTCGGTGGTTAGAAGAGTTTACTGCTGAATCTGAAAACCTGAATCCAGTCTCTGAAGCCCACATGGTAGGAGAGAATTGATTCCTAAAAGTTGTCCTCTGCCCTCTACATGTGTGCTGTAAGACAGTCATGTATGTGCACGCGCGCGTGCGCACACACACACACACACACACACACACATTTACATAAGTGTAACTTTTTAAATTATTATGGTGACTGGATGTAGGAGAGGGCATGCAAGCCACGTGGCGTGAGTAAAGGTCAGAGGCCAACTTTCAAGAACCACTGCTTTCCCTTCATCAGTGGTATATCTGGGAATCAAACTCGGGAGGTCAGGTTTGCACAGCAAGTATCTTTTACTGACTGAGCCATTTCACCCGTCCTTCCTTTAAAATTGGTGTAAGAGAGTCTGGCTAAGTTGCTTAGGCTGGTCTTGATCTTGTGACCCTCCACTCTTAGCTTCATAAGTAGCTGGGATTACAGACCTACCAGGACTGTGTCACATGGGTCTGCTGTTAGCATGCTCATCCTCAGCTAACCCTGATGGTTTTTATGTGGATGCACATACCAGCCACCTGCCATGCTTATTCTTCTCCTAGCACCCAACCTTACAGACTGTGTTTGGCGATGACTGGACCCAGTTTATTATTACCTGGTTTGCATGTGAAACAATGCCCACATACTCCCCCACTCCCCTGTCGGTCTGTGTATTTGAACACAGGGACCCCAGCTGGTGGTGCTATTTGGGAAAGTTATTGTATGTTTAAGAAGTGGAGTCTCAGCCGGGTGGTGGTGGCGCACGCCTTTAATCCCAGCACTTGGGAGGCAGAGGCAGGCGGATCTCTGTGAGTTCAAGGCCAGCCTGGTCTACAAAGTGAGTCCAGGACAGCCAAGGATATTCAGAGAAACCCTGTCTCGAAAAAACCAAAAAAGAAGTGGAGTCTCTGGGCTGGAGAGATGGCTCAGCCATTAAAGGCTAGGCTCGCAACCAAAAATATAAGAAGTGGAGTCTCACTAGAGGAAGTGAGTCACTGGGGGTGGGCCTTCAGGTTTTAGAGCCCAGCCCCATTTCCTGTTCTCTCTGCTTCCTGACTGCAGGTTCAATATGACCATCTGCCTTCAGCCTCTGCTGACTTGCCTTCCCTGCCATGATGGACAGCAGTCCTCTCCTCCCATAATACCAAACACCTTACCAGGTATTTGGTCAAAGCAATGCAAAAAGCACCTACTATACTACCTCATGATCTTGGACAAGGCATTTGTGTACACACAGGCACTGTTCCAAGTGTCTTCAGATGTCACCACTGGTGTTAGAGCAGTTCCTGGCACATAAATGCTCTCCGTTTCATTCTTCTTGTCATCTCAAATCAATCTTCCCTCAGATCTGGAGGCATTCTCCATTTCCTTGTTCACCAGATGGTTATTGAACATCACCATGCTGCAGGCATTGATTAGGCACCAGGAATCTGTTGGCAAATGACCCCGACAACCCACTGCCTTTACAGAGCCTTTCGTGGTTGGTTTTAAAGTTGAAATTGCTGAAACACAGAGGGGCCAGGTCTGCACTGTGAACCAAACAGAAAGCCAACCTTTGTCACTTTGCTGTGTGACTGGCATGGGAGAAAGTCTCCTCCCACACCTGCTCCATCCTGCAGCTCTGGCTCCTCATCACCCAGATCCTAACCCTTGGACGGAGCAGAAGACACAAGTTTCATCCTGTGTGGTTTTGTCTGTGGGACCAGAGACAGTCTGGTCAGGCAGTAGAAGCTGTGAGAAACTAGGACATTGAGTTCAGATTCAGTGAGAGACCCTCTCTCCAAAAACAAGGTATGGTGGTGCACCCCTTTGATCCCAGCACTTAAGAGACAGAGGCAGGTGGATCTCTATGAGTTCAAAGTCCAACCTGGTTTCCAGAGTGCATTCCAGGCCAGCCAAGGTTGCATACCGAGACCCATCTCAATACAACAACAGCGATAATAAAAATATGAAGAGCAATTGAGAAAACACCAGATGTGCACCGCTGGCCTCCACTTACATGCACACACGTTTATGCATGAATACACACAACACATACTTATCTGTACACATACATACATACACACACACACACACACACACACACACACACACACACACACACACA
>CAJQZJ010001558.1:6936364-6949209 GCA_907164525.1 Lophiomys imhausi
ACACACACACACACACACACACACACACACACACACACACACACACAGCAGCTGGCCCTCTCTGAAGGTCTGCCTGGATTGGCCTGCAATTGTCCGAGTCCGGGCATGTTTCTTAAGAACCCCTGAATGTACTAATGTGCAGGCTGGGTAGGAACCACTGCCTCTTGCTTATCAACAGGGAAGTGAGGCCAGTGGCAGGTTCCTGAAGAAAAACAAAGGGCCCCTTTCCCCAATATTCAGCCACATAATGACTTCTGGTTTCAAGTTCAAAATTCTGAGCATTAGGAGCCATTCTGTTCAGTCCCAGCTAGACGCTAATTGAGTTCCCTTCTGGGGCTGGATGCTTGCTCTGCATTGCTTTTGCGGTGACCCGATGGTGAACTGATTGGAGCCCACTGGGTAGGTGGGAAATGGCAGGAAACCCATTGAGGAGCTGGTGGCAGGCCTAGCTTGGAAGGAAGCATTTTTCTTATGAACACTAATCTGTGGTGATTTCACTGAAGTTTGTAGCAGCATGTTTTACAACCCAGGTCCTCACATAATTATGCAATGGAAATGTGTTTGAAATTGCCTAAATGGCTGTAGGTGGGTAGGATTTGTTCAGGCATTCATGGTACTTCCCAGAAACCCACACTCAGTTGGATTACCTTGCAAATGTGCTCTTGATGTCACATTTGCTGTCCCTGGCTCACTGCTGAGGAGGAGGAGGAGGTGTTCTCTCTGTAGAACCTAAAAACAACAGTGCTTCTTAGAAACTAATATTAACTATTTCTAAGGATGATTAAATCTTTTTCTAGTTTCCACCCCCAACTCCTCTTGTTGGGGACAAAACCCAGGGCCTTGTCTAGGCTAGATAGGTACTCTATTTGTGAGCCACACCCCTGCCCCACCATGATGAAATCTGTAGTCTTTCTGTTTCTCTCTCTGGAACCCAGGG
This sequence comes from Lophiomys imhausi, assembly GCA_907164525.1. Classification (NCBI taxonomy): domain Eukaryota; kingdom Metazoa; phylum Chordata; class Mammalia; order Rodentia; family Muridae; genus Lophiomys; species Lophiomys imhausi. Next base: position 6,937,302 of record CAJQZJ010001558.1, read on the forward strand.
CCTTGTCCACGCTAAATAAGCATTTTTTTCAAGACAGGTTTCACTATGAATCTCTAGCTGCCCTTGAACTCACGAAGATCCTCCTACCTCTTCTTCCAGCATGCTAGGATTAAAAGTGTGGGCCACCCAGTGTGTAAGGCTGGCATAAATAAGCATTCTAATAGTGAGCCACACCCTGCCCTAGGATGATGAAATCTTTTTTGTTTGGTTTTTTTGTTTTTCAAGCAGGGTTTCTCTATGACTCACTTTGTAAACCAGGCTAGACTTGAACTCAGAGATCCACCTGCCTCTGCCTCCCAAGTTCTGGTGGCTGCGCCACCACAGCCAGGGATGAAATCTTTTTTTTAGTCGTGTTGTCTGTATGTGTCTGTGTGTCTGTGTAGATAGATGCCCATGGTAGCCCAGAGGCAACAGATCCCCCTGGGGCTGGAGCTGTCTGAGGTGGGCTGTCAGCTGTCTGAGGTGGGCTCTGGGAACTGATCTCAGATCCTCTACAAGAGCAACAAGAGCTTTTAACTTCTGAGCAATCTCTCCAGCCCCATACGATGAACTCTTTTTTTTTTTTTCCCAAGACAGGGTTTCTTTCTGTACCAAGCCCTGGCTGTCCTGGACTCGCTTTGTAGACCAGGCTGGCCTCGAACTCACAGAGATCTGCCTGCCTCTGCCTCCTGAGTGCTGGGATTAAAGGCATCCACCACACCCGGCCTCATATGATGAATTCTTATCTGGTGATTCATTGTTGAAGAAATAAAGAGGGAGACTTGCGATTGCTGCTTTACCATGCAAGGAAAGTAAGACAAAGAACAGAATAAAGGAAGCTCTAAAATACCCCAAAGAAAGCTCCATTTTTCTATGCATTGGCTCCACCAAGCTGCCCTGGTTTCCCAGAGAAGATGCAGCTCAAGACTTTAATGTAGATGTTCTCAATTTAAAATGCTCACCTAAATAAAATAAATATTGTATGCTCTAAATAGGTCTGTGGGCTGTTGCGGACGGACCACATCCGTGACCTTGCTTGGCCCCATTAATTTACAAGGGAGGGAACACTCCCTGGAGGGCGACCAATTTAAATAAAGGCAGTCTTGTTAACGGCTGGTGGGGGAAAGGCAAGAAAGGGGTGGGCTGTGGTAGAGTGCTGAAGAGAGAAGGGCTGGTTTCATCTCTCAGCTGGGTCTGCACAGGACTAGGGAGTTGAGCAGTGATGCTTCAGACCAGAGACATTACACAGCACGAGAAATGTACCAGGCAGGAAGATGGAACCTGGGCCTAGAAGGGATGACATCACTGGCAGAACCCAAGAGATTTTACATCTTAATTGATTAGTTTATGTGCGTATTTATGTTTGTGTCTATGTAATAAGTGGGTGCACACATGCGTGTGGGCAGGTGCATGTGTGCAGCGTGTATGTAGAGAGACCAGGGGTTGGCACCAAGTATCTTCTTCAATCACTGTACATCTTATCTTTTTTTTTTGTTTGTTTGTTTGTTTTTTTTTCGAGACAGGGTTTCTCTGTTTAACAGCTCTGGCTGTCCTGGACTCGCTTTGTAGACCAGGCTGGCCTCGAACTCGCAAAGATCCGCCTGCCTCTGCCTCCCAAGTGCTGGGATTAAAGGCATGCGCCACCACCGCCCGGCTTTTTTTTTTTTCAAGACAGGGTTTCTCTGTATAACAGCTCTGGCTGTCCTAGACTCACTTTGTAGACCAGGCTGGCCTCGAACTCACAGAGATCCGCCTGCCTCTGCCTCCCAAGTGCTGGGATTAAAGGCATGCGCCACCACCGCCTGGCTGTACATCTTATCTTAACTCAGGGCTCTCTGATTGACTAAACTGCCTGGCCAGTGAACTCAGCAGGTCCACTTATCTCTGCCCCACCCCACCCCTGTATTAGGGTTACAGATGCACACAAGCACACCCAGCTTTTATTTATGTATTTAAAATCATGTTTGTGCCCTGCACTTCCTATATAATCAGATATATTTATCCTTCTCAGCTCTCTGAGGTGGTTGAAGAATAGACAGCTTGAGTCTCATAGCTAAATTTTGAGTTGTTTAGGAATCAAGAGGGCATTCTAGATCTAAGAAGATGGTTATAATAGTGATGCAAGTTAGTATGAAAGCTAAGTCAGTTATAGAACTTTAAACTCATGGAGATGGTTAGAAGGTAGAAGGTTAAAGTCAGGGGCCAAATATGTATGAACTGGACATTGGGAAGGTATACTGGGCCATTTAATTCTCATAAATGTGGCATATTTAATTCTGCTGTTTTGTATAGAATTTACTGTTATAAGAGAAAGAACCATTTGTTGGATTGAAAAGGGAAGCTGTTGGGGGGGAAGAGGGTGGAAGGGTGGGACAGGAAGGGGGAATAGGGAAGGGTTTGTGACTGAGATGTAACTTGAAGAAAAAAATAGAGTATTTATATAAAAAAAAATAAAATCACGTTTGTGTGTGTGTGTGTGTGTGTATCCATGTGGAGGCGTGCTCACATGTGTGCAGTTACCTGTGGAGACCAGAAGATGGCGCCAGATCCTCTGGAGACGGAATTACACATCGCTGTGAGTCGGGCGATTTGGGATGCTAGGAACTGAATCTGGGTCCCTGGCAAGAGCATCGGAGCTCAACCACTGAGCCTCTCCAGTCCCACCAGCATTTTCTTTTTAAGCCTGGGTACTGGTGATCCAAATTCCGAACTCAGGTCCTCTGAGTTCTGTGTTGTTTCTCCAACCCTTGGAGAGTCCCATCTAACTGAAGCCAGAACGCCCAAGATACATTTTCACTGCAGCGGAGGAGAAAGATGAGTTAACTGTCTGAGAATCTGAGAGTAGGGTTAGCCAAGTCTGAGAAGTGGCTGACAGGTCGGTTGATGAGGTGCAGTCTGGGCTTTTGTTTCTTTCCTACTTGTTCGATTGGCGATGAGCATTCCAAGCTCTGTTACCAGAGCTCCTGAAAAGCCCCACTCGCTCTTTGGAGATGGCTCCTTTATCTCTTCACAGCTCCCAATGTTCTGAGTGCATGGGGCCTCCCATTTCAGTAGTTACCCTGGTCTCCCTGGGTCACACTGGATCCCTTGTACCTGAAAAGGTTTCTTTAAAAAACAAAACAAAAAGATGTACTGGGTGTAGTGGTGCACACCTTTAATCCCAGTACTCAAGAGGCCCAGGCAGGTGGATCTCTTTGAGTTCAAGGCCAACCTGGTCTACAGAGTGAGTTCTAGGACAGCCAGGGCTATTACATAGGGAAGCCTTGTCTCAACCCACCCACCCCCCCAAAAAAAAAAAGAAATGAAAAAAATTGAAGTGATATTGACCCAATTAGCTATCTTGGGGCTGGAGAGAAGGATCAGAAGTTAAGAACACTGCCTGGTGTCTGTAGAAGCCAATAGAAGACATCAGATCCCCTGGAACTGGAGTCACAGATGGTTGTGAGCTGCCATGTGGGTATAAGGAATTAAACCCAGGTCCTCTGGAAGAGCATCCAGTGCTCTTAACCTCTGAGCCATCTCTCCAGTCCCAGGACGATCTTTCTGTATCAGTTCTGCAAATGTGCTGAACTGATGTGTTAACTCTAATGGGCTTTGTGTTATATGTCTGTGATATCTTCAAGGCTTTTTCTTGCCGTGGTGATGCTGGGGGTTGGATCCAAAGTCTTGTGACTGCTAGGCAAGCGTTCTACCCCTGACCTATATCCCTAGCCTTTCTTCAGTGTTTTCTTTCTGTAAGATCACATCATCTGTAAGGCAGGGTCTTGCTTCACCCTCTTTCTCCCACTCTGCCCTGGTCAGAACTTCTATTTGAGCAGAAATGGTGTATCACTTTTCTACTAATGGGACAAAACGCTGTGACTGAGGCAACTTACAAAAGAAAGTGTTTAATTGGGCTTGTGGTTTCAGAGGATTGGAGTCCCATGATGGCAGAATGAAGGCAGGACCAACTGAGACCTCCCACCTTGATCTGCAAGCAGGAGGCAGAGAGCCAGAGCATTGAGAGTGTCTTTCAAAACCTCAAGGCAGCCCCAACTCCTGTGACACACCTCCTCCAACAAGGCCACACCTCCCCATCCTTCTCAAATAGTTCCACCAACTGGGATCCAAGTATTCAAATATATGGGGGCTCTATTCTCATTCAAACCACCACAAATGGTAGATGGACTTCCTTGTCTGAGTTCTGATCCCAGTGAGAACGTCAGTCTTTGCCAGTAAGTCTTAGACAACAAACTGTTTTCCTTTTAAAATTTAGTCAAATTAATTTATTGTGTGTGTGTGTGATGTATGCCTGTGGGCACATGTGTTATAACATGTACATCTGGAGCTCAGAGGACAACTTTGTGGAGTTGGTTGTTCCTTTCCAGGTTTGTGTGGCAAGTTTATTCACTTGACCATTTTTCTTTTCTTTATTTTTATTATTATTTTTTGGGGGGGAGGTTGAGATAGGATTTCTCTGTGTAATAGCCCTGACTGTCCTGGACTCCCTTTATAGACCAAACTGGCCTTGAATTCACAGAGGTATGCCTGCCTCTGCCTCCCGAGTGCTGGGATTAAAGGCGTGTGTCACTATGCCTGGTCATTACAGACAGCTGTGAACTGCCATGTGGGTGCTGGGATTTGAACCTGGGTCCTTTGGAAGAGCAGCCAGTGCTCTTAACTGCTGAGCCATCTCTCCAGCCCTTAGTGTGTTTTTTTTTCCAGTTGATTTTCCCATGTGTGTGGGGTTAGTGGTGCATCTTTCCCTCTAAGAATGAACAGGTTCTCTTTCCTAACACCCAGTGTTTTTCTGATACATCTACCCAATTCTTATTTATTGGTTAGATCAAGGTGAGCATGTCTGTTCTTATCATGACTTACCATTCCCCTGGAGAGTCTCACAGTATAAGGAAAAAAAAAAAAGAAAAAAGAAAAAAAGAAAGCCCAAAGTTATTGGGCAAGAAGAAAGATGGTCCTTATCCATTGAGGGTTTGGAATCCCAAGAACTGTATTAAAAACTGCAAGAGCTGTAGAGATTCAGTGTTTAGGACCGGGGCTTGGTTCTTAGCATCCTTATCAGACCTGTAATTTCAGTTCCAGAGGATCTGCTGCCTTCTTCTGTCCTCCACAGGCACCTATGTGTAAATGTGCACTTGTGCATGCATGCGCGCGCGCGCGCGCACACACACACACACACACACATACACACACACACGTAAAATAAATCTTAAAAACCCAACAACAAAATAAGTATAAAGAAATTAGCTACAAATGATAAGTCAGTCTAGCAAGGCTTCCAAAAAGAAGATGATGTAATGACTACCTTCCCACACTCCAACAATAAACAATTAGAAAATGAATTTTAAGACATACTCCTGGGCCGATGAGATTGCTCAGTGGGTAGAGACATTGTGCAGAGGTCTGTTGACCTGGATCCCACAAGATGGCAAGAGAGCTCTGCTCCGGAAGGTTGTCCTCTGACGTGTGTGTGTGTGTGCAGACACACACACACTAATTTTTTTTCAAAAGCCGTATTAGTTACAGTGGTGTCACAAAACCACAAAGATACTAAGAGGAAGATTTAACAGAGTATTTATAGCATCTCTATGCTGAAACACTGAGAGAATTTAAGAATATAAGAACACATAAGCAACACCAAAGTTGTGTCTGACAATCAAATTCAATTCTGATACCAACTATCCAAAATTACTCAGACCCCACAAATCAAGGCCTTGGTTCTGTAACACCCCGGATTTAACCACTAGACACAAGTGGAGTGCACCTGACTCTAATAGAGTCGGGGCTTTCCACAGCCAGTTCTGCGCATTTGGTCTTGCAGCAGAGTGACCCCCAGTACTTAGCAAAACATTTTGTTTACTGTTTCCAGCTGTAAGGCATACACTGGAAGGAACGGAAGAGGTGCACTTTGCATTGTGCATGATGAACTTAGTAAATATTTATCACAGATAGACATCAGTGTCCCGCCCTGATCACCACCAGGAGGCATTGTTAGATGGTTAGTTATGGGTTGCGCTTAGTTTTTATTGCTATTTCCACAGCGAGCAAAGTGAATTAATTGCCTCCCGTCATCACTGGGGTCCTGACTTGTGACACCGTTTCCGAGCGGCCGTCCAGGGGCTCGCACGGTCGAAGCTTCCCTGGAACCAAACCAGAGCTGACAGCTGTACCCAGATGCCCTGACCTTGACTGTCCTAACATTTACGTTAGCTAAGCCGGACAATAGGCCTTTGCTTTTCCGGATTTGCTCAGGTCTGAAATGTTAACGTCAGCTCCAGAGGACGTCCTGGCTACCACGAAAGCTCCGAAGAGTTCATTTGAAGCAGCCACTTCGATTAATCTCGGCATCTGGATAAATACGAAATTTGGGACCTCAATTACCTGATTGAGCCCCACGCAGCCTTCGCCGGTAGTAATATTAATGAGGGCGGCAATCACTTCTCCCACTCCGAGACCCGATTGCAGTTCCAAGCCCAGCAATGTGTCCTTCAAGTGCACCGGAAGTGGCACTATTTTCTCCTCCGTGGGGGAGAGAGGTTCAGTTCTGAATCCTTAACCCTCTGTGCTCCGCTGACTGTAGAATGTTCAGGATGCCGCTGTTCCGGGAGTCTGTTACAGTCAGGAGCTGGTGGGGTCCATCTCAATCAGCGCTCAAGCGTGACGCAGGAAACGGGCTTCAGCAAGCCCACTCATCGGCTGAGGAAACTGAGGCTCAGCCGGTGGTGGCGGTCGCGCGCCTTTAATCCCAGCAATCCGGAGGCGGGGGGGGGGGGGGGGGCAGGCGGATGTCTGTGAGTTCGAGGTCAGCCTCGTCTACAGAGAGAGTTCCAGGGCAAGCTGGGTATAAAGATGCGTGCTTGCCAAGTGAGCACTCAGGAGGCTGAAGCAAGGGGATGAGAGGCTGGAGGCCAGCCTGTGGCCAGTGAGGGACAGAGTTTCGAAAAGGGACCCTTGGCTTTCCCACCCACCTATGGTTGTTCTCAGAGGTTTGCCACTCCAGGGATGGAAACTTCCTCGTTCGTGGTCACGTAGGATAATGAAGGTGAAGTCTGACCACATGGGGAAGAGCAGGCAGTGCCATTTCATCAGCAACTCGGGCAGCAGTCTGTGTCCCCGGCCTCCATTTATCTGAGGAGGTTCCTGGTGGTGAGCCTTGTCAGTTACACCCCTGGTGAAGTATGGGTGGCATGCTTTTGATCCCATACCACTTGGCATGCTTCTGGTCAGCTGCCTGGCCAGCGGGCATGCAGTCAGAAAGCGGGAATTCCTCTGAGGATGTGAGTCAGCAGGACGAGTCCCAGGAGCAAATCCTCATCAACAGTGGTCAGCCAGTGGAGGCCAAGGCCGTGCTCCAGGATAAGATGGAGAGCCTTCTCCCGGGCTCTGAACCTATCGTAAGCACCGGCTGACAACTGCTGGCCTGTCTGAGGACAGAGGGCAGAGGGCTGCCTGTGCTATCATGCCTCCCTGCTTTTGCCGTTGACAAAGGAAGAGCTGGAAGGGCCTGGAGATGGTCACTTGTAATTTCAATGCACAAAGCTAGAGGCGGGAGGGCCAAGAGCAGAAGACCAGCACGGGAGACAGATATCCATTCTCTGACAAGGGCCTTTGGCTTGGGGCGTTGCCTTCGTTTTACTTTGCTTTTCTGTTGCTGTAGTGAACACGATGACCAAAGGCAACTTGTGGACCAAAGGGTTGACTTCAACTTTCAGACCCACATCATAGCCCATTGTTGAGGGAAGTCAGGCAGGAACCTGGAGGCAGGAGCCATGGAGGACCATTGCTTGCTAGATTGCTCTCTGGCTCACTCAGCTAGCTTTCTTGTGCAGCCTAGGCTCTCCTGCTTAGAGATAGTGCTTCCCATCGGATCAATCATCAACCAAGATAGCACCCTCCTAGACAGGCTATAGGCCAACCAAGTTGGGGATATATATATATATATATATATATATATATATATATATTTTTTTTTTTTTTTTTGGTTCTTTGAGACAGGGTTTCTCTGTGTGGCCCTGGCTGTCCTGGACTCACTTTGTAGACCAGGCTGGCCTTGAACTCAGAGATCTGCCTGCCTCTGCCTCCGCCTCCCAAATGCTGGGATTAAAGGCCTACACCACCACGCCTGGCCCTTTTTAAAAAATTATTTATTTTTACTTTATATACATTGGTGTTTTAACTACATGTCTGTCTGTCACATTGTTTGGAACAGGAATTACACACAGTTGTGAGCTGCCATGTGGGTGCTGGGATTTGAACCTCGGTCCTCTAGAAGAGCAGTCATTGCTCTTAACCTCTGAGCCATCTCTCCAGCAGGGCAGTATTTTTGACTGTGCTTCCCTTCTCTAGGTTGTATTGAGTTGACAATAAAAACTAACGAGGACAAGCTCAAAACTTTCTTTGGTCAATAGAACATGATAGTAAGGACAGAAATGGGCTTGTGTTTGGGACTGTCCACTGTGCCCTTGCCTTTTGTCATTAAAAAAACCAAGTCTTAAGCTGGGCAGGATAAGCCAGGCATGGTGACATATACCCTTAACACTAGCACTTGGGAGGTGGAGGTGGGGAGGACCAGGAGTTCAGAGTCATTCTCAGCTAAACAGCAAGTTTGAGACTAGCCTGGGCTGCATAAGATCCTATCTCAAATAAGTAAGTAAATAAATAAATGAATAAGTAAATCAGCTAAGCATGGTGGCACATCTCTTTAATCCCAGGACTCAGGAGGCAGAGGTAAGAAGATCCCTTATGAGTTTGAGGCCAGCCTGGTCTACACAGTGAGTTCCAGGCCATCTAAGATTGCATAGTGAGACCCTGTCTCAACAACAACAACAACAAAATAATAAAAACAAACTGAGTTTAATGATACACGTGGAAAGTCCCAGCACTTGGGATGTTCACATCGCAGGAGAATAAGATTTGCTACCAGAGACCCTGAAGTGCACATCTGGCATCAGGGACTGCATTTAGGCAGGTCTAGGGAGGAATTTTTATCAACTGAAATGCCAGGAAAATGGAATGATCTGACTCAAGAGCAGCCTTCCACCCCAGAGGGCTTGGAACCAACAAGGCAGGGCCTACTGTGCACCTCAGCCTTTTATTTCGTGATAATTTTCTTGGAAAGGGAAAAACACTCTGAGATTCAGATTCATTTATAGCGGAAGGACTTTAGACTCAGACAGAGAAGGCAAGGAACTCACAAAAAATCAGCAGCCGGGGAGGCTGGGTCCAAACCTGCATGTGCCTCCTGTTAAGGGTCTCGAACTGGTTTCCAGAGAATTCTAGCACCCAATGGGAAAAGGATTCTAGTGGGGACCCCAGGGCTATTTCTGGCACAGAATGAAGTCTTCACCTGTGATCTGAGTATTTTCACTACAGGGGGGAAATGAGAAATACAATGCTTAAAAAAACAAACAAACCTGGGACTGGAGCGATGGCTCAGCAGTTAGGAACACTGGCTGCTCTTCCAAAAGCCCCGGATTCAAATCCCAGCACTCATTTGGCAGCTCAAAAAACTTTCTGTAATGGCTGGAGGTGGGGGGTGTCACACACCTTTAATCCCAGCACTCGGGAGGCAGGGGCAGGCAGATCTCTGTGTGTTCTCAAGGCCAGCCTGGTCTACAGAATGAGTTCTAGGATAGCCAGAGATACACAAAAGAAACCATGTCTCGAAAGTAAAAGAAACCTGCTTTATTAATTATAGGTAGTTTTCCTTTCATCTGACATTCTATTGTCTCAATTCTTCATTTTAATTAAATAACATTAGATTTTAAATATACCTTTTACCTGGCATGGTGGTACATGCTTATAATCCCCAGCAGTTGGGAGGCTGAGGCAAGAGAATTGCTACAAGTTTGAGGTCAACCTGGTGTATATATTGAGATCCAGGGCAGAACTACTATAGTAAGAGCCTGATTCAGACAGATAGACAGGCAGGCAGACAGGCAGGCAGAAAGGCAGGCAAGCAGGCAGAGGAAAAGTTGCCTTTTGGATTAGCAAGATGGCTCGGGGGCAAAGGTGCCCACTTGTCAGGCAAGCCAGGGACCTCAGTTTCATCCCCTAGATCCACGATGGCAGTAGAGAACTCACTGCACAGTTGTCCTCTGATCTCCACACACACATACAATTTTAAACATTGCCTTTACTACTATTATTTTCTTTTTTGTTGCACTGGGGATGAACCAGGGCCTCCTACATGCTAGGCAAACACTATATACTGAGCTACTTCGGCAACCCAGTAAATCATCCAAACTCAGTGTAATAAAGCATGTGAACCTTGAAAATCTTCCCAGATGCTTTCGAATAATATAGACTGTGAAATAGACGGTCTAAAAGCCACTGTCTGGATGACTTTCAGGGACATTTCCAGGCTGATCTTTTTATATCTTTTCGATTTTTAAACTGGAGAGGTCAAGTGTGGGCTTGGTGGGCTCAGGAACGCCCTTGGCCAACAGTTGTCTGCAGGTGAGGGAGCCTGCAAGGTTGACTACATCTCTTGGGGACAGGAGACAGGCCTCGTAAATTGGACTCTACACAAAGACACAGTGGTTGGCTTTTTCTCTCAGGTCCTTGTTTTTGCTGATTCAGTGGCAACAAGTCAGCTGTGTCCCCTCCATCTCTGTCACAGTGTGATGATGGAGATTGTGTGTCTTGTCTACATGCTTGTCCCAGATGACTTGCCAGCAGCTAAGCCCAGCTGGTTTTATATGGCTGAAACCTCCTGGCAGACACCACATCCATTGTCCATCACTCACGGCATAGAGGCCTGGCTCAGAGGTTTTACCCAGACAGATTCTCAACTACTAAGAAGATAAGTAAAACAGGCTTCTGGGAGAATATAGTCCTATTGTTAGCAGGGTATCATTCTGGACTCCCCTGGGCTCCTAGTCCTGGGCTCTCAGTAAAAGAATTCAGATGTAATGCACTGACCTCAGTGAAGACAGAGTTTATTAGAGTAACATGGGACATTGCAAGGGATGAATGCAGGGAAAGAACACAGAGAATGCTGTGGAGGAAAATACTTCACTGGGGGAGAGTGGCCAATGGCTTACTGACATTTTTATGTTTTAAAAAGGTTTAGTGTGTGAGCTGGAGAGATGGCTCAGAGGTTAAGAGCACTGACTGTTTTTCCAGAGGACCTGCATTCAATTCCCAGCAACCACATGGTGGCTCTATAATGAGATCTACTGCCCTCTTCTGTTCTGCAGGCCAAATATTGTATGCATAATAAATTAAAAAAAAAAGGTTTAGTGTGTGGGTGGGGATGTGGCTGTCTCATTGCACCTTTCTGTAGGTTCTGGGGACTGAGCTCAGGTCCCTGGGCTTAGGTGACAGGTACTTTGTTCACTGAGCCCTCTCAACAACCTATGTCCCAGTATACATTTTTTTAAAAAGATTTATTTATTTATTGTATATATATATATATATATATATATATGAGAGCTCTATCTGCATGTACCCCTACATGCCAGAAGAGGGCATCAGATCCCAGCATAGATGGTTGTGAGCCACCATGTGGTTGCTGGGAATTGAACTCCGGACCTCTGGAAGAGCAGACAGTGCTCTTAACCGCCGAGCCATCTCTCCAGTCCCTAGTATACGTTTTTGTTTTGGAGTTTTTGTTTGCTTGTTTGTTGTTGTTGTTGTTGTTGTTGTTTTGGTTTTTTCGAGACAGGGTTTCTTTGTGTAACAGTACTGACTGTCCTGGAACTCGCTTTGTGAACTAGGCTGGCCTGGAACTCACAGAGATCCTCCTCCCTCTGCCTCCCGAGTGCTGGGATTAAAGGTGTGTGTCACTACAACTAACCAGTATACGTTTTTCTTTTCTTTTTTTGGTTTTTCGAGACAGGGTTTCTCTGTGTAGCCCTGGCTGTCCTGGACTTGCTTTGTAGACCAGGCTGGCCTCGAACTCACAGAGATCCGCCTGCCTCTGCCTCCC
>CAJQZJ010001558.1:6949219-6959397 GCA_907164525.1 Lophiomys imhausi
AGAGATCCGCCTGCCTCTGCCTCCCAAGTGCTGGGATTAAAGGCGTGAACCACCACGCCCGGCTGTAACTACTGATCTTATTGGCTCCCAGAACAAGGTTTTGATAGTTATCCAGTAATGACTCACAATTAGTACAGGATACTATGTCTCCCCCAGGACCAGAGACAGGACCTTGACCCCAAGCATCTGGTTTGCCCTAAAGTTCCAGCAGTTTTATAAGCTGCCGCGGGGGAGGGGGTCAGCCCCAACGACTTCCAGTTCTAATTATCTGACTAGTTACTTAACACAAATTATTTCTTTGTAGAACAACTTTAATTAAGATATAATTTTTATGCTGTACAATTTATCCATGGTTCTTTCTTTTAAAGATATTCACTGATATGTACGATTTCTGTACTTTAGAACATTTTTATATCTTAAAAAGACATCCCCAATGGGCATGGTGGCACACTCTGTTGATCCTTGCACTCTGGAGGTTGAGGCATGAGGATTCAAAGTTCAAGGCCAGCCTGGGCTACCTAATGATGCTGTATCAAGCAAAACAAGACATCCTCTGCCCTTTAGCAACTGACTCCCCAGAGTCCCCCGACCCAAGTCCTCCCTTCTGAACATTTGATATAAATACAATCAGGCAGTACGTGGCCTTTTGTGGTGAGCTCATATCAACTAATGTAATGGTCATGGCATTTATCTCTGTTGTATATTTATTTCTTCCTTTCTTTTGTTTTTCAGCTTACTTGTTAGAAAACTTTCGTTACCAGAGACGTTAGGGTCAGAACTTGAGCCCCAAAAGCCTTCCAGCAATCCATGCTTACCTACCCACCCTCAGTAGACCAATTAAACAAACAAGTAATACTGAAAACTAGAAAAGGGAGATTTATTCTGTGTGGCCACTTGGGAAGAAGAGTGAAGAAGCCTAGTCTACCTTCGGGGTCCAGACATGAGATTCAGGTTTTAATAGAAGGCAAGAAGCATGCATCAGTAATCGGTCCTGATAAGGGTGTGATCTCACCCGTCATCATGGTCTTGGTTACATTTTCCCTTGCAGGATGGTCTGGCAAACTGTCAGAACTTGCTGAATGAATGTCTTCCTGGCAGGCAAGATCCCCCTCTGGCTGGCTCCTTCCCCAGCATGAGATTTCTGGGGAAATTCCAATTTCTTGGGGTCCACTTAAAAAAATAAAAATCCGATAGCCACATGTGCCTACTCTTATTGTAACTTGGTATGCCATGTTTGGCTGATGCCCTTTTCTGAAGGGAAATGGAGGAGGAGAGGATCTGGGGGAGGGGAGAGGTGAAGGGGAGGTGCTTGGAGGAGAGAAGGGAGGGAAAACTTGGTTTGGGATGTAATATATGAGAAGAAAAAAGGGAAAAAACAACAACAAAAGAAAAAACCTAGGTCTACTGGAGGAGCAAGCACTGAGCTATCCCTCTAGCCCAGGAATGAGGATACTTTAAAGAGACTAAGGATAGCGCTTGCTTCAGATGCTCACGGCCCTGGCTCAATCCCCAGTACTTAAACAAACAAAAAAATGCACACACAATCAAAAGAAACGTGGACTGCCTATGCTCAGCTGTTCTCACGAGGCCCGTGCCTGTACATCAGACAGGTGCTGACCCTGCACGGACCACCCTGCAAGCTCTACCCTGAACTCTTCCAAAGTCCTCTAGGCTGCCTGCAGCTCACCTTGATCAACCCTGTGCCGGCCCCACCAATCCACAGGTTACCACAGCTCCAGCCTCACAGGCCTCTCTCTCTCTCCCTGGAATGCCCCTCCACTCCCGGATCTTCCCATGGCAAGCTGCAATGAGGTGTAACTCCAGTTCCACGGGGTCTGATACCCTCTATGAACTTAGCAGGCACCAGGCACACACGTACATAGATGCAGGTAAACACTCAAACACAAAGTAAAATAAATCTTAAATATTTGTTTTAAAGAACTGAGATTTGGGGGCTGAAGAGATAGCTCAGACAGTAAAGAGTGTGCCTTGCAAGCCAAGGATCTGAGGTCAAGCTCTAGACCTAATGCTAAAAATCAAAAACTAGGCGTGGTGGCGCATGCTTTGAATTCCAGTGTTAGCGCCTGGGGCTTATTGGATCTTATTGGATAGCTAGCATAGCCTACTTGGAGAGTTCTAACCTTTGAAGACCCTGTTTTGCTTCTCTTTCTCTCCCTCCCTCCCTCTCTCCCTCTCTCTCACACACACAGAGACACACAAACACAAACACTGTTGGAGGTTCCGGTATTTGCTAACATGGAAAGCTAATCTTGAGGATTTAGTGTTGAGTAAAATAGGCCAGAGACAAAGGGATAAATATTATATGATTCCATTTACATGAGCTATTTAGTCAAATTCATAGTCTCAGAAACTAGAATGGTGGCTGAGGCGCTGGTGGGAGGGATGGATAATGAGGGGTCATTGTCCGATGGGTACCAGACTTACAGTTTGGGGCAGATGCAGAGAGTTGTGGCACTAGATGATACTGGTGGCTGTGTCAGGGTGAATACACTTAAACACTGCTGCACTCAAGACCTGACTAAAAGACGAATTTTATATTGTGTGTATTTTTATCACAGAAAAAGTACCAACTTACCAAATGGAAGAAAGCTGAAAGTGAAAAAGACCAAGGAAGAATTACTAAGGATGTAGCCCCATTGATAGGGTGCCTGCTTACCACACACAAAGCCCTGGGTTCAATCCCCATCACCACATAAACTGGGCAGGTTTACTGGTGGTATACAACTATAATCCCAGCACTTTGGGACATGAAGGCAGGAAGATTAAGTTCATAGCGAACAGGACTTCACATCGAGTCCCAGGCCAACCTGGGCTACAAGAGCCCAAAGAAAACAAAACCAAACCACCAAAACTGTTACCACTGACTCATCAAGAAGGTGTATCCATAAAATGTATGTCACGAACAAGGTGTAGAGCTGACAGCCGCACCTCACCAAGATGTGTGGAGAGCAGGTAGGACAGGACAAGAACCAGAAAGCCACATCTAAGGTAGGGAACCTGAAGAGAGATTCCCTGTGAGTTTAGTGGCCAGGAAGGCTGTGATGACTATCAGGAAGAGACTGGTCTTTGGAGTCAGTTTGGCTCTGCCGTGTAACACTGGGCAAGTCACCTTATCACTCCGGACCTTGGCATCCTCACGTGTAAAACGGAAGAGTTCAGGTGTCGTGAACGTACAAGCTGATGCTCAGAACCACACAGAGAACCAGCTTAGAGACCAAGGCCTTGGAAGACCATGCTTACGCTGCCCAACACCTGCTGGTTTTATGATGCTCCATCTCTCTGGGCCTCATTTCCCCCATTTTCAGAGTAAAGGTGGCTATGCCTGCCACTATTACGTACTGTGAGGGTGTGAGATTGTTGACAAAGCGTTATGTAAGTGGAACAGCCTCATATGAAAGTATAATGGAGATGAAAAAAGATAAATACTTGACATTATAATGAACCGTTAACACAGGGTGCCGTGATTAATTAAAAATGATCCCGCATAATATGCAGCCATTAAAACAGGTAATTATGAGGCAAGCAACACCATTTATGGCAGGTAAGAACGCTTACAGACGTTTTCAGGGATCAGACCTATGTTAAAATTGGGTGCCACACAGACAAAAGCCTAGAAAGAATAACAAGAAAAAAAATTGAAGTGATTCTTAAGCATCAACATGGAATGGCATATAGGAAATTTAAACACGTTTCTTTAAAACCATCAATGTTCTGTATTAAGAAGAATATGCTTTTTAACCAGGTGATGCACATCTTTATTCCCAGCACTTGGGAGGCAGGGGCAGGTGGATGTCTCTGAGTTCGAGGCCAGCCTGGTCTACAGAGCAAGTTCCAGGACAACCAAGGTTACACAGAGAAACCCTGTCATAAAAACCAAACACCGGGCTGGAGAGATGGCTCAGCGGTTAAGAGCACTGGCTGTTCTTCCAGAGGTCATGAGTTCAATTCCCAGCAACCACATGGTGGCTCACAACCATCCGTAATGAAATCTGGTGCCCTCTTCTGGCCTGCAGATATACCTGCAGACAGAACACTGTATACATAATAAATAAATCTTAAAAAAAAAACAAAAACAAAAACAAAAAAAAAAAACAAACACCGAGCTGGGTGTGGTGGCGCACGCCTTTAATCCCAGCACTCGGGAGGCAGAGGCAGGTGGATCTCTGTGAGTTCAAGGCCAGCCTGGTCTACAAAGCAAGTCCAGGACAGCCAGGGCTGTTACACAGAGAAACCCTGTCTCAAAAAACCCCAACCCCCCCCAAAAAAAACAAAAAAAACAAAAACCAAACACCAACCGAACAAACTAGCAAAAAAGGATATGTTTTCACACACACACACACACAAATCACTGAGGTGTGGAACTGTGTGCAGGCTGCCTGCACTTGAATTCTGGCTTTGTTGGAGGGCCAAAGTCACACAGTGAGGCAAAGAACCAGCCTTGCCTAGCCCTGCCCTACTGCCAGGCCTTCCCTGCTGGCTCTTCCCCTGCTCCATCCCCCACTCAGGTGTGAGCACTGATGGGCCCAGTGCCTCCCTGGACCCAGACTGGTGGTTCCCAGTATGACACAGGTTGATATATTTCCATTTTATTGTGTATCAACATGCCCTCATGCAGAGTCTATGATGTGTAACCTCTTTCTGGTTGAATCTTGTATATGTTGTATGTGTATGTTTGAAATGTGTGTGTGCCACAGCATGTGTGTGGGTGTCAGAAGATAACCTCAGGTGCCCGTCCTCACCACCTCACCATCTAGCTGTCTACTTTGCTTGAGACAGGGTCTCTTCCCTGCTCCTTACACCAGGCTACCTGGCCCTGGAGCTTCAGGAGAGCTCCTGTCTCGATTGCCCATCTCCTAATAACATGCTGGGACTGCTGATGCTCTTCTCTACCGTGGCTTGCTTTTTTTGTTTGTTTGTTTTTGTTTTTTGAGACAGGGTTTCTCTGTGTAACCCTGGCTGTCCTGGAACTCACTCTGAAGGGAATGAAATTATTAAAAGACCCCCTAAGTCAGCAGTAGAGCCAGGCCGGTTTCCAGGAACTAGCTGACCAGGTCATGAGCCCCAGGTTCCAGGAACTAGCTGACCACAAAGCATGGGCCACAGGAATTCAGGAACTGGTGAAATGAGGATGTAACTGCTGACTAGCAAGGGTGTAACTGCTGACTAGCTAAATGTAGATGGTAAAACAAGGATGTGATTTCTGCTGACTAGATAAGATGATGGGTCAATGCTTACGCTTATGATTACCTCGTGATTACCCCCCTTGTGATGTTTCTCTATAAATTCTTCACTCTCAGACAACTGGGCACATAGCTCCTCTACCCCTGCGTGGGATATGAGCTTCACCCTCAGTGCACTGAGCCCCCTTGAAATAAATCTCTTGCGTTTGCATCAAGAAGGTCTCTTGTGAGTTTTTGGGTGGCCGTGATATCCCAAGCGTCGGGAAAGGGACTTCCTTCTCCGGGGGTCTTTCAACTCAGTAGACCAGGCTGGTCTTGAACTCATAGAGATCCTCCTGCCTCTGTCTTTCTAGTGCTGGGATTTAAATGCGTGCACCAACACGCCCAGCCTGGCTTTTATGTGGGTTCTGGGGGGGGATCCACCCCCAGGTGGTCAGGCTTGTACAGCACGTGCTTTACCTACTGAGCTATCCTCGGTCCTGCGTATATTTATGTCAGTGAAAGTCTGTTCTCCCAACCCAATCCCCAGAGCGGCCACTGCTCACCTTCTGAACTGTGGTTCCTGAAGTTCAGATCCCTGAGTAAATACCACCATTTCTTTATTTTACATCTTAAATATGTACACACACTTTGGAGGAGGACTTGATCACACACATTTCCCTGACACAGTCACATTGCTATGTCGGCTACAGCTTTCACTTTTAGAAACATGCTCACACTTCTGATCCACCCGCCAGCTCCTTCCACCAGGGCTCACCACACATTAGAACAGACAGCAACTGCCTCAGCCTTTCCCTTCTCCCTCCTTCCTTCTCTTCAGGTTTCTGTGTTACAGAGTCAGTACACCTAGTGTTCAAAGGTTCAGTCTCTGTAGAAACAACCAACTAGGAATTGAAAGTATACAGGAAGGAACTGTACCCATGTTAGATATGTGTGCACACACCCTCCCATCAAAGCTCCCTACACAATATAGTCTAATGTCAACATTGCGTTAGATGCTGTGTGTAATCAAGAGACAATCTAGTGTACTGGACGGGCATAGGTCACACACAAATACGATGCCATTTTACTTAAGGGACTTGAGCCTTCTTGAATTTGCGCATCTGCAGCGGGTCCTAGGACCATTCCCTGAAGACAACAAAAGGAACATTGTCCATGCTCCCACTGTCTTGATTGAGAGCACTCTCATTTTGTTTTGTAACTCTCATAAAATATTTCACGCTTTGGTTTTTAGTGTGTGGATGATGTGTGCAGTGGTGGGGGTGTCCATGTGGAGGGCAGAGGACAACTTGTAGGAGTTGATTCTCTCCTTCCACAGTGGGTTCCAGTGATAGAACTCAGATCGCCAGTCTTGCATAGCAAGGGCTTTCACCCACTGAACCATCTCTCGTTTCTTCCCTGCTTTTATTATAGGTTGAGTCTAAGATCAACAAACAGGGATTATGTCCCGCACGCCTTTAATCCCAGCACTCGGGAGGCAGAGGCAGGTGGATCTCTGTGAGTTCAAGGCTAGCGTGGTCTACAAAGTGAGTCCAGGACAGCCAGGGCTACACAGAGAAACCCTGTCTCGAAAAACAAAAACAAAAACTAAACAGAGATTACAATAATGAGTCCGTGAACACAGAGTTCTCTGCTCAGGCAATGCCATCTCTTTTATACTTACTTTTATTTTGAAGTTATTTATTATTATTATGTGTGCACAATGAGTGTGTATGGACACACACACCAGAACATGCAGGTGGAGGCCAGAGGACAGTGTGAGGGGTCAGTTTTCTCCCTTTACCTTTAGGCAGATTTCAGGGTTTGCCAGGGTTGCCTGCAAGTGCCTTTAACCACTGAGCAGCTATCTTCCTGGCCACTAATGTTTGCTTTCTTTTTTTTTTTTTGGTTTTTCGAGACAGGGTTTCTCTGTGTATCCTTGGCTGTCCTGGACTCGCTTTGTAGACCAGGCTGGCCTCGAACTCACAGAGATCCGCCTGCCTCTGCCTCCCGAGTGCTGGGATTAAAGGCATGGGCCACCATGCCCGGCTGTATGTTTGCTTTCTTATGATACTTTTTTGATGTGGATTTTGAAACATTTATTTATTTATTTAGAGACCCTGTTTCTTATAGCATAGGTTAGCTTTGAATGCAATATGTAGCCAAGGATGACCTTGAACTCCTCATTTTCTTGTCTTTACCTCCCAAATGCAGGAGTGGTTACAGCCACATACCATTAATTCTGGACAGTTTTCTTTCTTTCTCTCTCTCTTTCTTTCTTTCTTTCTTTCTTTCTTTCTTTCTCTCTCTCTCTCTCTTCTTCTATTTTTCTCTCTCTCTTCTTTCTTCTATTTTTTTCACTATATGACTTCATTATATTTTAAATTTTCCTTAACTTTCCATCCCAATTGAAATTCTATTGATTTTTGCCTCCTTGCTGAGACCCGCCTTCTATAACTTCCTGTTCTTCAGTATAGTCAGCTACCATTCAGGGACCTCCCGTGGTGGTTTGAATGAGCAATGTCTCCCATAGGCTCAGAAATTTGAATATTTGATTGTGGTGCTGTTTGGGGAGGTGGTGCAGCCTTGCTGAAGGGGGCAGGCTTTGTGAGGGTACAGCCTCCTCACACTTCCATTCGCTCTCTCTGCTTGATATTTGTGATTGAAGATGTGATCTCTCAGCTTCCTGCTGCTTCAGCTGGCGGCCACGCCTCCCGCACTATTGTGGACCATCCCTCTTGAATCATAAGCTAATATGAACTTTCCTAGTTGCTCTTGGTCATGGCATTTCATTATACATTTCTCTTTGCTCTCCTGGGTCCTCTCAGTTCCTGAGATTTAGGTTGTCATTCTTGTTTTTTTTTTTTTCCTTCTTGTTTTATTGGAGCATATCGTTAAATAAGGTTTTACACAAAGATGTCTGACAGTCAATATTCCTGAATGCCTTATGATTGGGTATGTAGTCTACATTTTCATTTGGTTTCTGACTAACACAGACAATGAGTCCTAGGCTATAAGTCCAATGCCTGTATAGCTCAGAAAGTATGAATCTATTGCCTTCTATGCCAGGTTTCCTTTTGAAAATTCTACCCCTCTCTCCCCACACAATGCAGCCCAGGCTGCCCTCAGGGTTCTAAACAGAGAGATTATGGACATGAGCTATTAAATTTGACTTTATCCCTCTCTTCTCCTCTCCTCTCCCTTCCAACCTTCATATATATATAACCTACTACTGAACTACTTCCTTGGCTCTGTCCTCCCACACTTTATCTGGGGAAGAGGAGTGCTGAGAAAGAAACTCTTGGTCTTGCACATGCTTGGTAAGAGCTCTACCACAGAACTCAGTCTCCTTTGCCCTTCAGTTTTTGTTTTTGATTACCCAAACTGACCTCAAACCTGATGCCTTGAACTCCACAGTGGCTTGGATTGCAGGCCCTTCCTGGCTTATTCATTCTTTGTTTTGGTGGCCTCTAGTCTCATAAACTTTTTTTTTTTTTTTCGAGACAGGGTTTCTCTGTTTAACAGCTCTGGCTGTCCTGGACTCGCTTTGTAGACCAGGCTGGCCTCGAACTCGCAAAGATCCGCCTGCCTCTGCCTCCCAAGTGCTGGGATTAAAGGAGTGCGCCACGGTGGCCCAGCTGTCTCATAAACTTTTAACATCACAGCTTTAACACTTGGCTAGGTAGGGTCCGCTGTCATTTTCTTGTTCAATACCATGGACCCTGGCCATCCACAGAAGCTGCTGTGGTGACAACCTATTCCTTCCCAGGGTCATTCCCAGGTGTGGTCTCAGTTCATTCACTCTCCTGAGGCTTTTCAATCTGGGCTCTGTGTCCTTGGCGTTTTTGAAAGTGTCTTGTGTTCTCTTTGTGATCATTTTCTCTGTGTTTTTCTCCTTCTCCACAAACTCCTGTTGGCTAGCCAAGAAATTTGATCCTCTAATGTCCCTTATTTGTCAGCTCTTTATTATTTTTTTCTCATCTCTTTGTCTTGATGTTTTTCAAGTTCAAATATTTAAGTTCAAGAACAATTTCTCTCTCCCAGTTGTGACATCAGAGTCTTCCAGGAAAATGTATTTTCGTTACATTGTTTCTGTAATAACAGAGCGACAGCCATTTCAAACAAGTTTCACTTAAGAGTTTAAGAATTACCATAAAAACAGAAAGCAAAATTGCCTTTAATGAGTGAGGCTCTGAAAATATAAGTACGAAATGAGAGAGGGCTTTTAGAGATGCAGTGAGGGTTGTGAGAACTGTCTGCGTGGCGAAGTGATTTAGCCAGGAAAAAAAAGGGGGTGGGGTGGGGGTGATGTTAGGAAGCACACGAACCAGCTGGCTGGGTCAACAGGCCTTCGGTACACCCTGTCCACTCTTCCTAGTCATCTTCATCTCTGATGAGAAGTAGGTAGGGTTGCTTGAAAGTCAGGGATGCTTAAAAGGGGTTTCCCAGAGCAAGGTAGGTAGAGTGGGAGCGTCGGGGCTAACCTAAGCACTTGGGGCGGGAGAAAAGAGAAGACACACAAAGATCCAAGCTTAGACAAGGGTCCAAGGCTGGACTTGAGTGTCTGTGCAGGACTGACTAATCAAGGAACAGAGGGGGGGGAGGGGTTAGCTCAGTGGAAGAATGCTTGCCTTGTATGTGGAAGGCCCTGTGTTTGATCTCTAGCACCACAGAAAACAAGGCTGGCCTGGATTACCTGAGACCTAGCTGCAAAAACAAAAAAAAAGCAAGCAAGCAAGCAAAAACCAAAAGCCAAGCAAACAAAACCAATTTACAAAAACAAAACAAGTACCCGAGGCTTTCAACACTGTTGGAACAAGCATAGCTAAGTGTGTTAAGAAAATCAGCGTTAGCCGGGCAGTGGTGGCGCACGCCTTTAATCCCAGCACTTGGGAGGCAGAGGCAGGCGGATCTTTGCGAGTTCAAGGCCAGCCTGGTCTACAAAGTGAGTCCAGGACAGCCAGGGCTACACAGAGAAACCTTGTCTCGAAAAACCAA
>CAJQZJ010001558.1:6959497-6977100 GCA_907164525.1 Lophiomys imhausi
CAGCCGGGCAGTGGTGGCGCACGCCTTTAATCCCAGCACTTGGGAGGCAGAGGCAGGCGGATCTTTGCGAGTTCAAGGCCAGCCTGGTCTACAAAGTGAGTCCAGGACAGCCAGGGCTACACAGAGAAACCTTGTCTCGAAAAACCAAAAAAAAAAAAAAAAAAAGAAAATCAGCGTTATCGACCTTTTCCAGAGTCAAAGCCTTTCTCCCTACATATGAAGCCTCCCTCCAACAACGGCAAGGCAGTAAGAGGCAGCAGAAGTTCAAAGTCCCCTGGAGGTCTGGGGCTCTGGGTATGGCTCCTGCCCGGGAGCCTGAACGCATCTTTGTATGTGCTGTGATGCTGACCAAGCACTGTAGTACTGAGCACCCGTTCCCTGACCCCACCTTCGCTGGCCTTCACTGTAAGAGTGAGTGAGAGGCAGTGAATGTCCATGCAGGCACAGACTACCGATGCCTCGGCCACCCGAGCACCACAGACACCCAACCGATCCTTCTTTTGTTTCTCTCTGGAACTCAGAGGCTTGCATGTGCTAGGCAAACACGCTACCATTGAGACGCACCCCAAACCCCTTATTCTTTTCCTTTGAACATAAGTAAGCTGAGACGCTGATCACACCTGGCAGTATTAACTCTTCTTTTGAGAATGTGTAACAAGATAGCTAAGATAGCTAATGGCCGGTGACGCACGCCTTTGATCCCCGCACTTGAGAGGCAGAGCCACGTGGATTTCTGTGAGTTCAAGGCCGGCCTGTTCCAGCCAGCTAAGGTTATACGGTGAGAGCCTGTCTCAATAAAATAGAATAAATTAAAAAAAAAAAAAACGCTTTGTGAGCTGGTTAAATGGCTTGGCTGATGGAGGTATTTGGCATCCAAGACTCATGATCTGAGTTTGATTCACCAGACCCTACCCATGTGGTGAAAGGAGAGAAATGACTTCAAAATCGTGTCTGCTGACCTCCACATGTGCACCATGGATACCTGCCCCACCTCCCAATAATAAAAAGCAAACATTCTTAAAAAGAGGAAGGCCCTTTCTCTCAAGGACCTGAATCATAGCCTGTTTATATCACATAAATAGTCTAAGCCTCAGTTTTTTATCTATACAATAGACAACCTCCTCTGTGGCTTCAATGTTTATGTTTTCAGCTACTTGAGCAGAAAATTCTAAAAATAAACACTCGGTACAGTTTAAATTCTGAACCAATTGGATCACGAAAGCTCATTCTACTATGTCCTATTCAGGACCTGAATCCAGTATATCTGTGCTGCTCCCTGCCCCGTGATCGCTGAGCAGTGGTCCTGGCCATCAGAATGACTTTGGTGGTGCCACAGACATTCTGCTCAAAAAGAGAAGGCCAGCAGTGGCTTAATGATACCCCTCAGGGCCTGAGTCATTCTTCCAGCTTCATGTCATCCAGAGTACAGAACAGCAAGGTAGTCTAAAAATGGACCCACAAGCCAAAGATGAAGGCCACATTCACATACCTCTTATCACAGCAAACGGCTGGCATTCTGTTCTACTGTTAGTAGATAGTAGTTTCGATGTTTGCTGGAGTGTTTTTGTGACAACCTCAAACTTGTGATCCTCCCGCTTCAGCTTCTAGAATGCTGGGATTCCATGGGTGATGAGGGGTGGAACATGCAGGGTACTTGTTGCATTTCTCACTGGTGTCCCTAAACACCCACAAGAAGAAACTTGAGGGAGGAATGGTTCGTTCTGGCTCACAGTTCAAGGAGGGACTCATTCCATCATGGCGGGGAAAGCCTGAAGGATCATGAGGTGGCTGGTCAGATTGAGTTCACAGTCAGGGGGTAAGTAGGGAGTGAGCAGGAAGTGGGGCCAGGCTATAAAATCTCATGGCCTGCCTCCGTTACTCATAGCTGCAGTAGGCCTAGGTAAATTCGTTCTTGCTTCCAGGGCCTCCATTTGTGTGTGTTTGTGTGTGTGTATTCACATGAATATGTGGAGGTCAGAGGACACCTTTGGATGTCATCTTCAGGAACACTGGCTACCTCCTTTGAGACAAGGTGTCTCATTGGCTGGAATTCACCGTTTCAACTGACTGGTCAGCTAAGCCCAAGGATTGGCCTGTCTTTGCCTTCCTAGCCCTAGGACTGCCGGTTATTGCCCCATCTCCAAGGTCTCACGTGTGTTCCAGGGTTCGAACTCAGGTCCTCATGCTTGTGAGGCGAGCACTTTACTAACTGGGCCATCTCCCCAGCACTGCACTCTTCATCTTCACAGACAAAAAGCTGTAACAATCCAACTTGGCAAGGCATCCTTCATGGGTGGTCGCTATGGCGTTACTTACAATAACAAACAATTGGAAGGAATCTAAATGCTCATCCCTGGGGAAGCAGTTGGATAAGCTTGATCCACCCGGGCCTATCTGCTGATAAAAAGATAGCAGTGCACCTACATGAGTTGAGATTCTTTGTTGAACTGAATTGGTGCTGCAGGTGCACCAATTCCCAGGATAAGTCCCTGTGTGTTTTGAAATGTATCTGAGTGCCTCAGTCCCACCCTGATCAAGGCAAGAATGTTTTCATCACTAACAATTTCTCTCATGCTCCCTTTCCCAATCCTTATACCACATGGAGACAACCACTGCTCTGACAGCTAACATCATAGATCCATTTTTTTCTATTATTTTTCCCCTCATTTTTTTTTTTTTTTTTGGGTTTTCCGAGACAGGGTTTCTCTGTGTATCCTTGGCTGTCCTGGACTCACTTTGTAGACCAGGCTGGCCTCAAACTCACAGAGATCCGCCTGCCTCTGCCTCCCGAGTGCTGGGATTAAAGGTGTGCGCCACCAATGCCCGGCTGTTTCCCTCATTTTTTATTTTATGCATATGGGTATTCTGCTTGCATCTACATCTCTGCATGTGTGAGCAGTGTCCATGGAGACCATTCAGATAGACTGGAGTGACAACAGATGGTCATGAGCCACCATTTAGGTCCTGGGTCATGAGCTGCCATTTAGGCCCTGGGAATCGAACTCAGGACCTCTGAAAGAGCAGCCAGTGCTCTTAGCCAATGAGTCACCTCTCCAGCCACTCCCCTTTTTTTATTCTTCATTTAAATTTTTTAAAAGTTCTGCTTTATTTTATGTGTAAGGGTGTTTTGCCTGCTTGTGTGTGTGAACCTCATGTGTGTTCCTGGTGCCCTTGGAGGTCAGAGGAGTCTGTAGGATTCCCTGGAACTGAAGTTAAGAATGGTTGTGAGCCACCAAAAGTAGGTCTTCTGCAAGAGCAACAATTACTGTTTACCACCTTGTCATCTCTCTAGCTCCTCTTTTATTTTCTATTCTGAAACCTTGTATTTTTGGAATTATAGGAATACTGGAGACATTCAGTCATGTTACAAATATCTGTAGTTTCCCTTTTGTTGCTGTTCAAGGCTGAATCTGTGTCCCTCCAAACTGGTGTCTTGACACTAATGTCCCAGTGTGATTGTATTGGAAACAGGGCACTTAAGGAAGTAAGATTGCGGGAGGTCATGTGGGCAGGGTCCTGACCTAAGAGAGGTAATGTTCTGTCAAAAAGAAATGTCAGAGAGCTTGCTTGTTCCTATTACATTGATCCAGCACTCCCCAGCCTCAAGAACTGTGGTATTTTGTATGGCCACCTGAGCAAACTAACACAGTGGCTGTAGAACGGGGGGGTCTCAGCCTTCCTAAAGCTGTGACTCTTTAATACGATTCCTCATGTTGTGGTGACCCCAAACCATACGATTATTTTTGTTGCTACTTCATAGCTGTAACTGTACTACTGTTTTGAATCATAACATAAACATCTGATATTCAAGATATCTGATGTATGACCCTGTGAAAGGATCATTTGACCCCCAAAGGGGTTGCAAAGCACAGGCTGAGAACCAGTGCTGTAGAGTATACCATTATCTGTTTATGATCCAGGATTTGGGCTATTTCAGATTTATGGCATTAGATGCTTGTACAAGACTTTTGTGCACATACATACATACATACATGCATACATACACACACATACATATTATATATAATTATGTATTATATAATATCTTATATGTGTATGTGTATGTATGTATGTATGTATGTATGTATGCATGTGTGTGTATGTATGTATGTATGTAGGTACATATGTAAAATTCTTTTGCATGTGACCTAGGAGTTGAATGGCTATGATATTGTCTTAGTTAGGGTTTCTGTTGTTGTGATAAAACATTATGACCACAAACAATTTGAGGAGCCAAGGGTTTATTTCAACTTAAAACTCTCAGGTCACACTTCATTGAGTTCCTACCCTGACTTCCTCAGCAAACAGGGCAGGAACCTGGAGACAGGAGCTGATGCAGAGGCCGCGGAGGGGCGCTGCTTATTGGCTTGCTCCTTATCACTGTTCAGCCTGCTTTCCTATAGAACCCAGGACCACCAGCCCAAAGATGGCACTGCCCACAATGGGCTGGGCCCTTTTATATCAATTGTAAATCTAGAAAATGCAACACAACCTTTCCCATAGGCCAATCTGATGAGATCATTTTCTCAGTCGAGATTCCCTCTTCCAAAATGACACTAGCTTGTGTCAAGTTGACACAAAAAATCAGCCAGCCCTGGGATATAATGAATATATTTTTACCATTGTTGTTTTACCCGCCCCTTTTTTTCGTTTCTGTGGTGCTGCTAGGCATGTACTCTACTGCTGGGTTACATTTACAGTTCTTAGGGTTTTTTGTTTGTTTGTTTGTTTTTTGAGAAAGAGTCTTACTATGTAGTTCAAGCCAGCCCAGAGCCTGATGTGTAGCCTAGAACGCCCTTGGATTCACTCTTCCTTTCTCTGTCTACTTCCATATGGAATCATAGATGAAAGCCACCATGTTTGGTTTATTTTCTCATGTTTTAGAAGTCTTTATACAGTGTAGTATGAGTCATTTGTCAGTTACAGGTATTGAAGATAACTCCTGGTCTGCGCTTTGTCTTTTCAGTTTCTTAATCATTCATTATGAAAAACAAAAGTTTTAAATTTTCATGAGGTGCCGTTTTTTCTCCCCATTAGTGTCTTTTGTGTTTTAAGAAATCTTTGCAGATTCCAACATCATATGTGTCTGTTTTATTCTAGAAGTTTTTATAGTTTTAGCTTTTGTATTCAGGCCTAGACTCCATTTGAGCTGGCTTTTGGGTATGCCACAGGATATGGGCGAAGGTCCATTATTTTTCTCAAGTAAGTTGTCTTGGGAGTGTTGCCTAAGTCAGTTGTGGTTATATAGGTACCCACCCACTTCTGCATGTTCTGTTCCGTTTGGCTGATCCTTCTGTGTCCTTACGTTAATACTGCTGCAAGACCTGAGCCTCAACAATGCAGACCTTCCCAGTCTGCGCTTTCCAGGACTTCTGTAGGTTGTTTCAATTTTCGTTTAGTTTTAGAACCAGCATGTCAATTTCTACAACAATAATAGCCAAATCTTTCTAAGTAGGCTGGGAAAATGATTCCGTCGGTAACAGCATCCGCATAAAAAGTGCAGGTGGCCCTAGACATCTGTAACCCAGGCATTAAAGGACAGTCATTGATAGGAGGGTCTCTGGAGCTTGCCTATGGTCAGTCTAGCTCCAGACTTAGTGAGAGATCCCATCTTAGAGGACAAAGGTAGAGAATGATACATCAAGACACTTATTATCCTCTTCTGGTCCCCATGCATGCAGGCGCGCACACACAGACACACACACACACACACACACACACACACACACAGAGAGAGAGAGAGAGAGAGAGAGAGAGAGAGACAGACAGACAGACAGATAGAAAGACACATAGACACATACACCATCTAAGATTTTGTTGGGATTACATTTTGTGGGAGACTTGAGCTAAAATCAATATGGAGTCTTCCAATCAGTGAACATGGTATGCCTTACAATTTATTTACATCATTGCAGTAATGTCTTAGTTTTATCACATTTTTCTCCTAAATATTTCAACAATTTTTGTTATCTTTATAAATGCCATTTATCCAGTTTTCTTTTTCAGTTATTTCTAGGAAATATAATTGGCTTTTGTTTGTTGAGTTTTGCTCCTCAGCTCAGGCTGGCCTGAAACTTGCTGTGTAGCTCGGGTTGGACTCAGACTCAGTATCCCCTGCCTTAGCCTCTTCAGTTCTGAGACTATAGGCATGCACTACCAAGCTCAGTTTTACAATTGATTTTTATCCATTTACTTTATCTCATAATTCCTTTCATTAGTTCTACTATGATTTTTATAGATGCCTTAGGATTTTGTGCATATGAAGTCATATTGTTTACAAATAAAGACAGCTTTATTCTCATTAGCAGTCTTTTTTTTTTTTTTTGGTTTTTCGAGACAGGGTTTCTCTAACAGCCCTGGCTGTCCTGTACTCTCTTTGTAGACCAGGCTGGCCTCGAACTCACAGAGATCCGCCTGCCTCTGCCTCCCAAGTGCTGGGATTAAAGGCATGCGCCACCACCACCCGGCTTCATTTGCAGTCTTTTTACTTCTTTATCTTCTTGTGCTGACCAGAACCTCCAGAGTGATGGTGAATACATGTGTAAAGAATTTTCAGGATTGGGAGACACCTTGTTCTGCCCAGGTCACAAGACCCCCAAAGACCACCGAGAAGCCATCTCCAATGCAAGTGCACAAGGGTTGTTTATTCAAGCTCGAGCTTGGACTCACAACTGTCACTGACACAGCAGTTAAGGTTGGAGTCCTGAGCTCAGAAAGCTCAGCGTTTTTATAGAGATTTAGACAAAGAAACAGGTTTTCTATCATATGCTTGGATGACATTTGATAACTAGTCATGTCCATTTCTGACTGGCTTGTTGTTACTGACTAACCAGCTGTGGTCAGTTTGACCATCAGAAGGTCTATTTTGAGGTCCATTATTTTTCTTTGGCAGTCAGGGGATTTTCCAACAGCATAAACAACAGATTGTATGGTCAGCATGATCTGGCCCAAATGAAAACAATTTTAGTTGTGGTCAAGGACTTCCTAGAAAAATCATAACAACAGGGTATGAGTAACAGATAGGACGTCAAGAGGTGGTTATCTTGACCCAACACAAGGTCTTTTTCCTTTGTCAATATAACAACAGTTGCCCAGAAATACATCTCTGGGAGCATTTCTGGGAGATACAGCTTTAGGGTTTGAACTTAACCTTTACCTTACAGTCAACATGGAGTCTGGAAAAATAGCTACATTAATAATGATCATAAGGGGCTGGAGAGATGGCTCAGTGGTTAAGAGCACTGGTTGTTCTTCTGAAGTACCTGGGTTCAAATCCCAGCACCCACATGGCAGTTCACAGCTGTCTGCAATTGCTGGGCGTGGTGGCGCACGCCTTTAATCCCAGCACTAGGGAGGCAGAGGCAGGTGGATCACTGTGAGTTCAAGGATAGCCTGGTTTACAGAGTGAGTCCAGGACAGTCAAGGATACACAGAGAAACCCTCTCTCAAACAAAACAAAACAAAACAAAACAAAACAAAACAAAACAAAACAAAACAAAACAAAATAATAATGATCATAAGTGCTTAACTGTGCACATAGTGGTATTTAGGATGACACAGATTTTCCTTCAAGGGTTTCTTAGATTCCACATTCCTCCCTTCTCATGTGTCTGAAAAGGCTCAATCATGGGTCTCCTAATATGTCAGCAGATACAGGCGTATATTGTGCTCTAAGAACCGTAAGTTGGACTGCATTGATTCTATTTCTGACAAAGGTAGTTAACTTATTAATAATACAGGGTCCAAATGTTAGTAAGAGAAACAGTATGAGCAGGGGTCCAGCCATGGCAGACACCAAAGTTACTAACCATGAGGACCAAGAGTTACAGGGTTTCCTTTCACAGTAGGATCAGGTGTGGGGGAGTGCACTAAGCCACTAGTGGCCCTGTCGGTTGCACATCCTCTGTCTTTGGTAGCCGCTGAATAGTAAAAGATGTGCCAGGGTCAGGTCCTGATATATATGCTCTAAATCCCCAAGTACGCCCCATTTCCCAATCAGCAAAAGGAGGAAATGCATCCCAAGTTTTAAGAGTAATGACCAAGGGGTTACAGTTTTAGGAATTTTGCAATTCAGATTACGAGTAAGCTCTATCTTGATATATGGGTCATGGTCTATTTTCCATCCTGCAGCCCAAGTTTCACATCCCCAGTAGTGGCAATTATAGTCTTTCGGAGATTGAGTACAGGTCGACCCAGCCACAGCTGGGCATGCATAGTAACTGCCTTGTCCTAATGGTTTTTCTTCATTTATGTCATTAGCTCTACATTTTGTTGCTTTAATTTGTCTTCTAATCGGCACCTGAGGACCCATTGAATATGTAAGGAGGATCTGCCCTAGCTCTGGCCAAAGTTTACATAGGTCAGTTACTATTTGGGGAGGCTTGTGATAGTTTTCCTGATAAAAATCTTCTATGACCCTACCTGTAGTAGTATCTGACAACCTCCATAACCAAGTTCTTGGCCTAAACGCCCGTGGTTTTTGTACCAATTGTCCATAACAGGGTATAACAAAACAAAATAAGTAAATCATAATTAACCATTTGCAATCAGCCTTATCTTTAACAGGCCATGCAGATGAAATCAGACAGCTCATTGTCTGGTGCGTCTGAGCTTGAGGGAATTGTCCTTGTCTTTGACGGCTGTCCATTCCAGCAGGAAATCTTCTCTCACGGTGACAGGTTCTTTTGCGTGGGTGTAGTGAACCCAGGTAGCAATTTCATCTATCTTGAGTGTGATGGGAGTAGTCAGAACCACAATATAAGGTCCTTTCCAGCGGAGCTCCAGGTTTCCTTGTCGATGCTGTTGGATGTAGACCCAAATCCGCAGGTTGGAAGTGATGTGGCTCTGGGGTGACCTGGTCTCATAAAGGGACTTTAATCGCCTCCAAACATCCCTGTGGGTTTGTTGCAGGAAACAGAGGGAGAGAATTAATTCATGATCATCTAATTCAGTTAGCACCTCAGACTTTAAGTTTGGAATTATGGGAGGGGGCACACCAAACATAATCTCAAAGGGAGTCTATCCTAATTTATAGAGTGAGTTTAGAACCCTGTACAGGGCATAAGGAAGGAGGACTACCCAGTCACCACCAGTCTCTAAGGTCAATTTAGAACTCTTTTAGAGTTTTATTCATTCTCTCTACCTGCCCTGAACTTTGGGGCTGCACAATGTAATTTCCAATCTGCCCCAAGCACCTTAGCTAAGCTCTGACTCACCTTGGACACAAAAGCAGGTCCATTATCCAATCCTACCTATTCTGGGAACCCGAACCTAGGCAAAATGTCTTCAAGGGTCTTCTTGATCACTACTTGAGCTGTTTCATGCTTGATGGGGAAGGCTTCTGTCCACCCTGAAAAGTATCTAGAAAACTTAGCAGATATCGAAATCCAAACTTTCCAGGTTTTACCTCAGTAAAGTCCACTTCCCAGTCAGCTCCAGGTCGGTCCCCTCACTCTCTGGTGCCAGAACCGTCTTGATTGAGGGTGGCACTGGTAAGCCAGCAGGCCTTGCATTCAGCAACAATATTTTCAGTTTTTGTATGTGCACCCTTAATCAGGATGTTTGCATGTCTGACTAAATCTTGCATCTTTCTGGTTCCCATATGAGTTGGATTCATGCATTTTGTGCAGTAACTTGCTTCCCTGCTTCTCGAGGAGAATCACAGAACATTCTGCTGACCTCCACCATCCAAACACTGAGTCATTGGCAAGTCCTTTTATCCAGTCTAAATCCTCATGGGAATATTGCAGCTCTTCAGGCAAACAATAGCTAACTGGATCTGGTAAAGTTGCCCTAAGAATCTGTCCAGAGGTTAAAGCAATAACCCTAGCTGTCTTGTCGGCCAGATTGTTTCCCCTGGCCATAGGTGTATTAGCTTTCTGATGTCCAGGACGATGAATGATTGCAAGCTTTTTAGGTAGCCACAAGGCAGCCAGTAAGGCTTTCATCTTTATTTTTGATAGTCTTACCTTCAGCAGTCAGAAGACCACGTTCTTTGTAGATTGCCCCACGTATGTGTGCGGTGGTAAATGCATAACGGCTATCGGTGATCACATTCGGCTTTTTATTTTGGTCCATCATCGAGGCTTTTGTCAGGGCAATCAGCTCAGTTCTTTGGGCTGAAGTGCCAGCTGGCAATGACTCAGCCCAGATCACCTCAGTTTCAGTCATCACCGCAGCCCCGGCACACCCCTCTGTCCATCACAAACAAAGCTGCTGCCATCACTATACCAAGCAACCTTCCCATTCGGTAATGGCTGATCCTTTAAATCTGCCCGAATTCCATGGACCTGAGCCAACATCCCAGTGCAGTCATGGGGCAGAGCTTCCAGATCAGGGTCTGGAAGGAGTGTGGCTGGGTTTGGGAAGCAGCTGGGATCTGAAAGATGATTCTAGTGGGGTTAAGCAAGAGTCCCCAGTAATGCACAAGCTGTGCATTACTTAGCCAGCGGTCTAGTGGCTGTTTTAATACTCCTTCTATGGCATAAGGAGTGGTCACATACAGTTCTTGTCCCAGAGTCAATTTGTCAGCATCTTTTACTAGCAAAGGGGTGGCGGCCATTATTCGTAGACATTGAGGCCATCCTGCTGCCACTGGGTACAGTGTTTTGAAAGGTAGGCCGCCGATTGTGTCCTGGGACCCAGATACCGGACTAGCACCCCTTTGGTGAAAAGGGTTGGCAACATCAGGAAGCCCTAAAGCCAGGGCCGAGAGCAAAGCAATCTTAATTTGTTCAAAGATTTGTCCATATTTTCAGTCCATTGAAAGGGTTGTCCCTCCTTAGTAGTTTCATAGAGGGGCTTTGCTAACTCCACAAATCCTGGTATCCATAACATGCAGAATTCTGCTGATCCCAGTAACTTACATCCCTTGTGGGGGGTGTCCAGTTTGGGGATTTTAAGTACTATCTCTTTTCTAGCCTCGGTGAGCCATCTCGGTCCTTCTTTAAGCAAATGCCCCAGATAGCCTACCTCAGGTTGACAATCTTGGGCTTTCTTTGCAGAGGCACAATATCTCAGTTTTCCCCAAGGCTTGTAGCAGGTCCTTTGTTCCTTGTAAGCAGATCTTGTAACTTTCAGCAGCAATGAAGAGGTCATCTATGTATTGCAAAAGAGCTATAGTTGGGTGACAAGAGCGGTCGGTACTCACCCAGATCTTCATGAAGTACCTCATCAAAAATAGTAGGTGAATTCTTGAATCCTTAAGGCAATCTAGTCCATGTCAATTGTCCATTGATGCCTCTCTCAGGATCAGTCTATTCAAAAGCAAACAGTTCTTGACTTTTAGGAGCAAAGGGGTAACCTAAAGAAGGCATCCTTTGGGGCTGGAGAGATGGCTCAGCAGTTAAGAGCACTAGCTGTTCTTCCAAAGGACCCAGGTTCAAATCCCACACCCACATGGCAGTTCACAGCTGTCTGTAATTGCTGGGCATGGTTGCACATGCCTTTAATCCCAGCACTCAGGAGGCAGAGGCAGGTGGATCTCTGTGAGTTCAAGATCAGCCTGGTCTACAAAGTGAGTCCAGCACAGCCAGGGCTACACAGAGAATCCCTGTCTCAAAAAAAAAAAAAGGCATCTTTTAAGTCTAGGATGGTATACCATTGATGATGATGAGGCAGGGAACTCAATAAGGTATATGGGTATGAGAACCATAGGATGTATATCTAGAGTTTGCCTGTTAACTTCCTGTAGGTCTTGGACCAGTCTGTAATCATCAGAATGAGGTTTCCTGACTGGCAGCAAGGGGATGTTCCATGCCAATTGACAGGGTCTCAACACTTTCAGGTCCAACAGACATCGGATGTGGGGAGTAATGCCAATTCTAGCCTCCCTTGACATTGGGTATTGACAGACTCTAGCTGGATCAGTTGAGTTCTTTTTTTGTTTTGTTTTTCGAGACAACGTTTCTCTGTGTAGCCCTGGCTGTCCTGGGCTCACTTTGTAGACCAGGCTGGCCTCGGACTCACAAAGATCCACCTGCCTCTGCCTCCCAAGTGCTGGGATTAAAGGTGTGCGCCACCATCCCCGGCTTGGTTTGAGTTTTAGAAAGACTGGGATTCAATGTTTGGCCAGTCCCATGCCTCCAGGTTCGGCCCACACCTGGGGAAAAGCTTGGAGTCAATGATCCATATCAGATACAGGAGCCGAAGGGGCTTGGTGTAATATCTGTGTTCATCCTCGAGTTGAAGGGTTATCACATGAATGGTTCTCCCTTCTTTATCTGAGACTGGGTCTCCCTCTGGGTAAAACTGAATTTGGGCTCCAATCTTAGTTAGGATATCCCTTCCCAACAAAGGGTGGGCACATTCAGGGATGACTAGGAAAGAGTGGGATGCCTGTCCCACTCCTAGATCCACAGTTCTTTGGGTAGTCCATGAATAACATTTCATCCCAGTGGCTCCCTGTATCCAGGACTTTTTCTTAGACACTGGACTGCTAGATTCAAGCAGGACTGAATGTTCAGCTCCCGTGTCTACTAAAAACTGAATTGGGGTCCCCTCCACTTTAAGGGTTACCCTGGGCTTGGGGAGGGGATCCAAACCCTGTCCCCTCTAGTCATCTGATTTCCCCCCAGTGAGGACTGGAGGGGGTTTAGGCCATGAGCTCTTCTTACTGGTGCAATCTTTCTTCCAGTGTCCCTCTTCCTTACAGTATGCACATTGGTTCTTTCCTATTTTAGGGTGCCCTGTTGGGAGGCTCTCCACAATGTGCCGCAACCTCTTTTCTCTCTCGTTTTCATCCTTGGCGTTTGTTGCAAAGAGAATCCTGGCCAGGTTCTTGGTCTGCCTATCATTTGCCATTTCCAACTTCTTTTCCGCTAACTCCCTGTTATTATTTTTTTTTTTGGTTTTTTTTTTTGAGACAGGGTTTCTCTGTATAACAGCTCTGGCTGTACTGGACTCACTTTGTAGACCAGGCTGGCCTTGAACTCACAGAGATCTGCCTGCCTCTGCCTCCCAAGTGCTGGGATTAAAGGCGTGCGCCACCACACCCGGCTTAACTCCCTGTTATTATATACCCTCTCCACTACTGTCATCAAATTTTGAATTGATTTCTCATTCATCTTCTCCACCCTCTGCAACTTACATTTAATATCTGGAACAACCTGGTTAACAAAAGCCATAAGCACTGTGGCCTTGTTTTCTGGAGCCTCAGGGTCCATAGGCGTATATAGTCCAAAAGCTTCCATAATCCTCTCTAGGAATGCTGCTGGACTTTCTTCCTTGCCTTGCTAAACATACTCTACCTTAGCCATATTGGTTGGCTTTCATTCCACCATTCTGAGACCTGCCAATAGAGTCTGGTAGTAGACTTGGAGCCTCTCCCCACCTTCAGCTGTCTCAGGATCCTAGTTGGGGCAGGAAAGAGAGAATGCATCATTGATGACATCTACATTGGTAGTGGTCTGTCTGTTCTCGCCAGGAACCAATTTCTGGGCCTCTGTCTGGATACGTTTTGTTCTTCAGTATTGAACAAGACCTTAAGCAGCTGTTGACAGTCATCTCAAGTAGGCTGATGGGTAAACAAAACAGATTCTAACAAGTCAATAAGATCTCCAGGGTTATCAGAAAACTTGGCATGCTGTGTTCTCCAATTGTACAAGTCACTAGAGACAAATGGCCAGTAGTGTTGAGTCTGGTGTCCACTGTCAGCAACTGGTCCCACAGACCTCAAGGGTAGAACAGTGGAATTGGCGGGGCTGGCTGGGACCACTTTTGGGCCTGTCTATTGCAACCCAGTCTTCAAGCTATCCCGACCTCCTCCCATTGCTCTGAATTTGTTTCATTCCCTTTCTCCCCTCCTTGCCCCTCTGGTTTTTCAGGGAGGGGATCAGGAGATGGCAAGTAAGGAGGAGGAAAAATAAGATCTAATTCCCCCCCCTCTGGAAAACTGGACAGAGTGGCACTGATGGTTTGGTTTCATTTCTCGCCTTTGTCTTCTTTTCCTGGACCACAAGAATGGTCCCATTCTGCTTCTGCATCTGTGGATGTAAAAAGGGCTCTACCCAGGGGACAGGGTTTAGAATCAAATCTTCTCAGACCACAATGTAGGGTACCTGGTCCAGATGTCCAGTCTTGGTCTGAAAAATAACATTTTTAATCTTCCTAACAGTGCCTGGATCAACGGTGCCATTTGCTGGCCATCCTATTCCATAGCTTGGCTATTCAGAGCTACATAAAGCTATCAGTTTCCTTTTCTCAACCAGACTGAGTGTGGTTTCTTATGACCCTAAAACTGTCAGTCATGAGAGGGGTTGCCACAGTCTGTCCCATTGTCTCAGTCAGGTAATAAATTACAGTGAAAACAAGGAAGAGAATGAGAGCAAACAATATCAGACACAAATGCCTTCCAAGCGGGTGGAGGCAAAACTCAAAATAGGAAAACGGCTTCATGCCATTCCACAGGAGCGACCCGCCATGTCCGTTTAGAGGCTGAAGAGGCACACCAGCCTCTTCCCACAGATACAGGTCAGGGTCTGGAATGTCTTCCACAAACCCGGATGGAAGACCTGCTAGCACATCCGCTTAGGTCGATCCTGGTCTACTACAGAAAATTTCAAAATGGTGCCCTGTACACAGACAGACAGACAGAAACACAGAAGCGTACTGGCCAGTCTGAACCCTCTGGGTGGGGGTTCTGGGGGTTCTGGGGGGGTCTTGGGGATCCCGGATGAGCCCCCAAGATGTTCTGCCCAGGTCACAAGACCCCCAAAGACCACCAAGGAGCCATTTCCAATGCAAGTGCACAAGGGTTGTTTATTCAAGCTCGAGCTTGGACTCACAACTGTCACTGACACAACAGTTAAGGTTGGAGTCCTGAGCTCAGAAAGCTTAGGGTTTTTATAGAGATACAAAGAAACAGGTTTTCTATCATATACTTGGATGACATTTGTGTAACTAGTCATGTCCATTTCTGACTGGCTTGTTGTTACTGACTAACCAGCTGTGGTCAGTTTGACCATCAGAAGGTCTATTTTGAGGTCCATTATTTTTCTTTGGCAGTCAGGGGATTTTTCCAACAGCATAAACAACATATTGTATGGTCAGCATGATCTGGCCCAAATGAAAACAATTTTAGTTGTGGTCAAGCACTTTCAGAAAAATCATAACATCAGGGTATAAGTAACAGATAGGACGTCAAGAGGTGGTATCTTGACCCAACACAAGGTCTTTTTCCTTTGTCATTGTAACAACAGTTGCCCAGAAATACATCTCTGGGAGCATTTCTGGGACATACAGCTTTAGGGTTTGAACTTAACCTTTACCTTACAGTCAACATGGAGTTTGGAAAAATAGCTACATTAATAACATTAATAATAATAATAATAATAATAATAATAAGTGCTTAACTGCATACATATTGGTATTTAGAATGACACAGATTTTCCTTCAAGGGTTTCTTAGATTCTACAACCTTAGTAAAGTGTTTGCCATATAGCCATGGGGACCTGAGTTCAGAACCTGAGATCCCACATAAAAAGCTGAGCACTGTGGAGTGTACTTGTAATCCCTGTAATCTGGGTAGGAGGAGAGGTGATGAGGTTGGAGACAGGAGAATCCCCAGAGCTCATTGGCCAGGCAGTCTACTTGAACCGATGAGCTTCAGAATCAGTTAGAAACATGGTCTGTCTCAAAAACTAAAGGTAGAACGGAGGGCTGGAGAGAGCCATCAGTGGTCAAGAGAACTTGCTGCTTTTTCAGAGGACCTAAGTTTGGATCCCAGCACCTGGGAGCTCACAAACACCTCTAGTTCCAGCTCTAATAGGATCTGACAGCCTCTTCTGGCCCCCAGGAACATGTGTACTCACTTGCACATACCCCCAAAACTCCCCCCTCCACAGACCCCACACACATAAAATTAAAAAAAAATTGCTGTTGTTTTTTGAGACAGAATTTCTCTGTGTAGCCCTGGCTGTCTTGGAACTCCATCTGTAGACCAGCCTGGCCTCAAACTCAGAGATCCAACTACCTCATCCTCCTGAGTACTGTGACTAAAGGTGTGCACCACCATGCCCAGCTTAAAAATAAATCTTAAATAACATATAAAAGTGGAGAGGGATTGAGGAAAGAGTTAACTTCAATCTCTGGCCGACACACACACACACACACACACACACACACACACGTATATACACAGACATGTGCATACTCATACTGAGAAATATATAACATCTACTTTTCTTTCCTTTCTTCCTTCCTTTGTCTTTTTATTTTTTTATTTTGGAAAAATGTGCATGTGTATCTGTGAAACACATGCATGCTCTGGTACCTGTGGAACCAGAAGACATCAGACCTCCTGGGACTGGAATTCCAGGTGGTTGTGAGCTACCATATGGGTGCTGGGAATCTCTAAGTTCTCTGGAAGAGCAGCACGTGCTTCCAACTGTTGATCCATCTCTCTAGCCCTTTGCCTCACTTAAAAAAAAATATATCTTGCCAGACAGTTTGTCATACTTCTGAGGTCTACTCAATAAGCTAAGACAGGAGTTAGGGAGATTAATATAAATTAGATTTAGTAAATATCTAGGGGTTTCTGATACAGTCTCTTAATTTGGGGCATGAAGATCAACGTGGCTGTGGGCAATTAGCTTATCAGCTTATGGACTAAAAACAAGGATGAAGCCAGGTGAAACAAGGAAAGACTTTATGGACTAAAAACAAGGTACTTGGCCTGGCATTGTTTTCAGCTGCTAAGTGGGCAGAGCCCAAATTAAGCTGAAGCAGGTGGAACAAGGAGCGATCCTATTTAAGGACAAGTGGATGGAGCCAAGAGGTGGCATGCTAGAGAGCCCCATGCTAGAGAGCTCTGATGCTAGAAGCTCCCATGCCAGAGAGTCCTCACACTAGAAAGGACAATGATTAGTTTGTATCGTCTGATGGAGAAAGTGCTGGTGGACTGATGGCCAGATCTCCCTGAGGCAGAAAGAAGCTGGTGAGCAGAGAAAGCCTCAGCAAGACAGCAAAAGGCCAAGGACTAAACCCTGTGGCTCAGCTTTTGGCTAGAGGGGTTTGACCTGTCTGAACAGTGGCCTAAAAGGAACTGTGGCCGGCTTTAAGGACTCTGAGGCAGAGCGGTAGAGTTGCTGATATGAAGGAAATAAGTTGGCTTACAGATGGCTGAGGTCTCCCAGAGAGAAGAAACCCTCAAGTCTTATTTAAGGTGAAACCGCCATAGCCAATTTACCCTGATGAATCTACATCTGAGATATCCCAGAATAAAGACCGCTAAGTGCATTAAAGGGTCTACCACAGAGACTGTGTTCCTGAAAACTGAGGACCTGCCCCAGAGACTGTATCCTTCTGAAAGGTTATGAAAATAGTTGTAATAGTTATCAATAGGTTTAGTGGGTAGGTAATAGGGGTTGTAGGCATTTGAAGGGTTAGTAAGTGTTTATATTTGTTATAAGTGAATATAGTTATTAATAAATAAGTGTTGAATAATTTTAAAAAGTTGGGTTTCACAGGAGGCTCAAGAATTTGAGCCTAGCCTATGCTATATTGTGAGAACTTGCCTTAAAAAAAGAAAGGAAAGGGCTGGAGAGATGGCTCAGCGGTTAAGAGCACTGGCTGCTCTTCCAGAGGTCATGAGTTCAATTCCCAGC
>CAJQZJ010001558.1:6984161-7011939 GCA_907164525.1 Lophiomys imhausi
GTGTGTGTGTGTGTGTGTGTGTGTGTGTGTGTGTGTGTGTGTGTGTGTATGCATGTTTATGTGTGTATGTGAAGATGGAGTCTTGTTACTTTGCCCAGGATGACCTCAGACTCACTGTGCTTTTCCTATTCCAGCTTCCTGGGTTTGAAAATTACAAGCAAGAGCCATCACATCCAGCAAGTGTGTTGTGTTAATATACTTTGCCTGTGTTGACTCCCTACACTACAGAGAAACTTACACACAGAGAGACTAAAGAGATGGCTCACAGGTTAAGATCATGGATTTCTCTTGCAGAGGACCTGGGTTCAGTAAGTACCTCTGTCATGTCACTCATGTCAGGCAACACACACACACACACACACACAATTAAAAAACAAATAAATAAAAATAAAACTTAAAAGAAGAACCTACAGTCTGTGAACTTAACATTCCCCAGTTTATCTTTGTTGTGGGTGCCTATGTATAGTGCCTTCTCCTCTCTCAAGGGGTTCCCACATAACACTATGGAAAAGGATCAATGTATGCCAGCCATGGCAGTTCATGCCTGAATTCCTATCATTCAGGAAGCTGAGCCTGGAGGATGATGAGTTGAAGGCCAGGTGGACCTGTCTGAGCAAATCAAAGAAGGAAAGGGAAAAAAAGGAAGAGAAGTAAAGGGACGAGAAGGGAACGGAAGGGATGAGATAGATAAGGGAGTGGAAGGAAAGGAAGAAGTGGGAAGAAGAAGAGAGAGAGAGAAAGGAGAGGCAAGACTGAGAGATAGGAGAGGAAAGAGGAGAGAAGGGAAGAGAGAAGAGATAGGAGGAAAGGAGTGGAGGAAGGAAGGGGGGGAGGGAAAAGGAGAGTTGGGGAGGAGAAGGTAAAAGGAACCAGGACACGGAATCCTGGTTCTCTTCTGACCAGGAGGCAGAAAGCAGGAAGCCAGGAGCAATCAGCTCTTTATGTGAAAGTCTGATCAGCAAGAAGCCTGCACTGCCAGCTGCCTTGTGATATTTCTAGGCAAGTGGAGACTTTGGATTAGGATTAAAGCTGTCACCCAAGGATCAGACCTAGCAGAAAGTGTCCCAGGGGTGCTATGCCGTGGGAAGAGAGTACTCTGAGATCTGAATCAATGCTTATATAATTATGGTGTTCAATTGCATTAGTGCGGGGCTTTCAGGGCACATTTCACCTTGACTCCGAGGGCTGGAATTCAGAGTATGGCCCTCAGGCCACATACAGTTGGAATGGCATCACATCTGTTAGAAACTTTCAATCTATTGACTTCATCCTGCATGCCAGTAAAAAGTCAATACCACAGGACCGGGCTGCCTGAGTGATTTTTTTTTCCAAAAACAAAACCCAGACCTGTGTTGGGGGACCAATAAAAATTAAAGGTTCCCCTTTCTTGTTGACCGCACACGTACAGGCAGGCCTGTGCAGTCTTGGTGAACAAGGACTGCTCTGTGAAGCCATGTAGAAAGGTCTTTCTAGTCTCCACCCTGATCCTGGGATACACTGAGTTCATTTACTACCCACCACAGGAAAATGGAAAGCCAGGCAAGAACTGCCTGGGGTGAACCCCCCCTCCGCCCCAGGCAGAGTTGACACTGTCTTGGGAACCTTGGAGTCACCTTTTCCCATTATGGTTTTCCAAAGAAAGGGACAGAACTCTCATAGTGTGAACCACAAGGCACACCTCGCTTAAAGCTGGGGTCTGGGGAGTAGCCTGCCC
Organism: Lophiomys imhausi; assembly: GCA_907164525.1. Taxonomy (NCBI): domain Eukaryota; kingdom Metazoa; phylum Chordata; class Mammalia; order Rodentia; family Muridae; genus Lophiomys; species Lophiomys imhausi. The sequence goes on from CAJQZJ010001558.1 coordinate 6,985,876, forward strand.
AGCCTAGAGCTGGCTGCCATGTTTCTCTGCAAGCTGCCATAGAGGGGAAAGTGGTTGGTGGTCCTTCTTCTTGTAGGATCTGCAGGCACTAAGGCCTTGCTGATTCTGTGTGCAACTAGAAGGGTCAGACCCTGTTGAAAACTGTCCTTTGAGGCTGAGAATGGGACTCAGTTGGTAGAGAGCTTTCCTGGCAAGTATGAAGCCTTGGGTTTGATCTCTGGCACTTACACAACTGGAGATGGTGGGACATACTTATACTCCCAGCACAAGTCAGGAGGATCAGAAGAAGCCAAAGCCGTTCCTGACTATGTAGTGAATCTGAGGCCAGCCTGGGTACATAAGACTTACTTTGGCTCAAAAAACAAATAAGGCCTTTGAGATGCCTCAGCAGGTAAAAACACTTGCCACACAAGCCTAAAGATCAATACCTGGAACCCATGGTAGTCACTGTTCTATTACTGTGAAGAGATGCCATGACCACAGCAATTTTTATGAAAGAAAACATTTAACTGTGGGTTTGCTTATAGTTTCAGAGGGTTAGTCCATTATCATCATAATGGAAGCATGGAGGCACATAGGTAGGCATGGTCCTGGAGCTGAGTCAGGCATGGGCTTTTGAAACCACAAAATTCACCCCTAGTGACACACTTCCTCTAAGGCCACACCCCCTCCAACAAGGCCACACCTCCTAATCCTTCTCAAATAGTGCCACTCCCGATGACTAAGAATTCAAATATATGAGCCTGTGAGTCTTTTTTGGGGCATGGGGCTTGAGACAGTGTTTTTCTGTGTGTAGCCCTGGCTGTCTTGGAACTCACTTTGTAGACCAGGCTGGCCTTGAACTCACAGAGATCTGCCTGTCTCTGCCTCCCAAGTATTGAGATTAAAAGCATGCTCCAGCATTCCCGGATGAGCCATTCTTATTTAAAACAACACAGGAGAGAAACAATTCTTAAAAGTTGTCCTCTGATTTCTACAGCATGGTCTGCAGCATGTGTGCACACCCCACCATCACACACATACACACACCACAACCACCACCACCCAAAACAACCAGACAAATCAATACTTGAAGTTAACACTGAGTTTGGTGGAGGCCCTGGGCTCCCTGTCTCTGGATTCCTTGAACTCGCAATGAAGAGTTTTCTGATACGGACATTCAGTCTTAGTTGAACTTTGGGGCCTTGGCAGAAGTAGAAAAGGACTCTTTCCCTGAGGGCTGGATAAGAGCTAAGGTTAGAATCAAGGCCCTAGAATCAAGCACTCTGAGGTCTTGGGGAGAAATGAACCTAGAAAATCAGTATTCCAGGGCTGCTGTCACACCCAACACTCAAGTGGTCAGATATAAGCTGGGGTCTCAGGTCTTGGGGAGGATCCATAAGAACCAATAGAATTTGGGCATAATAGAGACAAGCAAGGTTGGGTGTGGCCGCAACACAGGTGTGCCTGTGTTCTCAGCATGCCGGTGGCTGAATCAGGAGCCCTGGCTGTACAGTGAGACCCTGTCTCCAAAGGAAATGAGAGGAGGGAGAGAGACAAGAACCAGCTCTAACCAGTCATTAAGAAACAACACCTAAGAAGACCCTGGAGAATCACAGGACAAAAGGGGTGTGTGCAGGCGCAAGAGCCCGGAGTGCCACTCACACCTCAGCTGTGAAAGATGCTTGAAAAAGACAAAACAAGAGATAGGTCCCCAGAGACCTTGGGAGGGGAGAGGGATGATGCGACCCCCCTCCCCACTGTGTTGCTGACTCTAATAAAGAAAGGTGAGATCTCACTCATGTTGTGGGTCCCTCTTGAATGTAGCTCCATTCCACACTCGCTGCCCTTGAGACCTTTTTGGTGTCAAAGTCTGTAAGTGTTTGATTGATTCCATTTTATGATGGTTATTTCTTACATTGCTTCCTCTTTCCAAGTCCTCTCTCTTTCTCCTCTCTCTCTCTCTCTCTCTTTCTCTGTGTGTGTGTGTTTATTTCTTACATTGCTTCCTCTTTCCAAGTCCTCTCTCTTTCTCCTCTCTCTCTCTCTCTCTCTCTCTCTCTCTCTCTCTCTCTGTGTGTGTGTGTGTGTGTGTGTGTATGTCTATCTCTGCCTCTCTTTTTTTTTTTGAGACAAGGTCTCACTATGTAGTCTTAAATGGCCTGGAACTCATTATGTAGCCCAGGCTATTCTGACTTTGAACTCACACACAGAGCTCTGCCTGCCTCTGCTTTCCAAGTGCTGGGATTAAAGGCAAACTTCCTGTCCTTCCCCTCATGAAGGGCCCACACTAATCTGCTATCATTTGAAAATAACTTGTAGCAATGACAGAATTTAGCATTCTCAATATTCATGGGCTTTACCCATGTAGAAGGATTATATATTCCACTTTTTATTTATTTGTTTGTATGTGTGTGGGTTTGTATGTACTTATGAGTGTGGTTGTGTGCACACTTTTGGTTAAGCACATGTGCAAGTGTATATACACACAAGCATGGAGACCAGAGGTTGACTTCTAGTGTCTTTCCTCAATTACTTTCTACCTTTACTTTTTGAGGCAGAGTTTCTCACTGAACCTTAACTTCATTGATCAGCCAGGCAGGATGGTTTGCCAATGAACTTAAGGGATCCACCTGTCCTGTCTCTATTCTCCCTTCCCCGGGCTTATGCCACTATGCCCAGCTTTTTACCTGGGTTGTGGGGAATCTGAACTCAGGTCCCCATGTGTGGACAGCTTACTGACTTACCCAGCTCCCCAGGCCCTGCTCCCACTTCATCGAGGCCACCCTCAATTTGATTTGATTATGTGACTTGGGCCTGCAACACCTATGCCACTTCTAGACAGAAGCTTAAAGGGCCCATGTGGATTCCTGTAGCGTAAGCTAGCATTGGTCTGCATAGGAGGCACTACAACATCTCAAGTCACAATGCGAGGGGCATATGGAATATAATGATACGCATCCCACAATGGGCCAGTTATATGAGCAACATAATCTAATGAACCCCTGAGACCTCTGGAATGGTTAGCACGCATAGCCCAGTCTACTCAGATGGATGTAATAAAGGCCTGCTTGTTGGCTTATGCCCACAAAACCTCAGAGATGCAGAAGCAGAAGAATCATTGCAAGTTTGAGGCCAGCCTGGTCTACACAGTGAGTTCCAGGCTAGCCTGGACTACATAGTGAGATCTTGTCTTTTTTTTTTTTTTAAAAAGGTGGGTAGCTTAGTCGGTAGAGTGCTTCCCTAGCACGCATACAGCCACGGGTTCAATCCTCAGCACTGCGTAAACCAACCCTGTTGGCACATAACTATAATCCCAGCACTTGGAAGGTAGAGACACGAGGATCAGAGGTTCAAGGTCACCATTTACTACATACTGAGCTCGAAGCCAACCTGGAATGTATGAGAACCTGTGTCAAGATAAAACAAAAACCTCACTCAAAACAACAGCTATACAAGCAGTCCTGTGTGATAATCAAAAATCATCCTAGCTACTGGAGTGCCTAAGATCCCCGTATAATGTTTCATTGCCACTCTGTGCTTAAAATTAATCCTGTTTTCTGAGAAAGCGAAAGGAACACAGCAATTAGGTAACTTTCCCAGAACTGCAGGCTGGTAACAGACAGTGCTGGATTTTACCCCTACAAAGCTTCCTCCCTTCATTTAACTGCAAGGAGCTGCTACAAGAGACCCTTGCTGGCCCCAAAGCAGAAGCACAAGGAAGAGAGCAGCTTCTAATTGGGGTGCCCCCATCCAATTCTGCTCTTAGCTATCATGGCACATGGTGCTAGGTTTTGGGCCCTTATTCTGGATGTAATGAATGATCAGATAATAAAACTGCTGTGAGCCCAAAGCTTCACAAGATTTTTTTTTTTTTTTTAAATGAGGTTGGGAGATGCTGGAGAGATGAGTCTGTAAAGGCATTTGCTGAAAAGCCTGAGTTCTATCACCAGGACCCAGCACCCACATGATAGGAGAGAACAGACTCCAAGTCCTCCTCTGACCCCCACACATACTCCTTACCATGTGCGAGCACACACAGAATAAATAAGTACTTTAAAATTTTTTTTTTTTGGCTTTTTTTTTTCGAGACAGGGTTTCTCTGTGTAGCCCTGGCTGTCCTGGACTCACTTTGTAGACCAGGCTGGCCTCGAACTCACAAAGATCCACCTGTCTCTGCCTCCCAAGTGCTGGGATTAAAGGCGTGCGCCACCACCGCCCGGCAAGTACTTTAAAATTTTTAAATGAGTGAATGAAAACCAGAAACCCTTTATTATGAGTGCCCAACTCCCACTGTCAAAGGGCCAGAAAGTGAATGTTGGACATGAGTCTCCCATACCTTCTGAAAGAACAGCCCAAGGAGTGGTTTCGTGAACTTGGGGGAAGGTGTTCCCCAATCTCATCTTCGTATGCTCTGTCAGTTTAAGCTTGCAGGGTGTTTAGCAGAACAGAGTCCCCATTATCTGAAGGCCTGGGACTTGATGACAGCTTCCCATTTCTGAGCTTGGCAGAATGGCTGGCCACCTTCCTCAGGAAGGTCTAGCCGCTGTCTCCCTGGGAGAGGGAACCTTCTTGAAGGACCCCTTTCAGGAGAGGGGGAAAAAATCACTGCCAAAACTCCTACTAGCATAAACATACCTATTCAGTACTCTCTTGCAGATTTTTAAAGAGATCTTTCAAGCAGGAAAGATGTAGAAAAGGGCAAAAAGGGGGATTCCTAGAATTTTATTCAAGAAGTGGGGCCATAAATAAAAAAACAGTCCACAGATGATGGTGGGAGAGGGGAGCAGGGGGAATCTTTGCAATTGCACAGGACAAACCTTTCATTTTGATCTTGACATTTTCCCCACTTGAGTTTTTACATAACTGGTTCTCTGGACGTCTAGGCTATAATTTGTATAACATTTAGCGATGGAAAAAATAGTTTAGACTAAGGTAACCAGTTCACTTTATTTCTCAAGAAGCTGGTTTGTAACTTTCTGCTCTTCTTGGAAGTTCACTTTATCACTAGATTTGTTAAACAAAAAAAAGAGAGAGAGAGAAATCAAGACATAGGGGCCAGAAGTGGCGCACACCTTTAATACCAACACTCAAGAGGCAGAGACAGGCAGATTTCTGTGAGTTCAAAGCCTGCCTGGTCTTCAGCATGGGTTCCAGGACAGCCAGGGCTAGAAACCCCATCCAAAAAAAAAAAAAAAAAAAGAGGTGTGTTAGGCTTATGGGCCGAAGCCATATTGTACTTCGAGTCTGACCACTTTTCTGAATTACTCTGAAAACCCTTTTTCCTTTCCTTCCATCCCCTTTCTAAGCATGCTTTCCTTAACGCCTTGCACCATTTTCCCATAGCATTTTGGGCTTCCTCACTCTTTCTGTAAAGAGTCGAGCCTGTTACCATATGAAGGAGTAGACCCATGAAGGAGGACGCAGACAGAGCTTACTTCCCACAGGGCTCAGTCCTTCAGCAACCATAGGATCAGAGAGTCTCCACCCTCAGATAACCTAGGATTTATTTATTTATTTATTTTGGTGCCTTTGTGAGTGCTTCCTACATTTTTGCAGAAGGAGGTTTTTTGTTTTTGTTTTTTAATCACTGCACAGATATTTCTTTTGAGATGAGTGAGCAGTGGAGGTTCTTTTCTGGACTCCCCCAATGACTCTGTGCCTACTTTCTAGTTTCCTGGGCTCCTGGGGACTTCCTAAGGCACTCTACACATGGAGGACACGGAGCAACAGCCTGAGTGTGGTGGCAGAAGAGGCCATTAATCAAACTTTGTGAATATGGGTAAAACAGGACCCACTGAGGCACTCCACATGAAGTTTCTGAGATCAAGGCTCCCCAGCACTCGGTGTGGAAGTTGGAGCTCTCCATCACAGCCTTGAAGATCTCTAGAGTCACACGCTCAGGTCCAAGAGGGAAAAGGGATGCTACCAGTGGGTCACTAGGTTTCCCACTCCTAACCCACCCATTGGGTACAACTTAAAAAGTGATTTGGCTTGTGCTGAAAACCCAGCATGACAGGCATTACCCAGAGTCTCCTCCTAACAGTGCCCCACTCTGCTTCTCTCTGAGCAAACAGTTCCTAATTTGCTTCTAAACAGGTGACCATGTGCTTTGACATGGGGCATGGGTGGGGGACAGGGTGGGGGACTTCTGTAGCTCTTAGAGAATGAACTGTGATGTGTCCATGCTAGCCACTACACCCCTGTGCTCACGGAAGAAGAGATGGATAGCTGGAGTGTAGCTCAGTTTTAGAGTGCATGTTTAACATGGACAATGCCCTGGGTTTGGCTCACCAACACTGAAAAGAAAAGGAAAACAAACAAAGAAAAAACCTCTTTTGATCCAATCCTGGCAGATACTAAGAGGGAGAGTGCTTGGGCTTCTGGGAAAGATTTTCCCTGACAAAAAGGGTACTGAGGGGCCAGTGAGATGGCTCAGCAGGTGGAGGTGCTTGCTGCCAAGCCTGAGGACCTGGGTTTCATCCCTGGGATACATGTGACAGAAGGAGAGAACTGATTGTCCTCTGACTTCCACACGTGAGTTGTGACACACACACACATCTTATGCACACACACACACTCATACATATACATAAACACACACATACACACACCAATACACATACTCAAACACACAAACACAGTCATACACACACACAAACATACACCCTCATACACACATATAAACAAACAGAGACATGCTCACACTTACACACAATAATCACAGTAATTTTTAAAGTACCCTGAAGGAAGCATTCATTCTTTCTTTCTTGCTTCTAGACTTCTTTGTTAAACAAGGAAGTGATGTTTGGAGGTGTGGAAGACATATCTCCCCAAGGGAAGGACAGGAAAACTTCTCTGAAGCCAACCTAAACCCTTACTACATTGAGCTGTTGAGTAAATATGAAACTAGGGATGGGACTCAGCCAGCCACAGCTGTTAGAGTTGGACTATGTTTTGACTGGTCAGTCCTTGCTTCTGATTTGTTTAGACTGGTGCATGCTGGTCAAGTATTTTGAATACCATTTTTGCCCTTTGTTTAGAATCAGTGCTTATGGATTTTATTATTGTCTTAGTCAGTGTTCTATTGCTGTGAAGAGACACCGTGACTAAGGCAATGATTATGAAAGAAAGCATTTAATTGGGAGATTGCTTTCAATTTTGAAGGTTTAGTCCATTATCATCATGACAGGGAACGTGATGGCACTAGAACAAGAGCTATATTCTGCTCCACAGGTGGATCAAGAGGGGGAGTGCAGAGGGGGGGGGACACTCTGGTTTCAATGGGCTTTTGAAACCTCAAAGCCCATCCCCAGTGACACACTTCCTCCAACAAGGTCACACCTCCCAATCCTTCTAATCCTTTCAAATAGTACCTCTTCCTGGTGACTAAGTATTCAAATACATAAGCCTATGGGGGCCATCCTTATTTAAACCACCACAATTATTCTGTAAGGAAAACACACTCCTCCACCCAATTATATAGCTACTTTAATTGAATATTCAGTTGTTTGCAACTAATAGCTCCCTAGCTTTGCAAGGAGTCAGGAGAAATGGGTCACCTCTGAACTGCCTGAACCGACTCCCATGGTGTGTGTGTCCGTGTGAGTGTATGCATAATGTGAGTGTGTGCATGATGTATGTGTACGCATGATGTGTTTGTGTTGGGGTGCACATTCCATGGTAAATGTGTGGTCAGAAGACAACTTTGTGGAGTTTGTTCTCTTCTTCCACCTTTATGTGGGCTCTAGGGATTGAACTCAGGGTACCCGGCTTAAGGAGTAAGTGTCATTACCTGTGAAGCCATCTTGCCAGCCTCATTCCAAGATATAATAAAGAAAGTTGAAGTGGGGAAAAGCGAGGTGACATCAGTGGCCTGGGAAAAGGAGCTACCACAGCTCGATCAGGGAGCTGAATCTGTTCTTCACGGAAGGGTTGAGGTAGACATTTATCCTCTTTGACAGAAAGCACAGGAGATGGCGAACTTCCATCTCATCTATCCATTTGCCTTTTTTGCCATGCCATTTGATGAGTCCTATTGATAATGTCTGTTTTAGAAATGGAGCATAGTGACCCATCAGTCAGCCATCCAACCAATCAATCTTGTTACGCCCCAGCAGAGACTGGGAGTAACTTCAGAGAGAAGGCTTGTGGGTACACTTGCTACACTGCATTGCCATTCCTTCTACTATCTTCATCTTCCCCAGACCGTGAACAAATATGTGGAATGAAGTGTAGCCTGAATCTCTGCATCCCTACTCAATTACACCTATGTGGTCCATTCAAGGGACTACTAGATGATTTGATCAAAGAAAGAAATGAAAACAACCAATTATACCTTTCAAAACTGCATTTTTTTTTGGACTGGTGTGGTGGTGCATGCCTGTAATCCCAGCTCTTGGGAGGCTGAGAAAGGAGAATTGAACATTGAGACCAACCTAGGCACCCCAAAGGGAAAGCCAAGAGTTCAAGGCCACCCTGAGCTATATAGTAAGATTCTGAAAACACAAACCCAACCAAACTCATCTTCTGCCAAAATTTGATGATTTTTGTGTGTGTATGCATGTGGATATATGTGTGTACAAATGTGTGTATGTGTGTGTGTGCAAGTAACATTTGCACATGTGCACGTTTGTGAGAAGCCCAGAGAACAACCTCAGCTGTCACTCCTTGGGCACCATTCACCTTGTGCTTTGGAGGCAGTGTCTCTCAATTAGCCTGGAGAGAAGTAGTTAGACTCACCAATTGGTTTCAAGGATCCACCTGTCTCTATTTCCCAAGACTGAATATAAGCATGTTGTGCCATCATGATGCCTGATGCCTGGTTTGGGGATTTTTTTTTTTTTTTAGTACCACAAAGCTGTCTGAAAAAAAATTAATTAGGGGAAATAAGAATATCTTATCCCACTTTCAACCCAGTGCATTCAGAAAGACAGTCAAAACGAATCGCTCCGCCCTTCCTCACGCTTTTTGTGGCACACTTTGTGCCTAGAAAGGCTTTCTTTGAAATGGAAAAGCAACTCTCCTCCTAAATATGATGATGAGAAGCAGAAACATTATTCTTGAGGTTTAAAAAAAGGTTTTTCATGAGTCTACTAAGCCTTATGTTGGAGCTCATTGAAAAGCTGACCTAGAGAATCAAGACAGAATGTATTCTATCACTGCTAACCATCTCTCAACGCCGCAGCTCATCCGAAGGCTGTGGAGATCCGCGAGGGAGAAAGTGTAAGCTGGCCTTTAGATGGCCATCTGAAAACTAATCAAATGGCAATACGTGAAAAACAAAATCACCTCCGAAAACTTTCAAATTTCATCGATCTGTGGCAGAGAGCCCTCACCACAGGAAGGGAAATGATGGATGGGGGACTCTTGGGAGGATTTGTTTAAAGTGTTTCTGCTTGTGTTTGTGTGTGTATGTGCATTTTAATTTATGTATGGAATTGCCTGAAGATAGTAAATACACTATATTTGCTATATTGGAGGAAGATAAAATTATCAGGCTGTCTAGGTATTTCAAAGCCAGGGGAAACAAAAACAGCTTTGAAGTGTCTCCTGGAATTTTTTTTTTTGTCCTAATCTTTCAAGAGATGGTCTTGATAATATTTATTCTTTTTTTTTTCCTTTCAAAAGCAGTTGAAAGTAGCACTTTCTCATTTAAAATAGCAATGCAAGTTTTAATTAGGTCAAGTAACATACCCATGGAACTGGTGGATGTCTGAAATGATCACAAAGGATGGGCAGGAACGTCTGGCCTCACAGCTGCCCTTCTGCCTAAGCACCTATTCTCCGGTCCTTAAGCTACCAGTCTGGGTGGTGCACACCTCCAAGGCACTCTGGGCCTTTGTGTTTAAGTTTCCCACTTGAAACCTTATGTACCATCTGGACAGGTTTCTCTATAGCATTTCCCCCCTGTAACACGGTGATTAGTCATCCATTTTCTCTGCGCCCAGGATACCTTACGGGGTTTCTGTTTGGTTCTGTGGGCTAAGGGAAGGACCACACTTGATGCAGGCATGGAGGACTGGCTGGAGAGGCTTTGTTTTACCTTTTGAATATTGTCAAACATCAGTTTCTCACAAAATCCCACCCTGTCACTTTCTTCCTATGGCCTAAGAAAAGAACTGAGAGAACTCGATAGAGGGCAAGACAGTAAATGTTTTAGACTTCTGCACAGAAATAGCAGTTAGCAGTATGGGATCACATATGTGTGCCTTATTCAATAAAACTTTATTTATAAAATTAGACAATTAAATGCTAGAGAGATGGCCCAGTGGTTAAGAGCACCCCATGATGCTCTTCCAGAGGCCCTGGGTTTGAGTCCCAGCACCCACCTACATCTGGTGGTTCACAACAACCTATAAGTCTAGCTCTAGGAGATCTGACATCTTCTGGTCTCCAAAGGTACCTGCACACGCACACGCACACATAAATAAAAATAAATATTTTTTCAAGTATTTTTAGAGTGACAATGAGCTGGGCAAAGTGGCTCACATCTGTAATCCCAGACCTTGGGGCAGGGGCAGAGGTAGGGGAATTAAGAGTGCAAAATCATCCTCAACTACAAATTACATTTAAGGGCAGCCTGGGTTACATGAGACCATATCTTAAAACACATAAACAGACGTTTAAAAGGCAGGCCCGGAGAGATGGCTCACTCAGTGAAGCGTTTGCCATGCAAGCAGGAGGAGCTGAACTCAATCCCTAGCATCCACATGCCACAGTTTGTTCACCCATGACCCCAAGCACCGGGAACATGGAGACAGGAGGACCCCTGAAACTTGCTGGCCAGGCAAGGCAGTCCAGCCAAATCAGTGAACTTCAGGTTCAATCAGAGACTCTGCCTCAAAAAAAGTGGTGAAGAGCAATCGACCTCTGGCTTCCACATTTGCATACATGCATGCATGAACATGTACACAAATGAGTGCATGCACACACAACACACCTTAGAGTCATGCTTGAAACACCTCTTGGAGTGTGCTTCACGGAATGTGGCCTAGAACCCAGTTTACGGCTGGGGGTATCCTGGGTACTGTGGCTGAAACCAGAAGCAGCTCCAATCCATTTAGTAAAGTCCATTACACAGGTTACCTGTGCCCCTGGCCACAGATTTCCATGATGGAAACCTGTTGCTCTTGCTACACTACAGACACACAAATCAAGGAGCCAGTTGGCTGCCCTTCGCCATGGTGACCATCTCAGCTTCCTCCGGGCCATGTGGTCAGTTTGCTTCAACTGCTCAACTTGGGGCCGGCTTCAGCTATACACAGCCCAGATGCTGTGCTGCGCGAGGCCTAGTCTGTCCACAGATACTTTAAACTAGCTGAATCCCTTCAGGGGACAGCTGCTAGCTACACTGTCCACCTAAGTCTTTAGCTTCACGGCCCTGCCTTGACTTCAAGGCCTGTAGCGGTTCCTGGCTTCCTCAACAGGGACTTCTCTACAGTCTTCTCAGAGCCGCATTCTCTGTCGCTGAGGTCTCCTCGAGCTTCGGGCCAGTGCTGTTGTGGCCCCCCAGCACGCTTCAGTCGCTTTGTTCCGCTGTGGCTTCAGCCAGTGTTCCAGCTTTCCCACAGGCCACCGTTGCTGTCTATGGTCTCCTCAGCCTGAGTGTGCCTCATGCTTCACTCATTTGTCAGCATACCTTAGGCCACTGGAAGGGTGTCTTCAGGGTCCGGTTTTCATGAACTTTCTCTTAGCAGGTTCTACACCATGTCTTTTCTGACAGCCTTCTTGGAGTGGCTTGTGACAAGAGTCTCTTTCTCCGACACTGCCTCTCAGTTTCCTCCATAATTCTCAGTTTACTTGCTGAGGCTTCGGACCACTGATTCTTATTCTGTCAGGGCTACGGTGGCCTAAAAGCTGGCAGATGGCATACCTCGATTCATACTTCTCCCGTGGGCGCTCCTGTCTCCTCCTCCCTGGGAGCTGGGGGACTTCAAGTGAAGCTCCCTGGCTTATGTAAGGTGTGGTCTCACCCTTTCTGGAACTATTTGAAAGTTCCTGCTGCTTCTGCACCCTTGTAGCCACGCCCCTTCACTGGACATTGGGGCAGGCCTCAAAACAAGGCTTTTCTCCATCCCTCCTTGGCTGCAAGTCTTGAAAACTTCAGCTAGTGTCTTTCAAACTGTGGCTGTGTTGAGAAACCTTCCTTCAGTTTCTCGGGCTTTGTGAAGGTCCATATGCTGACAGTCTCCAGGCTGATCTGCATTTCCCTTAAGAGTCCTTACTACTTCACTAAAGAAAACTAACCCATTACAGGGAAGAGTCATTATAAAAACATATGGCTGGGTGTGGTACAGCACAGTTATAGTCACAGCCTCGAGAAGGCTGAGGTGAGAGGATTGTAGGTTCTAGGTCAGCCAGAGATACATAATGAGACTCTGTGTCTGAAAAAAAAAAAGAAAAAATTGTTTATTTAGAATTCAAATTAAACAGGCATCTTGTGTTTTTATTTACTAAGCCTGGTATTCCTACAGGGAAGTCAGTGTGGCTCTGGCTGGCATCAGCTGTGTCTGAACCTTCCCTCCTTGAGGTGTCTTACATTCCTCCGAAGGGGGCCTTAAGATGGGAATTTCTCTGCTAGTAATTTATTTAAGGGAGAGTCAGTGAAAAACCACCAGCAGGACAGGCAAGGGTCTGTAGGGTCCTGGGAGCTTCACTCTGACACCCTCCGCCATACACGAAATAACCTCAGAAATGTCCAGGGTGTAGGAGTTGAGCAGAGTGTTTCATCAGTGTTAGGGCAGACCCAGACTCCCTGACCTTTCCATAGACCCAAAGGAAAATGATAAGTCAGGCTTATATAATGACGGGAATGGGTACAGTTTCCTTGTGCCAACCTCTATGGTCACAGAGGGCCTTATTCCTCATTGAGAGGGCCCACACTTCACAAAGGGGCCTATTCCTCACTGAGAGGGCCCATACCTCATGAAGGGTCCTATTCCTCACTGAGAGGGCCCACACCTCATGAAGGGTCCTATTCCTCACTGAGAGGGCCCACACCTCATGAAGGGTCCTATTCCTCACTGAAAGGGCTCATGTCTCATGAAGGAACTTGTTATCTCACTGAGTAGCATGTACCTCACAGTGGGTCCCGTACCACAGAGAGGAGACCTATACTTACTGCGAAGTCCACCCCTCATGGACAGGCCTATAATTCACTAAAGGGTCTTCATTTCCCAGAGGGATCTATACCTCACATAAAGGCCTGCTTTTCAGTGATGGAAGGGGCCTATACCTCACAGAGGATCCTATACCTCAGTGAGGGAGCCTATACCTCACTGAAGAGGCCTGTGTCTCACAGATGGGCCTATGCCTCGCTGGGGTGCCCAAATCAGTGCCTCACTCACTGAGGGGTGGGCCTATATTTCGCAGAGAAAGCTATACCTTAGAGGGGCCTATACCTCAGAGAGGAGCTTACGCTTCACAGAGGGGCTTTGACTTCTCATAGGCATCATGTCAGAACTCATGAAAGGCTGCCTTATTACCATAGAAATAGCTTCTTGGTACCACGCTTCCTTGTCTGACCCTGTCACCACATCATTAAGAGCATTCAGCTGCTCTTCTCTCTAAGCGGACTGCACCTGAGCCTTGTCCCCAGCACTCCTCTATTGTTCACCACCCTCTCTCTCACCCCTGCGATCTCCCTTCTCACACTTATTCTTCCTGGAAAAAAACATTCTTATCCTTCTCTAAATGGCATTCTTTTTTCTTTCTTTCTTTTTTTTTTTTTTAATTGAGACAGAGTCTTGCTATGTAGCCTAGGCCAATCTGAAGCTCGCTCTGTAGCCCAAGCTGGCCTCAGACTCCCTGAAATTCTCCTGCCTCAGCCTCTCTAGTATTGGGATTTGCAGGCATGTAACACAAGGTTTGGCCTGGCCCAGCCAGCAGCATCTGATAGCCCAGCAACATCCTTTCTCCTGTGATAAGTCCACCCCCATCTCTACGCAAAGCCCCATTCTCCTCAGACACCTCACATTCCTCTGCATGTCAGAGAGGTGACTTCTGCTATACTGGTGAATGTCCTATCTGCTCTCTGGTTCTCTGTGGCCTATGCACAGGCAGGGAGCGGATCTTACTCATTAGAATATGCCCAACACCTCGTTCATAGTGGCTCCTTAATTGTTTGCTGAATGGATAGGATGAATAAAGATATTCAGTCTGTGGCTTTGCTCAGATAAACACTTGGTTGCAGTTGGCTAGTGCTGTGTTACTACAGGCAATGGGTATGCATGCTGACAGTAGTAGCACGTGAAAGATAAATGGAAAATTGCAAAATCACCAGGCTTCATCCCCTGCTAGAGATGCTGGCTTCCTCATCTGGGCCCCACCCACTCCTGCAGGAGTGTCCAGTGTTTGAGTCCATGATTGTCATCTATCTGTCTGTCTGTCTGTGTGCATGCTCTAAGTATGGGTGTGCCACACACATCCCATGGCTCACCTGCAGGGATCAGGGGACAGCTTGTGGAAGTTGGTTCTCTCCTTCTACCATGTGGGTCTCTGAGATCAAACTCAGGTTGTCAGGCTTGGTGGCAGGTTTCTTGGCAGCCTGATGAGTCATCACCACCTCTATTTCCAGGTGGGGGATACTGGCCCTAGTCCAACTCCATTTATAGTTTAGAGCTGAGTATTTGCTCACTCTTTGCCAGCCTCTCCCTGTCGGGGGCTTCTTTTTGCTTTCTCATTGTCCCCCAGCGCTAGGACTTATGGTCAACAGCCTAGTGTGAAGGGAACCAAGAAATCCCATAACCACATTTGACCTGTTGCCTTGAGCACTGTGCCTCTCTGTCCCCCTCAGTTCACTGGCTGGATAGGCCTTGTGGTATCAGGCAGCTGAGTGGCCTCGGGGAGGCTGTTTACTTAGTGTCCTCATCTGTTCATGTAAATGATACCACACGACAGATGGTATTAAGTGAGGCCATGGGTTCCATCCCTTCTGTTTATTGCCCTACCTGTTCCTAGCTTTACCTTTCCCTACAGATGCTGGCAATCCAGGGCTCAAAGTGGCTTGCCATCTGAGAAAGATCCAGAAGAGAGCTGTACCCCTGGGACCCAAGACTTCCTACAGGGCTCAGGGCAAGGGAGAGGGCCATGTGCCAAATGGACCTGGCTGCAGACACAGCCAGCAACAGTACAAAAATGTTGGGCAAGGAGCACCACGTGCTGAGCAAGGGTCCAGAGTGCACAGCTCCTTCTGACCAGGTGGAAGGGACAACTGTTCTTAGGAGTCAGAATGAAACATAACCCCTGCTCTACAATCAATGCCTGTCAGAGAAACGGGGCCAAACGACTGAAGATCGATGCTGTAATGTATGGAGAGAAAATGGGAACTGTCCAGGCAGCCACTGGTATGTCATTCTCAGTTTTGGAAGCTGCAGGCCCTGAACTTCCTATAAAATCAGATATATTTATCCCTCTCAGGTCTCTGAGGTGGTTGAAGAACAGATAGCTAGAGTCTCATAATTAAATTTTGAGTTGTTTAGGAGTCAAGAGAGTGTTATAGATCTAAGAAGGTACTTTTAAAATTGTGCTGCAAGTTAGTATGAATGTTGAGTTAGATATAGAACTTTAAACTCATGGAGATGGTTAGATAGTAGAATGTTAAAGTCAGGGGCCAAATACATATGGACTGGACATTGGGAATGTACGCTAAGCCATATAACCCTCATAACTGTGGCCTAATTACCTTTGTTGTTTTGTATTGTATTTATTATTATAAGAGAAAGAGCCATTTGTTGGACTGAAAGGGGAAACTGTAGGGGGAAATAAGATATACCTTAAACTAAAAAGAAAAAAAAGGGGAAGAGGATGGGGGGTTGAGGGTGGGAGGGTGGGACTGGAGGGGGGAATAGGGAGGGGACTGCGATTGAGATGTAACTTGAATAAAAAATAAAGGAAAAAAAAGTAAATAAAAATATTAGAAATGAAAAAAAAAAAGAAACACACTCCTGTTATGAGTGGACCAACAGGCACTGTATGGCAAGGGGGAAATGAGGAGGAGGAAACTTGAGTAGTGTTTTCACAGCTGGTCCGGCTTAGTAGGTGGTGATGCTTGTACCAGGTGGGGCATCTTGAGCACTCTCAGTGGCTCCTCCTCCCTTTTGAAGACTTGCTTTCTGCAAGGTTCAGTGAGTACTGCAGTCCCCCTGAGGAAGAGGGCTGGGCATTGTGCTGTTACCATTTCCTACCCTCTCCACTAACTGAAGTCTCTACCCTCTCTCTCTTGCTTTTTCCATGGCCAGGTCTGAACAGTTAGTGATAGCTGCCTCCCTCTCTAGTTTGACTTATATGCAATCCATATCCATCCATGCAATCCATATCCATCCATGCATCCATATCATCCATGCATCCCTATCCATCCATGCATCCATATCCATCCATGCATCCATCCATCAATCCATCCATCTATGTAGGATGGACCTTCATCCTCTGGCTCCCCATTTGTTTATTTCCCAAATATCACCTGTAGTACTCCAAGCACAGAGGTGATACAGGGAGACTTAAGAGGAGCCAATCAGTGCCCTTGGTGCAAGAGGAAAGATGTCAATAAATGATTTTACATTGCTGCCCCAAAGGGCTATTTGGGGTGCTTTGGAACACAAGGTTTGAGGGTCTGGAACTGTTGGTCACTAGGAAAAAGCATGCTAGCCTGCCTCAAAGGATGAATCTGAGTGTGCTCAGATTTCCAGATGGTCAGAAACCATCTAAGCAGGGACCAACAGGACTGTTACAGTTTGAATATGAAGAAGCTCCAAAAGGCTTAATGTTCCACTTTAGTGGTGCATTGTTTGTGGACTTTTAGGAGTGACTGGACCACAAAGGCTTTGACTACATTAATGGATTGCCCCATTGATGGACTCACCATCTTTGGCCATTACTGGAGAGAGGTTGAAACTCCAGGAATTAAGGCCGAGTAGGAAAAGTAGAGTATGGGGGTGGGGATGGGTGTGGCTTTGAGGGGTATATATATATATATATATATATATATATATATATATATGTATGTATCTTGTGTCCTCCCCCACTCCTCATTCCTGTTTGGCACGATATGGGCAAACTTGCATTGCCACACTCCTTTATTATGTTCAGCTTTGGCTCAGGTCCAAAGCCATGGGGCCAAGTGACTGTGAGCCAGAACTTCTGCAACTGCGAATCAAAATCAGTCTTTTCTCTCTCAAGCAGTTCATCTCAGGTGTTTCTGTGGCCGTGGTGAAAGCTAAGGAACACAGCAACCCCAGATGCTTGCATACCTAGATTTGCCTCACTTCTGCAAGGTTGGTTTGGCTGTATTGTAGGATATTTGGAGAATAATAAGAGTTGGAGCTACAGAGGCAGGCTGAAAGCTGGCTAATTTATTCACCAAATTTTTATGAAGAACCTACTATGGGTCAATGCCAGTCTGGCCTGCAAGACCACCATGTTACCTGCTCTTCTGAGGCACACAATGGTGAGAGAAACACGGAAAGGAGGAATCAGCCCCCCACACCACCACTCCCACACTTCCCAACTTCCTACTCATATAACCTCATGTTCTTTCTCTCTCTCTATTTGAAATAAAACCACAGAAATTAAAATCAAAACACACAAAAACCAATATGACAAAACAAAGCAAGATTAAACAAAAAGCTCAGGAAACAAAACAAAACATAGACTCTCCGCTTTGGAAGGCAGAGGCAGGCGGATCTCTGTGAGTTTGGGGCCAGCCTGGTCTACACAGTAGTTACAGGACAACCAGGGTTACACAGAGAAACTCTGTCTTGAAAAAAACGAAACCAAACCAAACAAACAAACAAACAAACAAAGGAATAGTGCAGCTATGCACAGTGGGGTTTTTGTTAAATATCTGTTTCCTATTCTTTTAGGTATTTCTCAAAGAATGACATTCCAAAATTTTTATTATTATCTCACTGTTTTATGTATGTAAGTATTTTGCCTGTACAAGTCTCTGTACACCACATGCATGTCCATGAGGCCAGAAGAGGGAGTTGAATCCCATGGAACTGGGTTACAAATGCTTGTGAGCCACCATGGGGGTGCTGGGAATTGAACCTGGGTCCTCTGGAAAAGAGCAGCCAGTGCTCTTAACTGCTGAGCCATCTCTCTAGGTCCTCAAGAGCAACATTTTGAGATACCTTTCTGTAATTTAAATGTTCTATGTCTCAGAAGAATTGATATTTTTGAAAACTTAAGATTTCATTCAAGGATCATGAAGGATGCCCAGGCCCCTGTTTCGCTTCAGCTGTGATTCTAATGGGATCTGTGTCCATTTTAAACATTTGCTTGGGGTTTGCCCTTCCTCCCTCAGGATGAAGCCATCTCCAGATGACTACCAGGCTTTCTGAAGTGGTCACAAAAGCAAATTGACTTGGGCTCCTTGACCTAAAAATGAATGGATAATTTTGTGGACAAAAACTTAAGTACATATTGGCAGTTCTGGTTCCTAACTGGAATTATTCAAATAAGCCCAAGAGGACCAGGGCTGATAATTAGAGACTCGTGCCTTCTGTGTGTGACCTCAGCACCTGCTTCAGGACCTAGGGGGAACGTTGTTCCATGGCCATTTGGAGGACAAACGCAACACTATTTCCTCATTTGCCACGGTCTGGTCTTTTAGATGGCTGAAGGAAACTTTAGAATTCTCTCATGCATTTCCATATCTGCACAAGGCATGGCAAATGCTGCCCAGATTTTCCTAGCTGTCGTGGTACAATCCAGAAGAAAGACATTATTTCTTTTCCCGACAGATCTGAGTTCAAATTATGCCAGTTCTTAATTCTATGATATGGGCAGGTTATGCAAACATTCTGAGATTAATTTCCTTCATTTGTTTTATGTAGCAAGGTTGAATATCAAAGGATGTCACAGTTCTTGACTGAGGCTTCAAAATACTGAGAAGATTAAAAGGTGGCAGGGTAGAGAAATAGCGCGGGTGGTTATTAGGAGCTCTTGAAGACGGTCACGCACGTCAGGTGATTCACAACTGCCTATAAAACTCCAGCTCCAGTGGATCCAAATCCCTATCCAGCATCCATCAGCCCTGTGCTCACGTGGACAAACTTAAAAATAAATCTCTTTTAAAAAATAATAGGCAACAAGTGTGTGAGAGATGCAAATGAAATGTACAGCCTTTTATAGCAAAGGGTTCAATGAGACAAAGGAAGCTCCGTCTTTAGAGAAAGCTTTAAAGGCACATCCGGGGGCCGTCCCTCCATGAGTCAGCATTCTTCTAAGGCCGAGGTATGTGCTCAGGGTTGCACCCTGTTCTCAAAAGTTTCACTGTGTTGCTTTAGTTTAGCTAATCATGAAGGAATTTGAGGGTGAGCTCTGATCACTCAGGGGCACAAGACCCTTTCCATCAAGAATAAAAACCCAGCCCACCCTCGAGGGCATCCTGGCCCACTAGATTTGGTGCAACTCTGCACTTGTATGCCGAAGTAAAACTTTCTGTCTAGCCAAAACTCATAGAATTGTGTGGCCATTTTGTTGAGACCCCTGGCTCATTTCTTACATTTCTCCTTCTGAAAAAGATGCAATATTAGAGCCGGGTGTGGTGGTGAATGCCTTTAATCCCAGCATTTGGGAAGCAGAGGCAGGCAGATCTCTGTGAGTTCAAGGCCAGCCTGGTCTACAAAGCGAGTTCCAGGACAGCCAGTACTGTTACACAGAGAAACCCTGTCTCGAAAAAGAAAGAAATAAACAAACAAAGAGATGAAGACATATGCAAGGTTTTAAAGGACGCATCCTGGACTGACTTTGAGACACTGGGCTCCACCTTTTCTCAAAGGTATACCCAGGGCCTTAGAAGTCAAAGTTCAATTGTAAGTTGCCACTGAGACAGGAGATCACCTTCCCTTGGGGGAGTGCTTACCTCTTGCTACAAATTTAGCAAGTAAGAGCTGAAGAAACCCTAATTCCTAAATTGGGGCATGAGTTCAATATTGCTAATGCAATAAGGCAAGAAAAGTAAAAGGTATAGGAATTATAAAAGAGGAAATATGACTGTCTCTATTAAAAATGACATCACTGTCTACATTTAAAAAGTCAAAAGAATCTGCAAAAAGAAGCAACCAGAGAAACAGATAGGCTTAACAAGACTACTCGATGCCAAGTCAAAATGCAAAACTCAGTTGTATGCTTAAAGCCTACTGACAAGCAGAACATCTATCAGCTGCATGGAGTGGTATGCACCTATATCCCAGCCACTGGTGGACACTGAGGGAGGAGGAGCCCATGAACCCCTGGAGTTCAAGGCTTACCCAGGTAACCTAACGACCTGCTACGAACAAGCAAGCAAGCAAACAAAAGGAAAATGTAGCTCTGTTTTCTCTTGTATTTCATCCTGAAGTTTCATAGCATTGAACTTTACATTTAACTCTGTAATTTATTTTGAGCTCATCCCAGGGGGCTGGAGAGATGGCTCAGTGGCTAAGAGCACACACTGCTCTTTCAGAGGACCCCAATTTAGTTCCTAGCACCCATGTCATGTGGTTCACAACCACCTGGGACTCCAGCCCCAGGGAATGAGTCCAATGCCCTCTTCTGACCTCCATAAGTACCCACACTCATACACATACCCACCCACTCCCACACACACCCCCATAATTTAAAATAAAAGTCATAGTTTTTGTACACCGCACAAAATCAAGCTCTTGGTTTAATGTTCTGTGTGTGGTGTATGTTGTAGGTGCACACCTGTGTACTGTTGCACTAGCCCATGCGTGTGTGTGTGTGTGTGTGTGTGTGTGTGTGCGCGCGCATGTGGAGGGCAAAAGTCAATGTTGAGTATCTTTCTCAATTGCTTTCCATCTTAATTTTTGAGTTATGGCCTCTCACTGAACCTGGCACTTGCTGTTTTTTTCTTAGCCAGCTAGATTTGGTTAACTAGTGAGCTTCCTGGACCTGCTCATCTGAGCTTCCCAGCCCTGAGATTGCAAACGTGCGGGACCACACCCAGAATTTTCAGAGAGGTGCTGGGATCTGAATTGAGGTCCTCATATTTGCAGAGCAAGCAGCTTACTCACTGAACTATCTTTCCTCTTTTTCTTTTCCATTTTTTTCCTTTGCCTTTTGTTGTCGTTGATGACAATGTTGTCTTGAGGATCCCACAGAAACCCTGAGGGAGGACAGTTCAAGCGGCTACTGGAGCTGACTCCTTCTGCTTTTGGCCTTTGTCTCCATCGTGGGTCAGTTTGGGGAGCCACACAAAGCTCACTGATGGTGGTAGTGACAAGAGGGACTCCCTGGGGTCAGCTGGCAAACTTCCTCTAGATCTCAGTTTACCCCCAATCCAGGAATCAGTGTCTAGAACGCAGTAACAGGGAGATGAAATATAATGAAAGTCTTTTTTCTTCCTTTTGCATAAGTATGAATTATTCACCAAAGATCTAGATTCTGCTTTATTACTGCTTTGGATTTATCAAGGGGAGAGAATTCCTTTTCTTTTTCCTTTTTGCCCCCTCTGCTAGAGAGGAAAGAGGACCTCACCCTGCTGGTGGAGAGGGTTGGAGTGCCCCTAGTGGGGAGCCAAGCAGTGTGGGTATTGACATATGTCCTGAATGATGAGTATGCCAACCACACCTTCGCCCAGATGTGGCCAGTATCCTCTCTCACAGAGAGGAACACACAAATCTTTTGCAATGGCCTCGATGCCAGCTGTTGCCTTTGTGTTAAGAACATTGCTGCTCTAATCAACTTACATGCTGCTTCTGAAGTGGCCTATCGAGAACCCTGTGGATTCCTTCTGACCATGGCCATAGAAGGGAGATAATACAGTGGCTGTGGGGACACAGGGCTGAACTCAAGATCGGGTTTGAGCTCATGGCTTCACTGGGCTCCTGTGTGAGTTCCCTGAGTTCTCTGTGTCTGCTGTTCTCAATCCCGTGATCCCAGAGACTCAGTCACCATTAGCCAGGCTGTGTGTAGCAGGTGACTCTGACTCACGGGAGACAGAGCCCTCGGGTACCTGGGCTCATTCTATTGGAAAAGCTGCCATGGGGTTCTGTTAACCTGAGGAGTGATGTCAGATTTCATTTGGCTGCAAAGGCTTTGCAAACCTGAGGTGCATTGTGTTCCAGAACCCGAGTAACTGTTGCTGCCCTTTCCCTGAGATTACAGCTCTGCAGTCACTGTTGATGACCTTGTGTGTCATTCCTATGCGGGGTCACTGGGGCTGTGTGGACACCAAGGTCACCCGTGACTCTCTAAGGGTGAAGACTTCAGAGCAAGGATGGAGAAGGGGAGAAAGCAAAAACATCTCACCTTACATGTGCCCTGGGTATAGTTTAAATGCCCACGTGTGTTACCATCCTTGTCTCTTTACTGGCACAATAGTTACAAGGTCATATCGAATCCCTGTATTAGCTAAAGGATTCTTCTTCTTCATCATCTTCTTCTTCTCCTCCTCCTCCTCCTCCTCCCCCCTCCCCCCTCCCTCCTTCTCCTTCTCCTTCTTCTAGTATGAGACATCCCAACTCGAGAACATGTAACTGAGAGGCCCAGATAGTGGGAGAGCTTCTGGCACATCTGGATCCAGGCATTCACATCATGGAATGAGGATGCAGTCTCCAAGTTTTCCCTTCATCTTAGGTGAAGGGTGGAGAAGCCATTAGCTACTGTTTATCTTTGTCTTGTGATACTGAACCCAGGGCCTCATGCATGCTAGGTAAGCACTCTACCACTAAGACCCAGCCATCTTTTTGACTGTTTAATTTGACATAGAGCCTTACTCAATTTCCCACACAGGCCTTGAACATCCAATTCCTTACCTCAGCCTTCCAAGAAGCCAGGATTTCAGGCCTGCACCGCCAGGCCCGACTAATCTCCGATTTTAATTTCTTGCTTGTGGCTGACTTTGAACACCACACTGAGAGACCCTCACAGCTCTCTATAGTGCAAACTGTCCAGTCAACATTCTGACTCCATGTGAAGGCAGCTCATTTTTCTCAGAAGCACCAACAGGCCTTCAGCATCTATTCCTGTTGGTCTCTTGTGGATCACACTCCTGTGCTAGAACTAATGACTGCCTCTGTGAAGTTAAGAGGGTGGAAGTGGGGGATTGGGTGTGTGTGTGTGTGTGCGCGTGCGTGCGTGCATGTGTGTGTGTGTGTGTGTGTGTGTGTGTGTGTGTGTGTGTGTGTGACTGAAGAGATGGCTCAGCAGTTAACACAGCACTGGCTGCTCCTCCACTGGAACTAGGTTCAATTACCATAATCTTCAATGGTGGCTCACAACCATCTGGAACTCCAGTTCTAGGGGATCTGACACCCTTTTCTGGCTTTTATGGGCACCAGGCATGCACTTGATGCACTTACACACACACACAGGTAAAAAAACTCATACACATAAAGTTGTTTAAAAGATGGTAGGTGGTCCGGGTGTGGTGATACACGCCTTTAATCCCAGCACTGGGGAGGCAGAGGCAGGAGGATCTCTGTGAGTTCAAGGCCAGCCTGGTCTACAAAGTGAGTCCAGGACAGTCATGGATACACAGAGAAACCTGTCTCAAACAAACAAAAACAAAACAAAACAAAAACAAAAAGATGGTAGGTGGGTCAATTGTTCAAATGAACGTGGGGACCAAACATGAAAGGAATGATTTCTGAGAAGACAATCAAGGTATCATCATCCCAGGGAAGACAATCTAGATGCTGAACAGGAAATCCTCAGCTTGCTCTGCAAGTTATTAAGCCTCGTGTCTTACTGCCTTGTTTAAAAATCAAGGAAATGGTTTGAGTAGTGGTAGCACATGTCTTTAACCCCAGCACTGGGAGGCAGAGGCAGAAGGATCTCTGTGAGTTCAAGGCCAGCCTGGTCTACAGAGTGAGTTCCTGGGCAGCCAGGGCTACACAGAGAAACCCTGTCTTGAAAAACGAAATAGACAAATCATTCAAGGAAATGGTCTGTGAATTTAAATGAGGAGATTTCTGCAAAGTAAGGGTAATTATAGAACCCGTGTGTATGAGCGGCAAGCACTTGATCACGTGCTATTTATTATAATAATACCATTAGTCAGTATTACATTCGTTAGGTTTTGGGTTTTTGAGACAGTCTCACTGTGTAGCCCACATTGGCCTTGAACTCACAACCCTTCTGCCTCAGCCTCCCAAGTGCTGGGATTACAGGTGGGAGCCTCCATGCCTGGCTTTATTTTTTGTATTTATAGTTCCTTTATAGAGAGTACATTAATCTCTGTATTTCTGGTGTCTAATATAATGCCCAGAACATAGGAAATATGCGACAACCTCCTATGGGGTAAAAGAGTGAATCAGTACAGAGGTGAAATATTGAACAGAAAGTTTAGGTTCATTTTATTTAATTTGAATTTTTAAGCTCATTTCATTATTTTTCATGGTGGTGGTAGTGTGTGTGTCTGTGTGTGTTAGCGCATGTGTGTGTGTCTGTGTGCATGTGTGTGTGTGTGTGTGTGTGTGTGTTAGTGCATGTGTGTGTGTGTGTGTTAGTGCATGTGTGTGTGTGTGTGTGTGTGTGTGTGTGTGTGTGTGTGTGTGTGTGCAGGAAAACATCTGCCATGGTGTACCTGTGGAATTCAGAGAACTGTGGTTGATCTTGAACTCATGACAGTCCTGCCTCAACCTCTCAGGTGCTGAAATTACAGGGATGAGCTTCCATGCCCACTGTCTGTTTTTGAAAAAGAGAAAAACCTTGTTAAGTTCCACTTATAATGTCCTGACTTAGATGTTATTGTTGTGCATTAAGTTGGTCACTTTTTTCTCTCTCAAAATCTCCCAAGCCTATTATTGTTGCTACTTTCCAGACTCACCATTACACCCTTTGTATGTTTTTCCTTCCTGTCCCTCATACCTTCATCTGGATGAAGTGTTCTTCTGTCAGAGCTGAAGGTTTGTTAAGACCAAATTCTCTCAGGTTTTGTCTGAAAATGACTTTTCACCCCTTCCTTATGGGTACCGAATTGAACATGACAATCACTTCCTCTCTCCATGGTGAAGATAATACATGCTGTCTTTGGGTTTCAATGCCTGCTAATGAGTAGTAAGTTTTCTTAAAAGAAAAAAAAAAAAAAGCCAGTGTCCTTGAATAGGTGGGATGGCACAGTGAGAAAAAGTACTTGCCCCGAAAGCCCTGATGACCTTAGTTTGAGCCCTGGACCCACAATGTAAGGGAAAAACTGACTCCCAAAGCTGACCGCTGACCTCCACACATGGGCCATGGCACATAAACAAACAATAGTAAATGCAGCACACAATTTTAAAAGTAGTCATTTTTGGTCTGGAGAGATGGCTCAGCAGTTAAGAACACTGAGTACTCTTCCAAAGGACCCGGGTTCAAATCCCAGCACCCACATGGCAGTTTGTAACTGTCTGTAATGACTGGGCGTGGTGGTGCATGCCTTTAATCCCAGCACTTGGGAGGCAGAGAAAGGCAGATTTCTGTGATTTGGAGGCCAACCTGGTCTACAGAATGAGTTCTAGGATAGCCAGGGCTACACAGAGAAACCCTGTCTCCAAGCCCCTCCCCTCAAAAAAAGTAGTCATTTGCTCTGTCTCACATGGTTCTTAAAATATGTTCTATGCCTTTGGTGTTCTGAAAAGGCATTAATGAAGAGGGAGGGATGGGTGGTTAGAAGGACAGATCTTCACATGGACTTATTCTAGGAAATCTGTTCTCTTGTCCCCCAGGATTTCTCTTTACTGTGTTTTAACTATGTGTAGGTGTGTGTGTGTGTGTGTGTGTGTGTGTGTGTGTGTGTGCAGGTGCCCACAGAGGCCAGAAGAGGGCGCTGGATCCCCGGAGCTGGAGTTACAGGCAGCTGTGAGCCACCAGATGTGGGTTCTGGGAACTGAAATTGAGCCCTTCTGAAAGAACAGCAAGGGTTCTAAACCGATGAGCTATCTCTTTACCACCAATCCCCACTCCCATTGTTGTTTTTGTTTTCTAGTTCTTTCAGGTCTCTTTTTAAACCACTTCTATGCTTTCATGAGTGAGTTTTATTTTTACTGAGCATATCAGACACCCTTCACTACCACCTTTATCTTACTACTGCAAAATTCTGCAGATTTGTCCCTGCTCTCTGCTGTTTTCTAGTCTTACCTCTTAAGTGCTTTATTC
>CAJQZJ010001558.1:7012632-7030474 GCA_907164525.1 Lophiomys imhausi
CACACACACACACACACACACACTGTATGTAAGTATGCTCCACATCTGTGCTGGAAGATCACCTCTCAAACTTTTTAGGCAGGCCTCCTGTGTTTGTCTCCTTCCTTCAAGGTCACCCACATTAAAGGTCAAGTTCACCAGGCTCAGGAAATGCCCTTGGAACACGGATGACATTTCTTCATCACCTGACTTGATCCCAGGTACAAGGTCTTCACTTCATCACTCACTAGTTCTTTGAGGCACTTGAAGAATTATTTTGATGCCAGAATTTTTAGTTCCTTTTCAATAAGTGTATCGATCTTGCCATGTTTCCAGAAACGAAAATTGGTCTCACACAGAGGAAAAGATTCATATTTCACAATTCAACAGTCTTCATTTACGTAGTGCCAACAGACAGCACCCACTGAAAGTTCAATACTGGTTTTGGAGGTTAATTTTACCATATATTTGAAAAGCCCTCTTAACTTTTCAGATAGCTTTCACAGGTGTCTGTGGCTCTCAAGGAGGCTGGCACTGCCCTTCAGTTGTGTTTAGGTTGTTGTTATAGATGAGGACCACTGTCAACACTGAGTGGGGCATCAGGGACAATGAATGCTGTAGGAAATCCCACCTTCATTAATAATTTGCCTGTGACTCCTGAGGACATTACAAGACTGGATATCATACTTTGTCCTGTGTCAGAAGGTAGGGGATTGTTTTAATGCCTCACTTCTTAATATGACCTAGTTTATCAATGAGGCTATTTTCTCCAATTCTTACACTTTGGTGGTCTTTAGTTCATCTTGGGATGTTATTCTTACTTCAATTGATATTGTATCCCCCAAAACCAAAAACCCAGACTGTATCCCTCTTGTTTCTTATTATATGCAAACAAGTCCTGTTGGTTGTCAATCATCCAACATTGGTTTCATTGTGAAGAACGCTGGTATCTCTGTTCCTTGATTTCCTGATGTTCTCAGTACAAATTAATACATTTATGTTAACAAGATGCTGCCGTCTTAGTCCTTCTCTGCGTGCTAGCAAGCACTGATCACTGAATTACACTCCAGACCTGTATTTTTTTGAGACAGGGTCTTACAAATTTGCTCAGGCTGACCCTGAACTCACTCTGTAGCCTAGGCAGGCCTTGAATTTGTTACCTTCTTGCCCAGCCTCCTGCATAACCAGGATCCCTGGTCTGTGCCAGCAGACCACGCTTTACTTTTTTTTTTTTGATAGAGGGTTATAAAGGCACAGTGACTTGTCTGGGGTCACCCAGCTTTCTCACGAGGGTAGACAACTGTGACCTCCCACCTTCTGACTCATCAGGTATTTTCTTATCCTGTCAGTGGGGCCCTGTGGACACCAAATGTCCCCACTCCAGGATGGGAGCTTTAATGGGAGAGCAGCAGCAGTGGCCAGCTAAGAACAACCCAGCAGTGTTGGTGTCCTCAGAGCGGCACAGAAGCTGAGGAGCCACTTCTGTAGGAAGGACCAGGGACAAAGGGATAACATTCAGAATAGGTTTACTGTGGTTGGCTTCAGGAAGGCAGCAATTAGGCAAGGTGAGGAGGGGCAGGATGGCTGGAGGAGGTGGTAGGGAATAACTCATTTTGTCCAAACAAGAGCAGACAGGTTGAAGCCAAGCATGGTGGCTCACTCCTGCAAGCCCAGCACTTGTCCACCTGAGGCAGGATTGCCATGAGTTTGAGGCTAGCCTGGGCTACAGAATGAGACCCTGTCTACAAAACAAAAGAGCTAGTTTGCCTAGAGTAGTACCAACCCTGCTTGGTGACATAATTCAGTCCCTGAAAAGGTAGAGTGACCCTAAGAGACAGCAAGTGATTCCATAGTTCACTGTCTACATATCAGACAGAGGAAGAAGAGGTAGTTAGCTATTAGTGTCCTGGGGTGACATACTGGTGTAGTTTTAAAGGGATATGAGACCTCAGAGGCAATGAATAGCTCTTGAGTAGGCCCTGGGTTGAAGAATCATGTGTGAAAGAAGTATGGAGAACAACAGAGAAATTTGTTTATAGAGTGGGTATTAGTAATTATTAAGAAGTTATTGGCTGAGTATGGTAGTTCACACCCTTAAAATAAATAAATAAATAAATTATTAATTATGTGAATTTCACATCATGCACCCTGATCCCACTCATCTTTCACCTCCCCTCAGACCCTTGCAACCTGTATCAACAGAAAAAAATATCTCATTGTGGAAGCTGTAGTGTGTCTTAGAATATTCCCTTTTGTCCACATATTTTTGCTTGCAAATGTTCACTATAATGACTCCTTGGTCTGATGTGAGGCCTCTGACTTCTGCTACTTTGTCAGTACTGGAACCTCACTGGGACTCCTCTCAGATATGCTGTGGTTGCCCTGTGTCATGGAGATCCTGAGGTTTTGGGTCTGTGGAACTGGCCTCCTCATGCATTCCAGCAGTTCATCCATGGGGTAGATGTTGGGGTGGGCCAACTCAAAGTCCTGGTTCTGGGTATGCAACCCCCATATCCAGTGCCAGCTGTACTGTGCTGCCCAGGGGCCTGCTCTCCCAAGTGCTGCATCAGGTAAGGGGCTGAACCAACTCTCCTGCCTGCTACCTGTGCTGAGGGCAAAAGAGAGTGGAGGGGATCTCTCTCTTGCCAATGGGTGGCTCACACCTTTAATTCCACCACTTGGGAGGCGGCGGGTGGATCTATGTGAGCTTCAGGCTAACTTGATCTACACAGTTAGCTCCAGGCTAGTCAGGGCTACATAGTGAGCCCCTACCCGATAGAAAGAAGTATATATATATATATATATATATATATATATATACATATAAAAGAAAAAATGTTTTCAAGTTATATGGAAAATATCCCCCTTGGAATTCATATGGAAGTATTACAACAGAAATGTCATAGTATCTGCAATTTTGTTAAACTATTTCAGCAATAAAGTAGGTGAAACCATGAAGACCAAATGTTACCAGTTTTTATGGAAGAGATGAGTATATGGTTATTATGTTACTCTTTCTACTTTTCAAATTTGTTGATAAAACTCACAATAAAAGTTAAAGAGGGAAGAGAAAGCACATGCTTATGAAGATTTTTAAGAAGAGAGAAAATCTGTGATACAATGTTAGGTGAGAGAAAAGCACTAATCAAAATACAGCTGTGGTCTTCACACACATTACAACTGATCTTCCACAGTCAACCGCGCAGCAATGGTGCTGAGACCCCAGACACACCTACTCTTAAACTTGAATCCCAGACATGCTCATTAAAAAAAAATCTGTTCTTGCCAGGTGTTGGTGGCGCACGCCTTTAATCCCAGCACTCGGGAG
The DNA here is from genome assembly GCA_907164525.1 of Lophiomys imhausi. Taxonomy (NCBI): domain Eukaryota; kingdom Metazoa; phylum Chordata; class Mammalia; order Rodentia; family Muridae; genus Lophiomys; species Lophiomys imhausi. Next base: position 7,015,940 of record CAJQZJ010001558.1, read on the forward strand.
GCAGAGGCAGGAGGATCTCTGTGAGTTCGAGGCCAGCCTGGTCTACAAAGTGAGTCTAGGACAGCCAGGCTGTTACACAGAGAAACCCTGTCTCGAAAAACCAAAAAGGAAAAAAAAATCTGTTCTTTTCTCTACATTACATTAGCACCTGTAGACTTTCTCCATAGGTGATCAGATAGTAAATATTCTTGCTTTGCTATGTAGCCCTAGCTCTCCTGGAACTATGTGGACCAGGCTGGTCCTAAACATTCTATTGTGTTTCATACACTTTGAACTAAAGGTGGTCTTCCATCCTTGGCCTCAAGAGAGCTGGAATACCATCATCACACCCAGCCCGATACTTTCAGTTTTGAGAATCACATTGTCTTTATCACAACTAAATGGTGCTGTTGAAATGGGATCTAGAAATCATGAACAGTACATAACCAAATAAATGTGACTATACGTTCCAATAAAACTTTATTGACCAAAACAAGTGTCAGGCCAGCTTCATTGGTAGTACTTCCAAACTCTGGCCTGGATGGTCATATGAGCCCAGGATAACTATGAGTATGGCCCAAGATGAAATTGTAAATTTATACATTATGAGGTGTGTGTGTGTGAGAGAGAGAGAGAGAGAGAGAGAGACAGAGAGACAGAGAGACAGAGAGACGGTCACATGAGCCCAGGATAACTATGAGTATGGCCTAAGATGAAATTGTAAATTTATACATTATGAGGGGAGAGAGAGAGAGAGAGAGAGAATTTAGCACTTTGCTGGCTGAGTCATTTCTGGGGCCCTCAATGTCTTTAAGGAATTTTGTTGAGGGGTGAATAATTCCATTACAAGGTTCTTAGCCATGAACTTTGTAGATGACAAGGTCATATAGAAATGTCAAAAGTTTGGACACACCTGTGCCCCCTCACCTTCTACATGATGCTGATCTTCAAAGTACTCAAGATGTCATACAGAACTAACCAGAGCCCATGAGTTGTGGGTCAGGAGGAAGAAGGAATTGTGCTTAATTGCAACTCTCCCCTCCATACTTCTCAGTACTTGTCTGTATTTCCCTAACTCTTCAACGTGTACTGTTATTTTTATGCATGCATGTATGTATAAAATACGTGTGCCGATTTCTTTTTCCAACTCGTTTCTTATTTTATTGGTAACGAGTGTTCCATTACACACACACACAGTTCTAAGTTGAGCGGACACTGAAGCTTCACTTTGAGAGGTCTGCCCACTTCTGAGCCACCCTATATTCTTTGCCCACAGGCAACTGATGTCATCCCATTGTCTGTATACTCCAAAGAGATGTTAGCCACATGTGGCTAAGACTACATGAATCTATCCTGCACCTCTATAGACACAGTGTATTTTTTTTTTTGGCCTATCCCCTTTCTTAAACTAACGCTGCAACGTTGAACCTGCTGCTGTGCGTCTTGTCCTTCTTCCTCACTTACTAATGTGTCTCCACACTTCTGTCACATCAGTTTAGAAAGTGTCCTCCCTTTTGATGATGGGGATAATGATGATAATGCTGGGGTGCTGATGTCATCTTACTGAGTTCTTTATGCGCCAGCCTTGTTCTGAGCATGCTGTGGGCATCAGCTCCTAACTGTACTCAGGCTAGCTGTGAACTCATGATCCTCCTGCCTCTGCCTCCTGAGTGCTAGGATTATAGGCACGTGCCAACCACACTTGGCTTAATTTCAACTCCTTTATATCAAACTGAAACAATGGGTTTTTAGCATCTATTAAAAAATTACCACCCGGGCTGGAGAGATGGTTCAGCAGTTAAGAGCACTGGCTGCTCTTCCAGAGGTCATGAGTTCAATTCCCAGCAACCACATGGTGGCTCACAACCATCCATAATGAAATCTGGTGCCCTCTTCTGGCCTGCAGATATACCTGCAGACAGAACACTGTAATCATAATAAATAAATCTTTAAAAAAAAAAATTACCACCCTCCCCTCCCCTTCCCCAAACTCTCGACACCCACCATCTGTCACTGTGAGTTTGGCCCCTCCGGGTACTGCCCGTGGGTACCGCCCGTGGGTAGAATCATGCACTAGTTCCCCTTTTCTGTTTGGCTTCTTTCTTTTTTTTTTTTTTTTAAAGATTTATTTACTTGTTTTATGTATATGAGTTGTTCTATCTGCATGTACACTTGCACCCAGAAAAGGGTGTCAGATCATATTGTTGATGGTTGTGAGCCACCATGTGGTTGCTGGGAATTGAACTCAGGACCTTTGGAAGAGCACTAGCTAGTGCTCTTAACCGCTGAGCCATCTCTCCAGCCCATGTTTGGCTTCTTTCACATAGCGTGATATCCTCAAGCCATTTACATTACTGCATGTATGGTTTCTTCATCTGCTTTTTGTAATGGGAGTTAGATAATATAAATTAGATTTAGTGAGTATCTAATGGCTTCAGAAAGAGTCTCTAAAAGGGGGCATGAAGATCAGCCTGGCATCTGTGGGAAGCTGGCATGGCAGCCTAAGGACTGAAAACAGGGCTTATGGCTTGGCATTGTTTTCAGCTGCTGAAAGTCTTACGAAGTGGGCGGAGCCCAGGTTAGGCTGAAGCCAGGTGAAACCAGGAGGACTCTATTTAAGAATGAAGTGGGGGGAGCCTGAGAGTTCCCACGATAGAGATGAGTTGCCAATTGGCTTGTATCATCTGGTGGAGCCAATGCAGGCGGACTGAGAAGCTGATCTCAAACAGAGCTGTGAAAATACAGTTAGGCCTCCCTGAGGCACAAAGGAGCTGGTGAGCAGAGAAGGCCTCAGCAAGGCAACACAACGAAAAGCCTAGGACTAAACCCTGTGGCACAGCTTTTGCCCTGAGGGGTTCAACCAGTTCAAACAACAGCCTGAATAGAACTTCGGTCAGACCCAATGACTGCGGCAGAGCAGCTGAGTAGTTAATACAAACTAACCAAGTTGGTCTACAGACAGCTGAGGCCCCAGAGAGAAGAAAGCCTCAAGCTGCCATAGCCATACAATAGCCAATTTACCCAAAAGGACCTATGTCTGACGTGTCCCCGAGGAAAGGCTGTTGACCAAGTGCACTAAAGGATCTATTCCTGAGGTGTTTCTGATGACTGTATCCTTCTAAAAGGTTATGGTTAGTTGTTAGATAATAGGGGTTATAGTTATTAATAGGGTTAGTTTTTAGGTAATAGGGGTTACAGTTATTCTTAGGGCTAGTTGTTAGGTAACAATGTTTATATTTGTTATAAGTGCTTATAGTTATTAATAAATATATTTGCTATTAAAAGCTTTGACTTCGTTTTTATGTAGGGACAGTGTCACACTGTATGTGTATACTGCAGACATGCCTTTGTTTATCCATTTATGTGTGATGGGCAGTTTCTCCTGGTTACCATGCTGGTGTTGCTGTGACCATCTGAGTACATCACATTCATTTCACAATTATTTTGAACAGGATTGCATATGTTTAGTTTCATTTTTGTCTCATTTTGTTTAGATTTATGTTTATCTATTTATTTGTTTGTTTGTTTGTTGGTTGTTTTGAGACAAGGTTTTTTCCCTTGTAGCCCTGCCTGTTCTGGACTTGCTTTGTAGACCAGGCTGACCTCAAGCCCACAGAGATCCGCCTGCCTCTGCCTCCTGAGCACTGGTATTAAAGGCATGTGTCACCATGCCCAACTATTTTTATTTTTCAGTTATGTGTATGTATCTGTGAGAGACTGTAGGTGCCCATGGAGTCCAGAAGAGAGCACTGAGGTCCTCATGGCTGGAGTTACAGCCAATTGTGAGCTACCCTACATGGGTGCTGGGAACTGACCTCTAGTCCTCTGCAAGCACAGCAAATACTCTTTAACCACTAAGCCATCCCTCCAGGCCCCACCTCACCCTCTTTTAAGGATAGAGTTTTACTAGATAGGTCATGAGGGCTTGGCACTTGGTATTTAAACAGGGCTGGCTTTGAACTCATGACCCTCCTGCCTCTGCCTCTTGAGCACTGGGATCACAAGAGTAAACCACCTTTCCCAGCTCTAGAACTGTATTAATCATTGTTCTTTGGACCAACAGGACCAACAGGACCAACAGGATGGATAGATAGGTCGATGCATACATATATACATATATACATACATTATACACATATGCACAAAATACACATACACTTGTGCATGAAAGATGCATGCATATATGTATATGTATGTATATACAGGTGATACTACATAAATATGTAGAAGATGGAAGATCGATAGGTAGGTAGATAGATAGGAAAGGATTTAAGGGTGCATATACCATTAGGAAAGCAGGAGCGTCTCACAAAGAAACCATGCACAGACTAAAGACCTAGAGTGCTGAGGGTGCGCCTCAGTCCAAGTCTGAAGGCCTCCAAGGTAGAGAAGACGACCAGAGTGTAGCACTCAGTCTAAGGCCATAAACCTGAGATCTCATGGGAATGAGGGGCACTGTAAGGAATGGAGACCAAAAGCTGGGCAGCCTGTAATTCTGATGTTCAATGTAGCAAAAACCAAATAAAAGTCCACCCCACTCTCAGAGAAAAGAAGGGGTCGCTTTTTATATGTTGTAACCATGCCAAAGGTTGGTCTTTCCACCCTGTCTGCTCAGACTCACATAGATGTGTCCTGAACAGTGCTATGCCTGGCTTTTAAGCATCTGGTCAGTCAAACTGACACCTAATTTTAACCGCCAGGGGAAACAAAGGAGACCTCTATTTTATTTGTGTTAGGTACCTTCTTCCCCCTCTCACACATACCAGCCAACGTGCATTCACTGTTTTGTCCAATTCCGAAAGGCCCCAGATTCTTTCCTGGCCCCTTCTGTCACTGCAAGGCACCTGTACGTTTCCCTGACTGGCTTGCACTTGGCTTCTAGCTAAGGGTTCCACTTGCCCTCCAGGCCTTTGCTTACAAAACCATCTTGATTTTGTTCTCAGTTTTTGACTCCAGCTGCTGGCTTTAAGGATGGGTTCCAAGGGATGTTTCTGGAACTTTCAACAGCACATCACTATTCTTGTACCCATCTTAGAGCCTCCTTGCCTTGCCTCCGGCCTGATGGAGCTCTCTGGAGTCCTTTATCTGCTCTTGTCTATCTGCTTCTGCAAGGCCCTCCTTGCTACTGCTGCTAACACAGACTCTCCATCTTCCACACACACATGCCTCTCACCCCTCACCCAGCCACAGCAGCTAGAGCAGTGTTTTCCCAGAGTGATGACTGGAATTGGGTAAGGTCAAGGCTATCTTCCCAGCAGGCCCAGGAGCAAGTAAAAGACGCAGCACCAGTCAGAGGAGGGTCTCAGCTGTCCAGGGGATTGTAACTACCTCCCACCAACAACCTGACACATCTGCACACATCCCACTTCTGAAGGTCCAGCTTTGCAGCTGATCCCAGAGTGCCTCGTGTCTATCTAGTCTGTGATGTCTCCTAAAAGTGAGCGGGGACCCGATGCCTGACCGCCCTGCTCCCCGTGTGACGTGCCATCCACTCTCCCTGCCACTCTGATCAGAAGCGCTCTGGAGCCTGGTGTTTTGTGACCAAGTTCACGTCTGCTCCTGTCATAGAATCTCGTTCTTCTCGGCTATTTCTAAGCACTTAAAACCCACCTTTTCAGCTAATGTCTTCTGACCACGTGCTTTGCCCTCGGTGTGTAGAGGGCACAAGGCAAGCAAGGTCGATATTCTTGTGAATAGAAATGAGAAGTACAGGCAATGAGTGAGGGAACACCGTAACTGCACAAGGTGAGAAGTGCTAAGAAGAAGAAGAAAAAAATCCCAGGATAACGTGATAGGAAATTATCAGAGGTGAGGTGGGGAATATTTTCCATTTGGGAGTTAAAAACTTCTCTTCCCCTGGACTTTACAGGCAGTTGCTAAAGACCGGAAACAACCTTCTTGTGTCACCAACACCCTCGCCTTATAATTTCAGTGATCATCTCTTGAAAGTATCCCTTCTCTCGGATGATATTTCAATGTTGGCTTTTCTGAAAATAAAGCTGCCCTTTGGGAGAGTATTAAGGAAATGTAAGGCTCATTCACTCAACAAATAGTCGCCGAGCTCCTACCAAGTTCCAGAACATTCCAGGCATCAGAAGGAAGTGCAGCAACAGACAACACAGATAACTCACTAGCAAGGAGAAAACTCTACTTGGCTAACAGATCTTTTTGAGAAAGGAGAGGACTGGTGGCACAGGAAAAGCAGACCGAGGTCACATAAGGCCTTCAAGTCACAAGGGGTTCTATGCAGTGAGAAGCGATCGGGGTATCGATTGTGTATCCTGGGAGGTCTGCTCTGGCTACCATGATGGGATCAGGAGACACAGGGAAGAATGAACCCACAGATGGACCTTTGTGAAAACCCAACCTGTGTAAGAGACCAGCACACACACACACACACACACACACACACACACAAAGGACACTCAGGGTACACTGAGAGCTGGCGCTAACAGCTCATTAGCAGAGGGTTTACCTCCCACTCACAAGGCCATGGGTTCAATCTTCGGTATCACCCCAAAAGATAACAGTAACAGTGAGGCACTGGCTGAGGGGTGTAGGACATTTGAGTTCGAGACTGGGCTGGTCACATCCAGAAGCTGATGAGGGCCTCAGGTGCAGAGCAAGGACTCGGAGAGGACTCACCAGCCAGGGCCAACTGTTTTGATTCCGCCCAATTGGCTTCAGTCACCAGTTTGGTTAATGGAAAATTTTAACGGTCTGCACGAGTAACCCACAAACCTTTACTCACCTACCTACCCACACACCCCTACACGAGGAGAAGGAAGAAAGAAGGCAAGCCCAGAGCTGGCACGGTCGCCTTCTCCTCCGTCATTCTTTGGATTGTCACCTCACACCACACATGAATAACTAATCAGCCAAACACAAGCCCACTGATGAAAAAACAACACATGTTGGATCTGCAATGTGAGCAGGGTAAAGAGTAACATCAATCCACAGGTAAAGAACAAAACAGGAGTAAACACTAGGGATACGAAGACAAAACACGTGCCAAGAGGCGCTCCTGGGAGAGGAAACTGCCCATGAACAAGGTGAAGGGGGCCAACCTTGGAGAAGGCCACCATACCAGCGACAGAAAGAGGACATCCTTCATTTTTCTGATCCTTCTGTGTGACTGTAAGAAACCTCACCCAGGATCAGATCCACTGGCCACTGAAACTCCATTCCACCTGCTTCCCTCATTCCCTTCAGTCACGCCACGGTCTTCCACTATTCCCTAGTGGTCGTAAAGGTGACGGTGGTCTTATCACTGATATTGAAGTGTGTGTGGGGGTCCAGCAGAACTGTTAGCAGTTTGAACTTTCATAATGTATGGTGATATTCTGGGTGTGTAACAGGTGTCTAATAAATGCATACTTCCAAGCCAGGCAGTGGTGGCGCACACCTTTAATCCAAGAACTTGGGAGGCAGAGGCGGGCAGATCTCTCAGTTTGAGGCCATGCTAGACTACGAGAGTTCCAAGACAGCCAAGGTTACACAGAGAAACCTTGCCTTGAAAAATCAACCAACCAACCAACCAACCAATCAATCAATCAATCAGTCAATCAATCCTTCCACAAACTTCAAGGCATACTTCCACAAACTTTAAAAATGAAGTCAGTTTCTGTTTTCGTTAGTTTTCTGAAGGGTCTTGTTTTTTTGTTTTTTGTTTTCTTTGTGGTGCCCATGGATTGAATCCAGTGCTTTGTGAACACCAGATAAATGCTCTACCACTGAGCTACACTCCAGCTACACTGAGCTATACACTAGGTCTCACTATACAGGCCAGGCTGGCCTTTAGTGCAGGATCCTCCTGCCTTAGCTATCAGAATGTCAGGATTGCCGGGCGGTGGTGGCGCACGCCTTTAATCCCAGCACTTGGGAGGCAGAGGCAGGCGGATCTTTGCGAGTTCGAGGCCAGCCTGGTCTACAAAGTGAGTCCAGGACAGCCAGGGCTACACAGAGAAACCTTGTCTCGAAAAACCAAAAAAAAAAAAAAAAAAAAAAAGAATGTCAGGATTACAGACACGCAGCACCATGTCCAGTACTATCCTTATGAAAAACCTTGACCACTGTGGCTGAAATCTCTATGTGCCGGCTAATTTTATGTCAACTTGACACAAGCTGGAGTTGTTTGAGAGAAGGGGACCCTAGTAAAGAAAATACCTCTGGGGCTGAAGAAGAGTGCTTCTGCTAACTGCACTTCCAGAGGTCCTGAGTTCAATTCCCAGCAACCACATGGCAGCTCACAATCATCTATGAGATCCGGTCCAGTACCCTCCTCTGGCCTGCAGGCATACATGCAGGCAGGACACTGTATAAATAATAAATACATAAATCCAAAAGAAAAAGAAAATATCTCCATAAGACTGGGCTGTAGGCAAGCCTGTAGGGCATTTTCTTAATTAGTGATTGGTGGAAGAGACCCAACCCATTGTGGGTGGTGCTATCTCTGGGCTTGTGTTTGGCTGATTAGTCATTCATGTGTGGTGTGAGGTGACAAGAGCTACAGTACAGAGAATGACGGGTTCTATAAGGATGAGCAGGCTTAGCAAGCCACGAGAAGCAAGCCAGTAAGCAGCACTCCTCTATGGTTTCTGATTCAGTTCCTGCCCTGTTTGAGTTCCTGTCTTGATTTTCCTCAGTGATGGGCTGTTACCTGTAAGTATAAGTTTTTATCCCCAAGTTGCTTTGGTGACTATATTTTATCACAGCAATAGTAACCCTAAGTAGGACACTCTACATCCAGTGAACAGACTAGAAATGTTTCACCCTACTCCTTAATGACTTCTTTTTCTTTTTAAAGGATATATATATATATATATATATATATGTGTGTGTGTGTGTGTGTGTGCAGATGTCTGTGGAAGCCAGAAGAGGACATTAGATCCCTGGAACTGAAATTACAGGCAGTTATGTCACCTGATGTGGGTGCTGGGAACTGAACCCAGGTCCTCTGTAAGAGCAGCAAGCATTCTTTTTTTTTTTTTTTTAAAAGCCCTTTATTTATTTATTTATTTATTTTGGATTTTTCGAGACAGGGTTTCTCTGAATATCTCTGGCTGTCCTGGACTCGCTTTGTAGACCAGGCTGGCCTCGAACTCACAAAGATCCGCCTGCCTCTGCCTCCCAAGTGCTGGGATTAAAGGCGTGCGCCACCACCGCCCAGCACAGCAAGCATTCTTAACTGCACGATTTCAGCCCCTCCCTCAACTTCCTGATAACTAACCCTGGTAGATACTTTTACTGTCTTGTAACCTTGAATTTTTCTGGTTTTGATCTTTCTATCTCTACCTGGTTTTGCTCTCTCTCTCTCTCTCTGTCTGTCTCTCTGGTGTGTGTGCGTGTGTGAGAGAGTTGTGGTGTTTGCCTGTGTGTGTATATATGGGAGTGGCACAGGATGACATCAGGCACCCGTCTCTAACCCTTTCCACCATACTCCCTTGACTCAGGGCCTCTCATTGAGCTTGGAGGTAGGCTGGCAGCCAGGAAAATCCAACTATCCTCTAGTTTCCTCTCTGCAAGCAGGTGCATGGATTCACAACTTGGCTGCCATGGATTCGAACCAAGGTCCTTGTTGTTTGTGCAGAAAGCATTGTTAGCCACCGAGCCATCTTCCCAGCCTGTGGTTCTTCTTTTTTTTTTTTTTTAAAGATTTATTTATTATGTATACAGTGTTCTGTCCACAGGTATATGTGCAGGCCAGAAGAGGGCACCAGATTTCATTATGGATTGTTGTGAGCCACCATGTGATTGCTGGGAATTGAACTCATGACCTCTGGAAGAGCAGCCAGTGCTCTTAACCGCTGAGCCATCTCTCCAGCCCCCAGCCTGTGGTTCTAATCTTTTCTTGTTCCTAGGTTTTCCTCTCACACCCAGTGGTTCCTTTTCCTCAAATATTTGAAAATGCCTATGCCTGGGCTGGAGTTCAGGTCTTGAGTTCAATTCCCAGCAACCACATGGTGGCTCACAGCCATCTACATTGAGATCTGTCCAGGCATATATGTAGAGCAAATACTGTATACATAATAAATAAAGAAAGAAAGAAAGAAAAAAGAAAATGCCCATGCCACAAGAACTCTATTTTCCTCTCCCGTCACTCTTTTAAGAAATTAATTGCATCACAGTCCAAATCAATGCACATCTTCATCGTCTGTCATGATGAATGAAAAGTACCTGCTTGTGGGCTTGTCTGTCCTTATTGGACTTTATGCTCCTCAATGACAAATAATCTAGACTGGTCTTCATGTCCCCTCTGCCTGGTACACAGCTGGACAGCACACACTGGCTCAGATGAGCAGACTCTATCCTTCAAATGAGGTGGATTAGGTAGTTATTGTCCTTTTATATGGATAGCAGACAACCCCCAAAAAAGCTCAAAGAGGTAAACAACAGAAACATGATTCTGGTTCCTGGCTCCTGAGGCACCATGGATCTGCTGCACTGTGATACTGCCAACCGTGAAAGGACTGTGAGGATTACCATAGAGGTGTCTAAAGACCAAAGTCCAACCCTTCTCACACTCACCTGGACAGGCCTGACTTCGCCTGCACCTCTCTTAAAACGCAGCCTGCAGGACTGAGCATAGAACTGTGTGTGGCCTGACCTGCTGGGACACACTGGGATTACCGCCTCCCTTCTTGCATACTCAGCTGTACTATTAATAGAGGTAACAATTGCATTAGGGTTCTCCACAGCCTCCTTGTACTGTGGGTTCACATCAAATCTGTGATGGGCCTTTCTCATGAATGCCTTCTGTCAGGCTAGGTCTCCCATCAGCCACTTGGGCAATTGATTTTTTTTTTCTCTACTACTTGTAATTATGTGTGACCCACACTAGTAGACCCAAAACCAGGTCTTGCCTTCCTTTCTCGTGTGGCATTGGCTGAGAGGGTGATGGTGACCTTCAGGGCTTGTTCAGACCCCAGAAATAGGGCCAGTCTCTCCTGAGAGGGCCTCCAGTATTGTCACACCCACAAAAGAAAGAGGGTGGTGACAGAATTTTTTGGTTCACTTAAAATTTGTGTCATGTTCATTACTGCCTGCCTTATATGATGGTCCTGTTTTGGTATTGTTCTAATTCTACTGCTGATTTGCAAGGCCTCTGGCCCTCCTGCCATGGACACAGCCCATTTTTATTTGTTATGCCTGCTCCAGGCAGTATTATTTTTAGAATGAATGTCTTGCCCAGCAAGCAATTTGTGCTGTAGTCTTCTACCCTTTGTTCCCCTTACATCTAACACTTCTTTCTCCCTTTCTCCCATCTCTGTCTTTCTATGAGTGTCAATACCATGTTTGCCTAAGCAGATTTGATTGCAACGTACTTGAGTTCCCTTCCTTTTCGTTTTTTTTGGAATTTTAACTGGTTGGCAATAATTGTAGAAATTGCAGCGTAGGCTATTGTGGTGGGTCTTGGCACCAACTACAGGAAACTCCTACATTGGTGAAATTTTGATGTCAGAATTTGGTAGCAGAAACTTGAACTCTGGACTAGGAGACTGTAAGGGAGGAGACAGACTCCTCTTCCCTGCTCCACCAGAAGAGGGAACCTACAGTAAAAGGCGCTTCCTCTGTTTACCACAAGAGGGCGCTCACACCCACAGTCCTCCAAAGTGAGCATTTCCTATTCAAAGTGGCAATTTCTCACATAGATTTTGTTGTCTTCTGGAGATACAAACACAGGATGGAGTGACACTGTTGCCACGCTATGTATGGCTGCTGTGGCCACCTCCTGTACTGTGTAAATAGGAACAAGTTTTTTTTGTTGTTAACTAATGAGTAGTTGTGGGTCGGAGAGCCTGTTGCTGTGGTGAATGGGCATAGTGACAGTGCCCAGAATTACTACAGAGAATGTTGAAAGGCACAACTTATGGCGGGTGTGAGAAGTGGTTGGGGGCGGGCAGCCCTGTACTTCCAGCAGCGATATTTAGATCTGTTTGGCGGGGTCAGCCTTGGTGGAGGAGGGGAGTAAGCTCCAAGGCCAGCGGAGAGGCTTAAGGGAAGGTGTCAGTGTCTCCTTGCCAGTGTCAGCCCTTTCCAGGTGGAGTTAAAAGGCGTAGTAGCTATTTTCTTCCTGGGAGCCTGGCCCCTTTCATCAAGACTAAGTTGGTGGCTGATTAAAAAAGAAGTAATGGAAGAGTAAGTCTGAGAGGCCAGGGGAGAAAATGGTTTCCAGGCGGAAAGCAGTGGACAGAACAGTGGGGCTTGTGCAGTCTCTCTGGAAAGGCAGCAAAGGCGTGAGCCCACCCTCTCCCCCTCCCCTGGCAACGCTGGGCGACAGCCAGGCCTAGGCGACAGAGGGCTTCCTAACTGTCGCGAACGAAGACGTTTAATAAAATATTTACCTCCATGTATAAGAATAGCGATGACAGAAAGGCAAGCAGAAGTTAAACAGTTTAGAAGTCACAGGAGAACAGCCCTGCGGTATTTCTTTTCTTTTCTAAGAACGGAAACTTCCTATTTAATTCTTGTACCCTGAGAGCCAGTCTCCTACTCCCAGCTCACCTCTTGAAGCTCCTGAAGGTGATGTTTTCCGAGGCCTGGCCCCCTCCCTCTGCTGTGGCCATTCCCTAAGACCTACTGACTCACCAGTAGTCTAGCTGGCACACCTCTGCCTCAACCAGAACAGCAGATTTCTAACTCTGTCCAATGTGAATGGGTGAAAAATGAAAAAAAAAAAAGAATAAACAGTTCGTGGCTAGATATATTTTAGATTTTATTTTCACCCTTCAGAACAGCTTTTGTATTCTCTTCCCCAGTTTGAAGAAACAAAACATTTTTCTCTCTCATTAAAGTTAAAGTAGACTTTTGTATATCTAAATATACCAGACAATGTTAGAAGAGACTATTTAAAGGTGTCAGATGAGTAAGGGCGTTTGGAAAAGATTAATTTTGTTTAATCTCATAGCCTTCATCTTTTTGAGTCCCCCCTCCCCAGTTACTTCCTACCTCCAGCAGCTTTCCCTTATTACACAGTGCCAGAGGAAGGCCGCCTTAGGATGTCCACACTCATGCCCACTTTCCCTCAGATTAGCCCTGGGTTTAAGAGTGGACTCAGTCAGTAGTCAACAGTTCCTGTGGAAAGAAACTATTTACTCATTTAAGGAAAATACAAAGGACCCATTACTTTAGACAGGGAATTTATACTTGTGAACTTAGACAGGTGAAATTTTTCATGAATAAAAACTCACCTCACTAAATGTTTTCTAGTAAAAATACAGCTCACTTTTATTTTGGGTGCAAAGTCTGGCATCTCTGTGTTGCAAAGTAAGGCTTGTGAGACTCCGGGAGGCGGATAAATGAACAGACTCTTTAATAAGCCAGGCGCCCGGCATGGCAGGGAAAGGCAATACCAGAAAGTAAACAGCAATGTGTGAAAAAGAGCAAGTTGAAATTAATCTTGCTTTTCCAATTTGAAAACATACTCATGGTTGTTAGCAACTGAGTCAAGACATTTAAATCACATATATACTTTTCTAACTTGACAGTGACCTTTTCTAAGTATGCAGTAGGGATAAGAAGATGAGCCAAGCCAGGCTCCTGAAAGAGCATTTCAGTTAATTGAACATGAAATGTGTTGCAATCTGATCACATTAATAATACACGATTGCTGTTCTGTAGCTAATATGCAGTTCATTTGCTCAAGGTCCAACTAAAGCATTCTACAAATGTTAGCATGGGAATCCTGTTGCAAACCTATACAGTAAGCAGCTACATAAAGGGCATCCGGAAGGATCTTTGTATTAGTTATCCAGGCTGTGTAACAAATCACTCCAACACTTACTAGTTACAGTAAACACCAGGGGCTGGAGAGACGGCTTAGTAGTTAAAAGAACTTGCTGCTCGTGCAGAGGAGTAGGGTTTGGTTCCTAGCACTGACCTGGTGGCTCACAACATCTGTAACTGCAGTTCTAGGGTATCTGATACCCCTTCTGACTCTATGGGTACCAGTCATACACATGGAACACATATACGCAAAACACTTATATCCATAAAAATGAAATTTTAGAAGTCTTTTTTAAAAAATATTAGGGGTATCAAAACCAGATAGATTTAAAATAAGCCACGGGACTGCTTGGTAAAAATGCTTGCTTATCAAGCACAAAATCCTGGGTTCCACCCCCAGCACCCCATGCTCTGGGCATGGTAGTACACATCTGTAATCCAAGCACAGATGGATAGATGGATGGCTCTGGATTAAGAGCATTTGTTGCTTTTGCTGAGGACCCAAATTAGTTCCTAGAGCCCACAGAGAGTGGAGCACAGCCCCCTCTAACTTCAGCTCCAGGGAACCTGACACCCTCTTCTGGCCCCACACAGCACATGCATATGCACAACCATGCCCCCCCCCACCACAGAGACACACGCATAAATATTTTTTAAAAAATAGAATTTAAAAATAAAGCAAAGCAGCTGGGTGTGGTGGTGCCTTTAATCCCAGCACTTGGGAGGCAGAGGCAGGTGGATCTCTGTGAGTTCAAGGCTAGCCGGATCTACAGAGTGAGTCCAGGACAGTTAGGAAACCCTGTCTCAAACCTGGCCCCTACCCCGCCTTCC
>CAJQZJ010001558.1:7030574-7093563 GCA_907164525.1 Lophiomys imhausi
TTTTTTTTTTTTTTTTTGGTTTTGGAAACAAGGTTTCTCTGTGTAACAGCTCTGGCTGTCCTGGACTCGCTTTGCAGACCAGGCTGGCCTCGAACTCACAAAGATCCACCTGCCTCTGCCTCCCAAGTGCTGGGATTAAAGGCGTGCGCCACCATGCCTGGTGGCTACAGTGGGATTTTAACAGTTCTTTTTGCTGCCTTTGTCAACATACCTTTAAATCTAGACAGCAAATTTTGATTTATGAGACATTAGCAAGTCTAGTTATATAAAGTATTTAAAGCTTTAAAAGTATTTATTTTGTATATTATTGTACTTGTTTCACGTATGTTTGCACATGTAGAAACATCACAGCACACATGTGGAGGTCAGAGGATAGGAGTCTCACAGACGCTCTCCTCCCTCCATGTGCCTCTAGAGACAGGTCCTCAGGCTTGGCAGCGAGGCCTGTACTCACTGAGCAATCTGCCAGACTTCAGTCGCAGAGAAAATTTAATGTGCCCCTTTAAAAAGTGATGTTATCAAGTCCACAAAATATTAGCAAGATCATAGCAGATCTAAATGTAATTAGCAAGTTTGACCTGATTAGACTCATATAGAAAATTACTTAACAATAAGACAGGGGTTTCTCTGTGTGTCTATGGCTGTTCTGGACTCACTCTGTAGACCAGGCTGGCCTTGAACTCACACAGATCTGCCTGCCTTTGCCTCCCAAGTGCTGGGATTAAAGGGGTGTGCCACCACTCCCGGTGTGATACACATTCTTTCCAAAAATATGCAAAACATTTATAAAATATTGAGCATGTACCAGAGCAAGCTTCATTAAGTCACAAAGTTTCTGATTCATATAGAAACCGCCCTTTTAAAAATTCTAATTTAGGCTGGGTGTTGTGACACACGCCTTTAATCCCAGCACGGGAGGCATAGGCAAGGTGGATCTCTGTGAGGTCAAGGCCAGCCTGGTCTACAGAGTGAGTCTAAAACAGCCAGGACTATTACACAGACAAACTCTGTGTTGAAAACCAAAAAAAGCCTATACATCTTGGAGTATACTCTGAGTGGTGCCTAGAGATAAGTCTGCAACCTTACAAATCAGAAAACAGAAGTCTAAAATGAGTTAACTAGGTTGTGCATTGTGGCACAAGCCTATAATCCTAGTACTTGAAAGACAGAGGGAGTTCAAGGCCAGCATGGACTATGAGAGAGCCTGTCTCAGAAAAACCAAACCAAGTTAAAAGACAGATGAACTAGGGCATCAAAAAACTAAGCAAGGGCTATCAGAGGCTGGAATGTAGCACAGTTGCAGAGAATTTGCCAAGTATGTATGAGGCTTGGTGTTCAATCCTCAGTGCTGGGAAAAGGAAAGGAAAAACAAAATAACAGAATACATTAGAGAGCTAAAAGAATGTCCAGTAGTTACATGTATAATCTCAGCACTTGGGAGGCCAATATAGTGAGACATTTAAAAGACATACTATGCGACATAATATTCTTATTCTTTTTTTTTTTTGTTGTTGTTGTATAAACAGTGTTCTGTCTGCATGTATGCCTGAAGCCCAGAAGAGGGTGCCAGATCTCATTATGGACGGTTGTGAGCCACCATGTGGTTGCTGGGAATTGAACTCAGGACCTCTGGAAGAGCAGCCAGTGCTCTTAACCTCTGGGCCATCTCTCCAGCCCAATATTCTTATTCTTATACAGTAAGAAAATAAGATAAATAGGAACAAAATAATGAAACATACAAAAACATGTAACAAAAATCAGAACAGAAACAAAAATCAAAAACAAAGCCTAAAACATGATTTTTTTGAAAACACTTATAGAAAGTAAACTCCAGTTTAAAAAAAAAAAAAACAAAAAACTCAGACAGGGGCTGGAGAGAAGTCAGTCATTAAAAACAAATACTGATCTTACAGAGTAGCCTGGGTTTGGTTCCAACCACACACAAGGCAGTTCACAATTGTTTGTAACACACACATAATTTAAACAAAACAAAACAGCAATAACAAAAAACTTAACTCTTCTCCCACATACCTTGGAAGAACATACACAAAGTCCTAGATTTGACTTCCAGCTCTACAAATAAAACAAAACAAGACCAAATCCTCCCCCGACCCGATACAACACAGACAGACTTCTGGACCAATTCATTCATGAGGGAAGCTATGTGTAAAATAACATGTGGAATGAAGCAGGCGAACATTATAGATATATGACTGAGTTTAAAGTATGTTACAAGAGAACTGTCAACTGCATTCTGTTACTACATTTGAAAACCTAGATGGCAGCAGGGTATGGTGATATACACTTTTGATCCCTGTACTGGGGGTGGGGGTCGGGGTGGGGACAGAGGCAGGAGGATCTCTGAGTTTGAGGACAGCCTGTTCTACAGAGCAAATTCTAGGACAGTCAAGGTTATACAGAGAAACCCTGTCTTGAAAGACCAAAGCCAACCAACGAATGAAAAACCAAACTAACCCCCCCCCACCCCCCAAAAAAAAAAGAATGTAAGAAAGAAAAAGATGGAATGGATAATTTCCTTGAAAATAGAAAACCCAAAGAAATTTGTAATTATAAGGAAATGGAATTTGTACTTAAAAACCAACCCATGAAATGATTATCTCAGACCCAGAAATTTACCAGAATGTTCTAGAAAACATTTAAGGATAAATGAGTATCACATTTTTGTTGTTTGTTTGAGACAGGGTCTTATTCTGTATTCTTGGCTCCTCTGGGGCTTACTATGCAGACAAGGCTGACCCTGAATTTACAGTGAATCTCCTGCCTCTTCCTCCTAACTGGTGGGATTATTGGAGTGTACCATCAGGCCAGGCCTAATTCCAATCTGTGACACACTGTTCCAGAAAGTGGAAACAAAAAAGAAAGAAAGAAAGAAAAAAAGGAAGAAAGGAAGGAAGGGGAGGAGGTGGCAATGGAGACGTAACCAACTGATAAACATTAAAAAATAAAAAAAATGAAATTAAAAAAATAAGAAAGCAAGCAAGCAAGAAAAGAAGCAATATTTACCATTTGAGGAGGCCAGTATAAATAGACAAAAGCATTAAGGGGAAATTGCAGCCAATTTGACTTTTGAACATGACCACACATACACAAAAAAGGTCTTAGGGTGAAACTGGACAGTGACATTCATTCATTTATCAATCTGTCCCTCACCAAAATTATTTATTGTCAACCATGAACTAGCAGGTACTGTACTAGGACAAGGAGAACAAAAACAGATGGGAGCTCTCGGCCTGGCAGAGATGGATAATAAAGCAAATGGTCACACAAGGTAAGGTACACAGAGGACCTTCTGGTGGGTTAAGTGTCTATCAAGAGATATTTGACCTGGTTACAGAAGTGTGGGAAAGCTTTCCAGGCATATAATGGACTGAGAGTCCTTGTGGGAACTGTTCTAGGGCCTCAGGTGCAAGAGGTCTGATGTACTGTAGCCGGAGAAATGGCTTCCATGAGCCAGTGAGATGGTTCATCGGGTCTAAGTTCTTGCTGATGAAGCCTGACCCCAGCAACCTGAGTTCAACCTCTGGAACCTAGCAGGAAGAGAAAACAGCCTCCCGAAAGCTGTTTTCTGACCACACATGCACAACATACAATGGAAATACAACTTTGTTTTTTCTCCTGAAGATGGACTTCAGAGAGATTTACAAGGTGAATTCTAAAGACCCCTGGGTGAGCTGCACATGGAGAGGGCAGAGTTCAACCATGTTGCCTCCAGGCTGGCTGAGTATGTTCACTGACAAGGATTCCAAAAAGAGGTTCAAATTTAGGAGAGACTAGGATGTTATGTGGTTTTGGCCATGTAACATCTGAAATACCTTTAGGAAGGGTAAGTGAGGAAAGGGTGCCAAGCAGAGCCTGGAACTCTGTCTGGCAAGGTCAGGGCAGGAGATTTGGTGTGGGTTCAGCAAGTAGATGGCATTTAAACCCCCTAATCAGAAAGGAGGTCATTCAGGGAGAGGGTAGCTGGAGGAGAGGACCGGGCTGAGGAAGCATACCAATGTTTAAAGGAAAGGTAGGGAAGGAGGGAGGGGCACAGAGATAGAAGAGGAAAGTTGAACCCAGGAGAGGGTGGGCATGGGCAGAAAGAGGAAGTCTCAGGCAGGGACTGTCTAGCCAGGTTGAGACCTCAAGGCAGTTAGTTTTAGAGCACTGCCACTGGTACCCTGAGTGAGTGAGCTGAAGAAACACCGAATAGTCAACTCTCACCAATATCCTAGTGCAAAGGGCAGCAGGAGGGAGTATTTTTTGTTTGTTTGTTTTGTTTTTCCTTTTGTTTATCTTTTTGGACACTGAAGCTGTTCAGCGTGTTTATCTAGGTGGTCATCATACAATCTGTACAGCTGTCAAAACTCAGAATCATAGAGCAAAAGAAGATCTGTAACGAAAATGTTGCTACCTGGGGTGTTGCCAGGGACAACTAACAAACAAAAACCTGCTGGGCGGGGTGGGGGGGTGGTTCAGTAGGTAAAAAGCCTTCTTCCCTAGCAAGCAAGGAGCCCTGCGTTTGATCTCTAGCATTGCATAAACCCTGCATGGTAGTATAAACCTATCGTCGTCGAAGCAGTGGAGGCAAGAAGGTCAGGAGGCCAAGGCCATCCTCTGCAATCTAGGGTGTTTGCCATCAGCCTGGGCCACATGAGACACCATCTCAACAAAATAACACAACCTGCAAGGGGAAAAATAAAACTTGGTGGTGGCGGTGGGGTGGTCAGTGGGGCATTATGGTCTCTCGAGTTCAAGGACAGCCTGAGTTCTTGTGTAGCAAGACCCCCGTCTCCAACTCCAACAATACCAAACTAAGTAAAAACGATGGAGTGATGAAGCCTTCTCTTTTAGTCCTGTATCAGTTCCTGGCTTGGCCACTGCAGTCAGGGGTCCCATTCCTTCAGGTCTTCTTCACTCAGATCACCGCTTAACAGTTGGTGTGAGTCTCTTATCAGGAAAGCAGCCACCCACTTCTGCCAAGTGAGGGCCAGCACAAATATTCATGCTACAGAGCCAAAGGCACTGGACCATGGCCAGAGCCCCTCTTAGGGGCTGGGGCAGGAGTGTAGACTGACAGCCTGGCACCTTTGGGACTCTCATATTCAAGGAAGGAGCTAGGTAAAGAAAGGCCTTTTTTTTCCCTAGCTCTGATGGTCTGTGGTTCTGCTTTAACAATCCAAACTATAATCCAATTAGTCGTGTTGCCTGTATTTTGTGATCAAGAAAAATCGCAATAAACAATTACCATCGTAACATTCAGCTCTTTAACACATGGCACCCCAGATGAGCCAAGAATCAGTGTGTTTGGAGTGTTGGGAAACAGCGTGGTTTGTGGTTTGAAGTCTTATGAAGTGCCTTCTAAAAATTATATTCAGTAACAATTCATACTAAACACGATCCATGTAAGACTGTGATTTCAAAAAGGGACTACTACATTATTTACTTCAAATGCTACACCCACCCTATCAATCCTGTCAGAGAGGCATTATCCCAATTTAAGGGGACAGAGAGGCTGAAAGTCTGATCACTCAAGGCTTTGGCAGTGTTGAGATTTTCCAAACGTCCTGAAACCCACAGTGGACACAGCACAGTTTTGGTGTTGAGTGTATTCCATTGTCTCCTAATTCTATGAAAATTAATGGAAAAGTGTTAATTGGGCATCACTGCTTGCTTAACATTAATACGGGTACTCGATGAGCCACAACTTTATGTTGCCTCTCATGCCGTATTAACTCGGTTTATTGTAATAATTTAAAACAATAAAGATAATTGTATCCGTACTGTTTTAAATACC
Organism: Lophiomys imhausi; assembly: GCA_907164525.1. Taxonomy (NCBI): domain Eukaryota; kingdom Metazoa; phylum Chordata; class Mammalia; order Rodentia; family Muridae; genus Lophiomys; species Lophiomys imhausi. The sequence goes on from CAJQZJ010001558.1 coordinate 7,036,372, forward strand.
CCATAAATTGAATACAGCCTGGATCTGGCCAGCCTGGAATCTGAAGTGCGCGATACCTCTGGGAAGCTACAGACATCCTTTTGGAGTTTACACCTCGCCAGAGGAAGAAAAGAACTTTTACTAAACACCTACTGTGTGCCAGGATCTATGAGGGAATTTATGGCTCCGAAAATGGGGAAAGGGCGCTTCGTTATCTCAAAAGACCTACCCTAGGTCTTGGGAGATCTAGGGGCCATTTCACTCTCACACACTTTTACTCTCCACACAGGAAGCCCGAGTAACTTAAAACATACAGATAAAATAGATAATAGACGAATAGTCGAAGGGTTTTCTGAAATAACCATTCATTCTAGCCACCTTCGAGACGCTCCCAAACTGCTACCCAATCTCCACGAACATCTGTTTGAACCCCAATCGTTTGACCTTGACCCCTAAAAGCTCACTTTATTATATTTGGAAATCGCGGTTTGAGTAACGCGCAAACCCTGTCGTGGGTGCTTTCTCGCCCCCTGGTAGCGCGTCAGTTTCTCAAAGTTCCAAAATAACCTTCGCGGGCACAGCTCCGTACCTCTGCCGGGGAAGGGCGGGGAGCCGTGCAGGACATGCCGGTGTGGAGCGGGAGCCAGAGAACTTGTCGCGCGAAGGGAAAATAGAACTTGTGGCTGATGCTTGTGCAGGAGGGGCGTCTCCTCCATCCCCCAAGCCCCCCGATCCCGCGGATCTAAAGGATCGCTGGGGGATCGTAGGGTGTGGGTGTGCTCAGGGCGTCCTTGACCTACATTTGCGCGCGGTGGCTGGAAACCGGGGCACAGAGGCAGGGCAGGCGGCGGCTGCTACCTCCGGGTCGGGCGCAGGGGCCCGCGAACTTGAATGGGTAGCGCCAAGTAGGGGGGTCCGGGGCCGCTGCGGCCGCCTCCTCTCCCGGCGAGTCTCCGGGGCCGACCGCCCCGCGCCTCCCCCTCCCCCACACCCAGCCCATGTGATCCGAGCCGACTCGGGGTGCGCTTCCCGGCTCCCCGCCAGGCTGACGCGGGCCCTCCCCTCCCCTCCCCTCCCCAGCCGCGGAGCTCCCGCGCGCGCCGCCCCCGGCGGGTCCCGCGGCCGCGGGGGGCCGAGCGTGTGCGCGCGCCGACAGGCGGGGGAACCGAACGGGGTGCGTGACGTCACCGCATTGGTTACACGACGTTCTAGAACTCCGCCCCACGTGCGCGGGGAGGAGGGGGAGGAGGAGGAGGGGATGGGGGTGGGGAGGAGGAGGGGGAGAGGTGGGGATGGGCTGGGTGGGGGGGCGGGGACGGGGGGTGTGCGAGGCGGCGGGGCTGAGCTGAGCCGAGCCCACGTGTGACGGGCTCTCGCCGCTGGCCCGGCTCGGCGCTCGCGGAGCTTCGCAGCCGCCGGGCGGGGGGGGGGGGGGGGGGGGGCTCCGCGATGGAGGCAAATGGGAGCCCCGGCACCTCGGGCAGCGCCAACGACTCCCAGCACGACCCCGGGTAAGTTTCCAGCCGCTGCCCACCGCGCCGCCGCGGGCTCGCTCGGGGCTGAGCGGGCGCCGGTGCGGAGCGGGGCATCCGCGCGCCCCCCGCGCCCCCGCGCGCGCCCCTGGGGCACTCGCGCACCTCGGGGTGGCGTGGGGCCGCCACCTTCTTCCCCAGCCCACCTCTCGGCTCGCGGGCGCCGGCTCCCCCCCAGCTTTCCTTTTAGCTTTTGTAAGTTACACGTCAAAATGGCCGATCTGACATCGGTGCTCACTTCGGTTATGTTTTCTCCCTCTAGTAAAATGTTTATCGGTGGACTGAGCTGGCAGACCTCACCAGGTAAGGGAGGGAGGGGGGGACGCCTGGGTCCCCCCTTCTTGGCTTCTTTATTGCTCTTTGTTATCCCAGTGTAGGAGCCCCCCCTCCCCGCCATTGGCTCCCCACTTCTCCTGTGCAAGGTTATTTTTTTAAATAGCAAATCCTTTCCGAGCCCTCTACGCGACCTCTGTTCCTGAATTTCCCCCTGGTGTGCAAAAATATTGCAGAAACAAAACAGAATAACAACAGAAAACTACTTTTGTTTTTTGTCCTTGATCAAAAATTTGCATTGCTTTTTTCCCCTCTTCACACCTCCCACCCCCCATCTCTCTTTTTCTCTCTCTACAGATAGCCTTAGAGACTATTTTAGCAAATTTGGAGAAATTAGAGAATGTATGGTCATGAGAGATCCCACAACGAAACGCTCCAGGTAACGCATTCCCTTCTTGATTTTGCCTTTATTTTAGAATAAAGTTTTAGTTTTATTTTTGGAGGTGTCTTCGGAAGTAGCTAAGCGGATTTAGAATGGGGCTCAGGCGCGTGGCTGGGCTGGAACATCGCTCTACCCCCCCATAACCCCAAAGGTTATTGTTAATTAGGGCCGAACTCTGAATTCAGGGACGCCCACCTCTCCCGCTTGAAGTCATTTTCCTGTCGCTTCTTGTTCTCTTGTTTAAAATGACATTCAGTTCGTCCACTTTCAACGTAGTTTTTTTTTTCTTAATAAAATTTTTGAATGTTTGTCTTCACACTCCCAAACTCTGAATGAAGTCCCCTCTTTGAGAGGTGGATGAATATTTTAGTGTCCGGTTTCCTTCAGAATAAAACAAAGCCTTAAGAAAGGAAAGAGGAGGAGAGGAAACTGAGGCGGTCAGAGTGGAGGCACCAGCGTGTTCCAAGTTACCTCTAGCCTCCCTGCCCCCTCATCCCGCTTCCCCCACTAACCTTGGTATTTTTTTCCTTGCTAGGCAGAGGGCTGTGGGCTAGAGAAGAATAGAGGGAGCTGGTGGGGATGGGGGTGCATCGGGGCAACTTTCGCACCCTAGTGTATGTACATATAGGGTCTTCCTTGTCGCTTTCAGTGGTGTCACATTTTGTTTTTCTCCCTCTTTGTCTTCTTCCAGAGGCTTCGGTTTCGTCACCTTCGCAGACCCAGCAAGTGTAGATAAAGTATTAGGTCAGCCCCACCATGAGTTAGATTCCAAAACGGTAGGTTGGTTTTTTTTTTTTTTTAATTGTTGTTGTTTGCCCCTTTTCAGTACCGGTCTGGGCATTGACAACCCTCTTTAAAGGGATAGCGCCTTTTTTTGCTTCTCTGCTAGAACTGGGTACTTTTAAACAGCTAGTTGAGTTGGCTCAGAAGTTTGCTGCGGTGGCGAGGGTTTCTTTTTTTTTTTTGTGGGTCCCACTGCAGCTTCAGAGGCTGCCAAGACAAGGTTGGGGGGAGGGGGGTCGGCTCCTTGAGAGGCTAGCCTCCCGCCGAGGGAGCTTGCAAAGAAACTCTACCGGAGAGCAAATGGAACTTTCTTTGTCAGCCGAGCTCAGCCTGTAGCATTGGGCTAGCTTGTAGAAGGAAAGGCACAGCTTGCTTCCTCGTGGAGGGGGTAGGGGTGGGGACAAGGGGAGGGGGTGTTCATCTTAGGCCCAGGCAACAGGTTTCTCTGGGACTCTTAGTGGTTTGAGGTGTGGTTTGAGAAGGGAAGGGAGATACTATGCGGAGCCAGTTCGATATCCAGTGGGGTTTACTCCAGATGGCATAAGATCGAAGGCTGATAAGCCTTGGGTTTCAAAGTGAGCCCCCCCCCCAGCTCCTTTCATTTGTGTGTGGATACTTTTACAGCATTAGAAGTTTTTAAAATCCAGAGTTTAGAGGTGAAAGTCCCTAGGTGGAGGTCAGAGAGAATGAGGGGGAAAATGTCAGTCTGGAATAATAAATGCAAAGATGGAAGAGGCCCGGGAGTTCCCAATGGTTTGCTTAGCCCCTGCTCTGGCTTCCTGCCTCTCCTCCCTTCCCTGTGTGCTTACCAGAAGTTCACCAGGATTTTTTTTTTTTTTTCTTAATTACTGCTTAAGGCAGAGGCCTCAAGGTGGTATTTGGGATGCTTCTGTTCTATTGTGAGCTCATAGGGGCGAAGCAGTTGCCCACCGTAAACTTGACCCTCTTCCATAAAGTCAGCAGAAAGCAAGGGTCTTCCAAGCCCTTTTGACTTTTTAACACTGAATGGAGGAGAAAAAGAGAGCGAATAACCTTCCATACATTTGAATTGATTTTGCAAACTCACCCTCTTTTTATGATCGAAGAGGTCAGGTGTTGTTGCCCTTACCCCCCAAGAAAAGGCCTCACACACTTAAGTGACTTTATTAATTGTCCTAGACTTGTCAGAGCTTGCAGCCCAGCCAGCTTGTACTATCAGATCATTTAATATCAAGAGCAATCATTGGTAAAATGATAAGGAATGTGAACAATTTACTTTTTTCCTCCCCTACTTCTTGGCTAGCAGCATTACAAAGCTAGGAAGATTTTGTAGGAAAAATTCAAAGCAGATTTGTGATTTTCACCCATTCCTTTTGCCTGGGTGGGAGAACTGGAGTTTGGCTTTAATGGGTGCTGGGTGGTCAGATGCTTCAGTATCCTTCGTAGCAATTGCAGGTCCCTTGGGCTCTGTATTTTGGCTGCTATTACTTAGTATAATCTAGCTTTTGACTTTGTTTCAACGTCCAGTGCAGGAGTCAGGAGCGGTTGGTTTATTGACATGGAAACGAGGATCTTGTTTACTGTTACCTTAAAAGCTTTGTTTAGGTAAAGGCCATTTGCATCCAAAATAGTACCCTAGTGTTTCTAGAGGACTCTAGAGCCAATACTAGCGCTGTACCTACATAACTAATGTTTTAATTTTGGGTAGTTTTCTTTTCTTTCTTTTGTTTTTTTTGTTTTTTTTGTTTTTTTAATAGTTGACTAGGATGTGCAAAAGGTTGGGATTTGCCTTCTTGCCCTTGACGCCTCCTAGGCCTTGGAGATCTCAGTGTGGAAAACTTTGCATATGGGAGAACTCAGATCTCCAGGTACATGCTGAGGTCACCATATACATACAGTGCAGTCCCAAATTGGTTTTTGGTTTGGTAATTTTACTTTCTTTTTCTTTTTGGCTATACTTTTCTCACCCCAGCTCCCAGCCATCCCCTGGATTGTACCTCATCTTTCCCCATACAAACAAGGTGACTTCTCATTGCACCCATGTGTTGGGTCAGATCAATGCAAGCCTTTGGGAGGGCGTCCTCTTTTGAATGAACAAAGACAGGCATCTGTCTTAGTTTTGGCGACAGAATGGAAATCCACACCTGTTGTATTTCTTTTGTAGAGAAACTCTAGTCAGTGCTGGGCACACCTGTAGACGGAGTAATATTAATCTTTACAAAAGGGTAGTTTCCTAGATCCAAGATTTTGGTCTGCTTTAGTTTTTGAAAAGCAATCTCTCATTTCTCAGGTAATACTTAAAGGTAGAAAGCACAAGACAGATTTTTAGATCTTTGAACCATATTAAAAAGTGATTTTATCTTTGTCTTACAGTGGGGCCCTAAGGGACCCAGGGATTTTTGGGGGGGGTTGTGTGTGCAGTTTTTCCTCAAAGCATGTTTATTATTTTCTCTAGTGACAGAACTGACATGAGGTTTACATCATTTACTTTTTTTTTTTTTAAGACATGGTTTCTCTGTGTACCCCTGGCTTTCCTGGACTCACTACATTTACTTTTTAAAGGAAGAAATTTTAACAGGAAAACCAGAGCTCATAAATAAATAACTTGTAGCAGTACCTACGCCATTCTCCATGTTAAGTTATACTTAAAGATTTGTGATGTTTAGAAACTTAACAAACCAGCAATGGAAATTTTTGTTTTTGTTTTTAAAATTTCTCCCTGTTTTTTATCTAGGCAGTAACTTTTTTTTTTCCTCCTCACATTTTTTAAAATTCCTCCCTGTTTTTTTATCTAGGCAGTAACTTTTTTTTTTCCTCCTCACATCAGCTGTTACACTCAAATGCTTCTGTGGGAATTGTAAAGCCAGTCACTGATTGAGAATCATGTGCTCTACAAGCAGGCGGCTTATGTGGAGTGGGGAAGCTTTTTCCACTGGGGTGGAGGTGGGGTAGAGGAATACTCTAGTTACTGCAGTAGATTCACACTTCTGTCCAGTTGTTTTCTTTTTAACTCTCCCTACAATGGCCTTTCTAATTTGGACGTTGGGTGGTTTATATAGTTTCACCCCTGTGGTTTTTTAAAAATCCATGTGAATTTAATTCATATATATACCTTTTTTTTCCTTTACTCCAATTCAAAAACAAAAACAAGCCAGTTTGCCCCAAAGTCATTGATATAGGCATTCTTTGAGATTAACCAATAAGGCAAATGCACATTTTTTTTTTTTTTTTTGAGACAAGGTCTTACTCTGTGGCCTAGGCTGCCCTAGAACTCAACTGTGGTGACCCAGAGGGACTTCTACCCCTCAGTGATCCTCCTCCTTGAGTATGTCAAGTGTAGGAATTACAGGTGTGAGCTATCATGCTTGGCTGTAAAAGATCTTTTTAATCATCCTGAGTGACTTTATCTCGCTAGCACCAGTGAGTTAATCTGAACTGAGCAATGTGTTGGGTAACTGGAGTTTTTAGAGATTGTTGATTTTCAATATATTTTTTTTTTTTTAAGATTTATTTATTATGTATACAGTGTTCTGTCTGCAGGTGTATCTGCAGGCCAGAAGAGGGCACCAGATTTCATTATGGATGGTTGTGAGCCACCATGTGGTTGCTGGGAATTGAACTCATGACCTCTGGAAGAGCAACCAGTGCTCTTAACCGCTGAGCCATCTCTCCAGCCCCTCAATATATTTTTTTTTTTAATCTCTTTTCCCCTGCTCTGCCGGGTGGAGTATTATCTCTCATTTACCTACAGTAATGATGAGGTACTTTAAACGGAGGAGCATTTAACTTTGAGATTGTGATTTTTTCTTCTTCTTCAGATAACATTGTGTTTGTTTTGTCTCCTGGCCACACATTGCATATTAGCTCTGGGTACCACTGCAGAGTCTGTGGAAGAGACCTCCCTTGTCTAAATAAGAACACATGAGCTCTGGCTTATAAAGCACTTCACTCACTAAAATGCATGGTAGAACATTCCAGAAAGATGAACCTTACAAGGCCCATTGGGAGAAGGATGATGAAAGTTGAGATCAAAGCTGAAGGAGCTTTGGAATTGCCTAAGAAGTTACTAAAGCTGAGGTCTAAGCCTGAGAAATGAGTGATTAGTAATTAGGTGGTTGGCCATTTTCCCCTCGTCGCCAAACTACTCTATTGATTTCTTTTTTATTTTATTTTTCTCCAGATTGACCCAAAAGTTGCATTTCCTCGTCGTGCGCAACCCAAGGTAAGTAGGAGAGCCATGGATGGGATGTTAGCAAAGCTTTCAAGTTTCAAACCTGAGCTTTGGCAACTGTAGGAGGCTGGTGTTTGTGCCTTCCGAGCACCAGCAGAGGGAGGTGACAAGCCCAGGTGAGCAGTTCCATGACCATGCACTTCCAAGTCAGCATGCCCATGTGGTTTCCAAGCGTCCAGCCCAGGCAAGGGCCAAATGTGATCCTTCATACGAGGGCGTGCCGCTGCTGTTGCTGCTGCAGTATTTATGCAAGTGTTCTATTTATTCTAAAGCAGTGCAGAGATCCTATGAGGAAAAGTTGAACATTTCCTTATGCCTCTGTGTGGAGAGCCCTCTGTCGAGGTCTTACAATCTGGAGGTTTTAGAGAAGAGCAGAATTTAAGTAAGCAGCTTGTCCTTTCTTGGAAAAAAAAAAAAAAGAAAAATTTCCATAGAACCCCCTAAAGCTGTAGCTCTGGTGAGGGAGCTAGGGTCACCCCTGGTTTCAGGTCATTTGGGTTGGTCAGGGCCACTGGAAACTAACATTGTTCAGCCTCTGAGTTTCAGAGAGCCAGGGCCTGGGAGGAGGAGGTTGGAGCAGCGTGACCCCTGAGGAGTGGCACTGCACTGAACTTTTGTAAAGTGTGTAGTTAACAATGTGCCGCCTGCCAGTTGTGACTGCAAGGAGGTGACTGGACACGGCCTGGCATGCAGCTCTGACCGGTGTTCTTGTTCCATACCCTTTTCCATTGGTTCCTCCTGTCTGTTGTACTTCATTAAAGCCTGTGTCCTTGATATTCTTTGGGGAAGAAGGGCAGGAAATTTCTGCTCATAGGTGCACAAAGAGACAGGGTGATGGCTCTTGGAAAAATCAGTTTATTCCTTTCTAAGAAGGCTCTCAGAGTGGAGCCCTCTAATCGAGTAGAGGAGAAAATGGCTTTGCACGTTAGTGAAGGAAAAGGTGGTTGTTGTGGGTGGTGGTGTTTTGAGAATTTCAGGTCTGGAACCTGCCATATGAGTGAGTAAGTGAGTGAGTGTGTGAATTATTTATTTATTTACTTATTTTATTTATCTTTTGTGGAACTGGCATCCCTTAAGTAAGCAGAAGTATGTACTTGAAGGTGCTTTTTCCCCCTAACGCTTCAACAGATCATAGGAATTAATGAAGAGCTTAGATTCCTTTACCTGGCATGGCTTTAACTGTGAGTTGCTTTCCCTGCATGGCTTTAACTGTGAGTTGCTTTCCCTGCTGTGTGTGATCCTTTCCATCTCGGAATCAGCAGTATTTCCTGGGTTCGGGAGAATTGCCACTTCTTCCCTCGTGTGAATCTTCAAACTTCCAGGTTAGTCATGTGATCACTCACAACTTGGATCAGATTTCCATTCAGGGACACTGGAAGGATCTCTGACTTGGTGAAGCCATGGATTCAAACCCGTTCCCTCCATCTCTTGATTCTCTCTTCTCACTGACTTTCTTCTTCGGCCAGGAAGGTGATATTTCATGTTTTTTTTTTTTTTTGTTTGTTTGTTTTGTTTTTTTTTCGAGACAGGGTTTCTCTGTTTAACAGCTCTGGCTGTCCTGGACTCGCTTTGTAGACCAGGCTGGCCTCGAACTCACAAAGATCCGCCTACCTCTGCCTCCCAAGTGCTGGGATTAAAGGCGTGCGCCACCACCGCCCGGCTGATATTTCATGTTTTTTTTCCTTCAAACATTTGACTTGAAAACAAGACAGTTGATATCTCAGACCTGTCAGAAGGCTATGGACCTTCCCCACTTCCCAGCCCAAGCCTGGGGTGTTTGCAAGTTCTCAGATGTGTATTAATAGCACACCAGCTGAAAAAGACCAGGTGCCTCGGAAATTCAAGGATTTAGTAATGGGACCCTGTTTCTTAAAAAATTTAATGACATGTCACTTTGTAAAGGTCTTTGCTGTCCCTTAGCTGTGTCTGAATCCCAGCACTGTCTCAGTTTCCTCATCTCTAAACTGGGAGTGATGATACCAGCTTCTTCACAAAGGTTTTTATGAAAAATGAGAGTGGTCTGGTGAGGACCTCACGGCTCATCATCATCACCGCCATTAGTGCTGTTTCAGTCATCGTTAGGACCGTCCTTGTTTTCAGGCTGGGCCACCTGGTTTCAGATGCCAGCTGTGCCAGTCATTAACTGTTGTGAACTTGGCCAAATCACTTAACTTCCTTGAACTTCTGTTTCCTTTTCTCGTAGTTTCCTGTAGATGAAATAAACATGCTCCTAGAAGGGTCTGGTACATGTTGAATCCAAAGTATGATCTACTGTTATTACTGCCTATTTTTGAGAGAGGCCTTGGACTTAAAATCTTCCTGCCCCATAACTGTTATTTTTGTTAGGGCCTCACACTAGTTCTCTGAGAGATCTAGTAATAACACTAACCGAGTGAGTGTACCAGACACTTTGTATGGAGTTGATGTGTCTGTCCTGTGGGTCAGACGAGGCAGCTGAGACATTGACAGGTTGAGCAGTGATACTACACAAACACTCTTAGGCAATTTGCCTCCACAGTTGGACCCTTGACCAGAGTGTGGTCCTGTTGGGGTATGACTGGGCATTGACTCCCTGTCAGAAGCAAGGGGACACGGCTCCCTAAGATTAGCAGACCATGATGACCAGGACTGAAGTCAGTCTTAATGAAATTCCAGGTTCTTCGGTTCTGGTCATTCTCCCCTTGTGACATCATCCAATTGTATGACACCATCTTGTGTTCTCTACCTGACGACCCCTTGGGATTGCACCAGGGAGGCAGGAGTTGTTGAGATGCAGCTGTGTCATGGTTGGAAGAGGATAGGAAAGGACACCTTTTTGGGTTTTTCCCCACAGAACCGAGCCTGGCTATCAGGGTCCCAGACCAAGGTGATTACTGGGGGTGACACCTGGGCTGGGAGGAGTCTAGAACTTTGTGTGAAGCCTTATTTATGTTTTCCCTTCCTTCTATAAAACTTGTGCGTGTCCGTTGGGGTCATGGTGACGGGGCAGACTGTACCCTTCTCTGGACTGGATGAGGAGTTTGAAAATGATTTCTCAGCTTGTGTTTCAGTTAAAACTCATTTCTCTGCTTTCTGGCCGCCCCTCCCTGCTAGCACTTGCCAGAGAAATATTCCGTGGAGGTGTTAAACAAGACGGGTGGAAAGAAACTGTAACTTGAGACCAAAGAAAATCTGTGGCAGTGAAGAACGGGTTTCATATGAGTACTGTCATAATATGCTTTAATGTCTCGTATAAATAAAAATCTGTTTTGTCCAGAATTTTAATGAGCAATGAAGGCAGGCTGCGGAATCCTGCCATTCACCCGTCTCACCCTTTGTGATTAGAATGTTCACAGGGCTTTATTAGAGAGCTTAAGGACCACACTTTGGAGGCCAGTGGCCATTCATTATGAAGTACATTTTGATCAGGAAGAGATGGGATCCTTCTATGTCTTCCTATTTCATTGGGGCATTTCATTTTAAAAATACGTAAGAGGATCCTGCCCACCTCCATCTTTTTAAAAATTAAAATGGTCATGGTACTCTAAAAAGATGACTTAATTTGAAGCTGTGACAGGCCTGAGGCTGATGGGGATCAATCATGCCATGTCCTTTCTTTGTCTCCTTTGGATCCAAGTGTCAGCTGCCTGGGAGAGTTTTGTTCCAGCCTGTGGCCTCTTTTTCTTTTATGGAGGAACCTACAGACTGCTTAGCATCGGTGGTCAAGAGTGGAGCCTGGGTGTGACTCACCATCTGTCCTTATTATCTTTGGTTATACCGAAGTATAAGAACACAATATCCACTCTTTCCAGTTTTTGCTTTCTGAAAGTTTTATTTCTTTTAGTCAAATTGACTTTATTTTTTAATGAGCACACAAAAATGTAAACATTGCACAGACCTAAAAACATGTGGCGTATGGGGCCAGAGAGATGGCTCAGCAGGGAAGAGCCTTTGCTGTTCCTATAGAGGATCCGAGTTCTGTTCCACCATCCATGTTAGGTTACAACCACCTGTAACTGCAGCTCCAGGCTATCAGACACTCTTCTTTTGGTCTCTGCAGGTATCTTCACACACATGTCTCACACACACACTCACACACGTGCTGTTTTGAGTCTCGTGTGTATGTTCATTGTGTCTCTTGAAACCTTAGCTGCTGGTCTGGAGATGTCATTTGTTCCATTTCCAGTTGCCTTCAGTGACAGCTGGGTGACTGTGGACATACCACTTAAATCCCAGCAGGCCTCAGTTTCTTTCTCTTAAAAAAAATGTTATGTTGATCCTCCACGTGTTAATTTGGAAACGAATTCAAATTGTTCTCTGGGAGCGGTGTATGGACAAGTGGCACCTGGCACATGCCTGCTGATACTGTTACAGAGTTATTATTTTGTTTCCTTAAGATGAGGTCTCGTGTATCTCAAGCCAGCCTCAGAATCATTTTGTAGCCCGTGATGACCTTGAACTTGTAATCTTCCTGCCTCTACCTCCCAAGTTCTGAAACTACAGGCCACAACACCTAGTTCTATATAGTACTGGAGAGCGAACCCAGGGCTTCATGGCTGCTTCATGGTTAACCAGCCTGCCTGGTAAGTTTTCCCGGTCCTGCAAGGATGTAGTGGTGGGTGTGTCTGTGACCCTTTTCCCCACTAGCGAGGACCTTAAAGGATTAATGGCTTAGCTTCTTGCTTGTCAGAGAGCCTTGCTTGTCAGAGACCCGCTCTACCAGCTGAGCTATATTCCTACCCTTAGAATTATTTTAAAGAGAAAAAAAAATCTTTAACCAGAGTGTAAGCACCCTGGCTGCTTGGAGCTTGACTTCTGTGTGACTTTCCTCACTCAAGGCAGCTGTTATCCAGTCACCCCAACAATTAAGTTGTGGAGAGTTGATCGAGGAGCCAGATTTTCTTGTTCCCATCTTGTCCTTAGACATTGCTTCAGGGTTCTGAAAGGTTCTCTGTGTAGTGTGCATCTAGAAGGGTGCACTGGTGCCCTGTGCACACCTCCTGTTCCGGGGGAGTGCTTTCTTGGCGGCTTCTCAAGGGCGGAGGGTCAGATTCCGGCATCTGGCCTTCTCTTGCTGCTGGAGGTCGGGTCACTCAGCATCTTGCCATCTTGGATGATCTGCAGCTGCCATCTAGGTAGTCATGGTTAACCAGCCTGCCTGGTAAGTTTTCCCGGTCCTGCAAGGATGTACTGGTGGGTGTGTCTGTGACCCTTTTCCCCACTAGTGAGGACCTTAAAGGATTAATGGCTTATCTTCTTGCTTGTCAGAGAGCCTTGCTCTTTCCTGTGTTCCAAGTCCTTAGCAGGCGTCTGCTCAAAGGAGGAGGGACTTTCTGTCCTACAAATGTCCTATCTGTAGATGTTGCCTTTCCTTCCAGTCTCGGATTCCCTTGTTCATGTCAGTCTGGTAGGATGAAAAAGCTGCTGTGTTCATGTCATATGGCTTTTGGTAAACAGCTGAGCCCCTTCCTGCCACCAAGCAGGGAGGAGGACAGGGCAGTCTCTGAGGACCCATCTCTGGCCCCTTGATACAGGGCGTATTCTAAATGTCTTTTAGATTTTCATACCTGGAAATTCTTTGACTGCAAGCCCCAGAGTATACCAGGGATATGTGACCCTTTTATCGTTTACCTTTTACTGAATTTAGAATGTTCATTTTCATGAGCTCATGTAGTGAGTGGCTGGCTCCAAGATCGTTCATACTTATTTCTCACCATACTTCAGCTCACATAATCCTTACTCATTGCTCCCTCTGGGTGTGGACTTTTTTTTTTTTTTTCTTTTTGCAGAGGATTTGAGAAGCCCTCAGTACTTCCTTGGGCTTCCCATGGATCAGTTTAAACGCATTGGCCTTGGGCTTTGTCTTCTTCAAGATCTGCGTGAGTGGTCTCTTTCCAGCTCATATCACATCTGTCCTAGCTTCCATGGTCTTGGGACTGTGGGACCTTTGGGGATCTCATCTCTCCATGCCCTTCTGGATGCATCCCATAGCCTGAGCTCTCCTGGCTTCCTCATGAAGCCCAGTTATGACACCTTGTTAGGTGATATTGTCATGCACAAGCTAAGATAGAGAAAGTGTCATCAGGAAGCATACTCTTCAGGGATCCCTGTCTTGTGTGTGTGTGTTGAGTGACTAAAATGAAACGGCATGCATGGGTCTGGGTAGGACTTGGGGTCAGGTTTAATAGTCAGGCATTTTTGACAGGGGCTGGGAACATGTTACGTGTGCAGGCTCCTAGGGGTGCTCTGAGATCTGGACCCCCAGAAAAGCCAGGGTATTGAGAACATAGCTGGTGCTGTTTCATGGAGAGCATCACACGTTGGACTTGGGGTTTATGTGTAAAATGGGTAATTTGGATTGTTCTCCAGGGCTGAATACTATCTTCAGGTGTGAGGCTCTTGGCAGAAACCCCCTCCAATCTTTAGGGTGAATGGCAGCTTACAGAGAGTCTGCCATTTGTACATTTGTGCGTCTTACCTCCCTCTTCTGTTTTTCTTAACAAGGGACCACAGTGTAGACCAAATTGTAGAGTTCTGTTCTCTGTCCTTGTCTGAGCTGTGATCATGGCCTCACCCTGTGTGAAGAGTTAGATGATATTTTTCCATATGGAGGGTACAGGTGATGCCCGTGTCCTGTTGTTCAGCACAATGGACCTGTGACGTCATAGGTTGTGTCACCTTGCGTTTGCCTTTGTCTGGTGGCTGCTGAGAGGGAAGAAAGAGCATGTATGTTGGGAATCTCCATTTCTGCTTTCCCTTGGTGATGTGAGGGGTGAGTGGGTGTGGTCTTTGGGCCATGTGCTTGCTTTTCCCTTGCAGTCTGGGATGTGGGTCCAGCTGGGCAGCTGTCTTTCTGGGTGCTAAGTACAGCAGGCAGTTGCCTGTTCTCTCTCTCTCTTTCTTGAAGATAGTACCTAATTTTAATGTTTGGAGAGAAAAACAAATTTGATTTGAAAATCGTATCTGAGTTAAGGTGCTGTGGCCTAGTACCAAGCCTCAGTATTCTTAACTCCTTTAGTTTAATTGTTACATTGTCGCGGGCTTTTGTTTTTGTTTTGTTTTGTTTTTGTCATCCTTGATAAAACTTCTGCTTTACAGATGAGTGAACTGAGGGCTGTGAAGGTAAACATCTTTACTAGAGCCACAGAAATAGCAAGTATCGGATGGGGTTTGGCCTTTGAATCCCAGTACAAGGGGAATCCCAAGGCCCCATTCACCTAAATACTAAACTTCCTCTGTTTCATCCAGTGAGTGTTACACCCAGCCTGAGACCCGTAAGGCCGCACGTGTGCACCATGCTGTGAATATAAACCGGCATATTCATAGATGACAGTGTCATGTCTCAGTGTCAAACAGTTGGACACCTCTGGTAGATTTAGCTTCTTCCACTGTGTCTGAGAACATTATAAAGTGCCCAGGCTGGCAGATGGTATTTATTACATTCTGCCCAAGAAGGCCCAGGACATTTTCCATTGGATGTTTATGTCGGAGAACCTGTTAGCATAGTGAAATGACACTTCACTTAATGGTTTTGCTCCTCGAGAGTTTTTTTTTTTTTTTTTCTCTGTGAAATGGGGCCAGGTATATAGTGACTCATCCTGTACTTATTAAGGGGACTAAATGAGGTGATGCTCTGGGTGACTGCATAATTGTGGGGACAAACGGTTACCTGTCCCTGGAGTTGGCACTGTCCACACCGTAAGAAGACCGTACCCAGCAGCCTGCAGATAGCTTGGCATAGTCGCCCTTTAGATAGGTGATGGATGATCCAGCACACTGAGATGGGACGCCTGATGTCAGTGGCGTGGCTGGCTCATGGGGTCCTGGCAAGATAGCAGGACCCTTTATCTTGGCCATGCTCAGCGGTCGTGAGGAATTCATTTCCTTCTCTGTGTAGATGCCTGTGGGTTTTTTTTTTTTCCTGCCTTTGAGAGTGAAGTCCTAGGCTGCACCTAGGGAAAGAGCTGAGAACCCCCGCTGTGAGAGAGGTCCCCTCCAGAGCCTTCTGTCTCCTGGGGTTGGTCTTTATCTGCCTGGGGGTAGTTTCACCAATGACTGATCTGAAAGCACGTTCATTTATCTGTCACTGGCTGTGACAGGCAAGTTAATGCTAATGGATTCTTTTTTTAGCCTGTTGTCTGGGATGTTTCTCCCAAATGTCCTGAAATCTATGGCATTAGGGCAATGTGTAACTTTTATGGTAGCGGAGGATTTAAAAGATAAATAGGGTTTTGTGTGCAAGGGGCTAGCATTTAGGTTAGGGGCAAGAGTGGCCAAGTGGAGGCTACCAGGGGAGCACAGAGTTGTCTTTTTAAGAAATCCATTCAGAGCTCTAAATTGCTGTTTCTGTTTCAATTATGTGACAATTTCAAGGGTTTAAAAAAATCTAATAAAATGGTCTTGATGATGCATTCTGGGGAAAGTGCTTTCAGAAGATGTTGGAGAATAAATTCCTTGGGGGTCAAGAGATTGTCGTTCCTGCCACCTCTGGGCCTGCTTCATCTGGGTTTTTACATTTTTATTGTTTTCAAGGGCAGGAAATGGTGTAGGAATGCATTCAGGGCTTCATCTGTAGCCTCCACCGAAATGAATTATTCTCTTTGGGCAATTGCAAATACACGGCCACTGTGCTCTTTTTTTTTTTTTAAATTCTAAGATGACATACTGTAAACGACTTTCAGAGCATGATTTGTGTGTGTAGTGTTGCTGAATAAAGAACCAAAGAGAAGCCACTGGAGGAGGGGCTGAGTGAGATGGGCAGCTCTGTAAGAGGTTTTTCCTCTCTTTTCTCCAATCAAAGCTTTTGAGAGTTTTCCCAGAGAACAGAAGTTTACAATGGAAGCGGGCTCTGGGCTGCCTATGGGAACAGAGGGTAGAAAGACATAGTGTAGCAAAACGGGATGCTGAATGACATTAATGAGGTGACCATTCTGGTGGGAAGGAGGCAAGGAAACAGCCACGTTGCAGTTCCCATGGTTTGTTTTCAGCTGAATGTGTCGCGCGCTTTTGTGTGCGTGTATGTGTGCCTGTGTGTGTGTGAGCACGCATGCGTTTTTGTTTCCTCCTTTTCTCAGTGTAGTGCGTTGCATTGCCCTGCATTTAGAGTGGCTGTGTTGGTGCCCCCTATTTCCAGGTGGTGCACAGTCAAGTTTGAAAAAAAAACCCACATATATTTATTTATATGTGTGTGAGTGTGCATTTGTGTCTGCACACTTATGCACCATGGCATGCATATGGAAGTCAAAGACCGCTTGCAAGAGTTATTTCTTTTCTTCCATCACGTGGAGTCCCTGAGCTCAGATTAGCAGGCTTGGCAGTGAGCGCCTTTTCCTCCTGATCCGTCTCCTCATCCCAGAAGTGAAATTTTAAAGTGAGTGAAGTTTTGTTCTACTCTGCGGACACTTGCTGAAGCCAGGATGGGTGACATGTGAGGCTATCATCACAGAGCCGGACACTGTTGGGACAGTGGGAAGGCAAAGTGTGACAAGCTCATAGTCCCATTTTTAAAATGGGTTCCAGCCAGGGGAGGGGAAGAAGAAAACCTGTAAGCAGCCATGGTGGAACATGCTTTTAACTCCAGCACTTCAGAGGCAGAGGAAGGAGGATCTCTGAGAGTTTGAGACCAGCCTGGTCTACAAGAGAGAGTTCTGGGACAACCAGGGCTACACAGGGAAACCCTGCTGTGAAAAACTGAAAAGAAAAGAAAACCTGTAAGCGTACAGTGAGGTGTTTTTTAGAAATTCCAGGAAGGTCCCTCTCTGATAACACTTTGCTTTGGCAACGTCAATGGGTAATGGCAGTACATGCCTCTTAGTAATTTAGTGTCTTGGAGAGTTCTACACTTCCATGCCCAGTTTTGGGGGAGAATTTCCTGCTACTTGAGAAGAACAGCCTTGCAGCTAGCTCACCTGGGAATCAGGAAGAGGCTTTAGGGATGCTGACTTAGTGGGCAGGCCCTTGAGTGTCTCCAGATCTGTTATCAACCTGTTTCAGAAGGAAGCTGGGACCTTCATTCATCTCCTTTACATTGACACTGGGTTAATATTGTTTAGAGTGACAGGCAAGTGCTGGAAAACCTGCTCGAAGCTCCTACAGATCAGAGCTTGCCAGAGCCTGGGTGGGGTGGATGGAAACATAGTACATATTAGCCAGTACAACCCTGTTTTTACACCTCTCAACCCTGTTCCCTTGAGGCAAGCTCCCAAATGTATCATTTTTGTAGCTAGAGGCAAACAAACAAAAAGGTTTCAACTGAGATAAGATAATGCTTAGTAGAAGCCTGGCAGTTCTTGTCTGCTCCCATCTACCTGGGGGAAAGTGGATCCAATAAGGCTATTGGACCCTGGGCGGAGCATCTCCCCACGACTGCTCAGTGTATATGTTTCCTCATCTGCTTTCAAAGCAGATAATTGGTTTTAGTGAGAACTCCTGACTTGATTAGGGGGCCCTTAGGAAATTAAAGTGTATTTGAGTTTCACAAGTATAATTTTAATTATACACATTTTGCATTTTTTTTCACTAGGGAGCCAGGTTCAGGGCTTGTTTTCCTTTACTAATAGGGGCAGTAAAGTAGGCGGTGGCAGAATGTCTTTGGAAATAAAAATCCTTGGATCCAATCATGTATTTCTCCTGCAGTACATAGTGGACAGGTGAATGTTCCCTTCATGTCCCGTATCCTTGTTAAAAATGATTTTTCACTGTATTTAGGCAACTGTAGAGCTGGCGAACATCGTGGGGCAGTGGGGGATGGATCTTGTTATGTGCTTTTCTGGTATACTTACCAATAGAATTTAATTCAGGTTCTTAAGAGGGCAGCTCCTGTCTGTGTGCAGCCTGTGTTTGGCACAATGCCACCTTAGCATGCCATGATAGTCTTTATCACCTCGTCATCTTATTACTCTTAACATCCATGCCTTCCCAGCATCGGCTCTCCTGGCTGCCTCTCATCATCACGGTCCTGCTGGGGCAGAGTCGAGTCACCAGCGGGATGAGACAGAAGCAGGGTGTGCAGACTACCTGGCTTCCAGAGAAGGTCTGGTTGTGTTTATGGGAAATGATTCCAGACCTTTCAGAACTGGGCAAGCAAACCCCCCCAATTGCCAGGGAAAGCACACATGGATTGGAACTTAAGCATCCTCAGACGTGACCATGTTTAGGGACTGTAAAGAGCTGTCCAGAGGGCTCCTCTGACCTTACAGGCTCTCATCTTGGTTATTGGCAGAAGATTCTTCTGGACAGAGACATCAGGAGACCACTATGTGAATAACTCAGTGTTGTACGGGTTGGGACCTGAGAATTCAGGATCCTGCATGTAGGCTGAATGAACCTCATCCCTCACCCTGTGCTTTCTAAATCATGGACTTGATTATTTGTATCCCTTTCTGTTGAGGGGTTGCTACCTCCCAGGTTCCTGAACTAGGCTTCTTCAGTTGAAATCTTTGCTCTGCCATCACCATGTGCAGGCTCAAGCACATGGTCTTACATATTCTGGGCTCAGTTTTGTCATTTGTAAAATGGGTGGAATCCTGGCACCTTCACAGCGTCATGGTGAGGATGAGCTGAGTTAACATAATAAGTAGGATCTAATTTTGCATGGGGTCTACCTGATTCGTGGAAAACTACACTCATGTGAATTAGGGGCTGTTAAGGAAGGGCATTGTCCCATGGCAAGTTTGGCTAACTATTGTCTGCCTGAGGTGGTGCGTCTACCACAGTCTGCTGTCTTGCATGTTTTTTATGTAACACTTGAGAAATACAAAGGAATATATGCACACATGCATGTGTGTGTAAATGTAAACATGCATGACTTGGACAAAGTTTCAGTGTGATTTGGGTGTAGACAAGTGCCTGAAATGTAGTAGGTGAGTCCTGAGTTTGTGGAGGTCTTTGAACTGTGGGATATAAGTTCAAAACTTGGCTCTGGCGCTAGCTCTGGCCTTAGGAAAATGCATAAAGCTTTTGATTCTGCACTTGAAAAATGAGAATAGTGGAGTTGTGTAGGATAAATAAGACAGTATAAATAAGGTGTTTGATATCTAGTTGGCACTTAGGAATGTCAATCCTTTGTTCCTGTAACTAGGAAAAAAATATTTTAAAACCTTTTTTTTTTTTTCAAACCTGCATTTAGAGAAAGTCACCAAAGGTTCAGATTTTTAACTTCTTTATTTTTATGTGTCTGAATGTTTTGCCTGCATGTATGTGTGTGTATGTCTGGTACCCAGGGGGTCCAGAAAGAATTAGATTTTCCCCGGAACTGGAGCTCCAGGTAGCTATGAGCCACCACGTGAGTGCTAAGACTTGAACCTGGATCCTCTGGAAGAGCAGCTAGTGCTCTTAAGTGCTTAGCCATATTTCTAGTCCCTTAAATCCAGTTTGAAAGCTAGTTATGGTGGCAAACATTTGTAATTTCAGCACTTTATAAGCGGCAGACAGAAGGATCAGGAGTTTGGGGCTATCCTCAGCTCTGCAACTGCCTTGAGGCCAGCCAAGAACCAAAAAGATAAACAAACAAAAGCTGTCTTGAAAATGGAAAAGTTAGCCAGGCGATTGTGATTGTGGCACATGCCTTAAATCCTAGCACTCGGGGGGAAAAACAAGAAAATAATTTAAAAAAAAAAGGAAGAAAGAAAAAAAACGGGAAAGTTATAGTGTCCTAATGATAATGAGAACATCAGGCGTTAGCTGATATCATCAGCCCATAAGAGATGAAAGACAAGTTGGTGTACTTTTTTTTCCCTCCCTCCTGTGTTTTAGAGGCAAGGGTTTCTCTTTGTAGCCCTGGCTGTCCTGGAACGTGCTCTATAGACCAGGCTGGCCTCCACCCCGCCGAGATCCGCCTGCCTGTGCCTCCCATGCTGGGATTTAAGGCGTGCACCATCACTGCCTGGCGAGGTTGGTGTTCTTAATCTGAATGAAAGGGGATGCTATGGGGGCTTCATTCCACATAAATCCCATTTTTGAGATTTTAGAAATGACTTAGGGTTTTTAGATGGCGCTTCTAGCCCTGGAAGGTGCATTTGTTTCCTAGATGCTGGGGGCAAACAGGAAGTACAGAGTTGGGTGAGGAGAGACTGCTTAGGAGGAAAGAGTAACTTCTAGAAAAATAGACCTGCAGTTGTGAGTGAGGATGGGTGGCAGGGATGCGGGAGACTATTGAGATGGGCATAGTTGCCTCTTTTGTAAAACCTTTGGGTCCTAGGGGACAGAGAACATTGGATTTTGCTACTTGGACCCATGAACCCCATACTATGAGTAGGGTAAATTTGACAGAGCTCAGGAAATAACCACAGTGCTCAGCCAGCAGCTTGGGAGATACTGACCCTCAAGACTTCCTGTCGAGGCTGGGAAAGCCTCAGATGTTGTAGGATTCTGGAGCAGGGTCTAAATCTTGCTCTCTTACAAGTTAGACCCCTCTACTTGATGCCCACTGAGTGGCATTTCCAAGGTCCTGGGATTAATTGTTAAGTTGACCCACAGCACGCTGTAAGGTGGGTATGGATAATTGTGTGAGAAGAGGGGAAGGATAGGGTGTGTGGAAGCCAAAGGGGGTGGCCAGGAGGAGGGAACTAGCAGCAGATTACATTGACTAATTGTAGGGAAAAAGCCATATTTGCTGCTCCATTAAGTGGTCACCAGGCTGTGAAGCAGTTTATTGTAATTAATACAGAAACAGCAAATAAGTGTCAGTTGGGAGTGGAGGGTCTCTGGGAGTCCCTCCCTGCTTTGATGTTCTGCCTTCATTGCCCCATTCATTGTCCTTTCTGGGAGTCTTGGGGTACACCATTGTGGGAAGTCATTGGCCAGTTTTCCACTGGTTTATTGTCACAGCTAGGAAGCCCTCTTGCCAGATCTCTACTCCAGGCTTCTTAGGGGTCTTTATCTTTCTTTAGGGCAGAGGAGGAAGAGGCAGACCCACCCATGCCACTATTGCTATTGCTGCCACAGTTACTTTAATTTCAGTACATGGAAGTGGCAGGTTACACATCCAAGTCCATCGGGTTATGGGCCGTGTGGAATTGTGATTGCTTTCCTTGATGATTTCTTGTTCAAATCAGCAGTGCTCTTAATTTTCCAGATGAAGTAAAAAGAAAATTGGAGACTCCCCTCCTGCCCTGTGTCTCTTCATCCAAGATTTTCTGAGCGTGACTCTGATTTGGAGGGTTAATATTAATTAGGAACCGGGCTAGACCTCGGTTACTTGATGAGGTGACTTCAGCGGTTGTGAAGAGTATGGCTTCCTTTTGCACATCTCTGCTATTGGGTGGAAGTTTCTGGGCTTAGATGCCAAAGGAATACATTTGCAGAGAGGGAGTGAGACTGGAGAATGGTTGCTATGGTGGTGCAGTTGGTTCTCCTGGGTCTAGGGAAAGGAACAGCACCAAAAAGCGGCAATGGTGGGTCTAAGTTCTTAGGGCATGTGGCGCTTAGTTCTTTAAAGGTTAGAGTGGGTGGGGTAGGGTAAGACTAGGGGTTACTGAGGAAGTTGGGCTTGCCTATGATGAGGCACATGATGTGTGCCAAGCTCAAAGCCAGGAATGGTGAAATAACTCGAGGAGGACAGCCCAACTGCTGCCCTGTAGAGTTTGCAAGGCCATGTTTACAAAACAAGTTTTCGCATGATTTCTTGCTGAACTCTGGCTCCCATGGATACTACAGAGATGGAGAGGTTATTCATCATAACAAGTAAACAGACGTCCTGTAGGCGTTTTTGAGGGCTTCCTGGAGAAGACCATTAAAGCTGAGCTGGAAGAGTGAATGGTAGAGTGAGTTTGGGGAAGGAAGGACCAAGGGGTATTACACATAACATACTGAGAAGAGTCATGGTGTCTGGGATGCTGAGGGTGAGGAGGCAGGAGGTTGGCAGTGAGGTTAGGGAGTAGACTGATGTTGGTTGGACCCTTTAAGGGGCTGGGAGGTGGGGTGAGGGTGGGAGCGTGGAGACGGGCCAGTTTGAGTTTAAGAAAGATTACTCTGATGGTCTCTGTGGGAAATAGCCTGTGAGAAGCCTTGGGCAGATGTGTGCTTGGGGAAGAAGCTACTGCAGTAATCCGAGTAAGCAAAGACGGGTGTCTGCAGAGTGTAGACCAGGAGGTGGATGTGAGGTGCATTTGAGAGACAGCATCAGGTTGGTGATTTGCTTGGCTAGACAGTTGGAAGTGTTGAAGGTATGTGGCCAGTTGGACTTCTTGTGTATGTGGGCCGAGCCCCAGTCCCTGCCTGCATGAGACCAGGAATGATGGTTTGCAAAGTAGATGCTCAGGGTTGAGTGTAACCCCTCAACTGCGCCTTTGGGAGATGCTTCTTCTTAGTTTTATGCATTTTAAACATTGTATTTTGTGTGTGCTTGTGGGAGGGGACTGCACGGCATGTAGAGGTCAGAGACAACTTTGTGGAGTTGGCTTTCTTACCTGTGGGTCCCAGGTATCAAACTTACGTTATCAGCCTTGGTGACAGTCACTTTTACCCGCTGAACCATCTTGCTGGCCCTCAAAGAATGCTTTCAAAGTCTTGTTTTCAGCATGCTGCACCTAAGTCCTGCCACTCGTGACCATTGCTCCAGAGGCACACACACTGCTTTTACAAAAGCCAGCACTTGGTCTCTACCAGGTCTTTTTGGAAAAAAAGGGATGACAAAGCTGGTACAGTCTATTCCATAGAGTAACTGAGAGAAAAGTCAGGGCAGATGCAGAGAAAAGGATGCTTTCAAATGAGAGGTAGTAAAGTCCAAGATAAAATAACCTGAAAATGTAGTTTCCATCCATTTAGAGCACATGAAGTGAGGTCAGCAGAGGACATTGGCATTTAAAGTTGCCTCCCCTCACCTCCCTGCTGCCTGTATTTCCCATGAGATCAAAGCAAGGAGATGGGGGATCGTTAACACTCAGGTTCAGATTCTGACCATGCTGAGATACCCTTGTTTTACAACCTTGGGGTTCTTTATCTTTGCTTGGGTTGACAGACTCATTTTAAACAAAAAGCAAGGTGTGTTTTAGTCATGGAGAGTGCTCAGAAACATCCAGAAAGGGCTTTGAAAGACCTCAGAAAGTAGGCTGGTGTTCTATTGCCACAGTCCTTGAGGACTGGGAGATAATAGTCACCAGGAGGTTTCTCTATGTTATTTTTCTTACTGCTTCTCTGAGGAGCAGTGTGGAATGTATATGGAGACGGGATAGTTCTGTATAATAAATCTGATACTAAAATTAGTGCTGGCCTCCTGAGCCATAATTCTTGCTGAGACAATAAAGAAGTGTGTCGTGTGCTCATGCCAATGTGCTGGTGTATGTCCAGCTTGTCTCGAAGGACTATGGGATGTCAGATAAGTAACTGGGCCTCACAATTGATTTTCTATGACAGTGTCTCCTCTGCTCCCTGCTCCCTCCCCCTCTCTCGTGATGGAAGTATGGGGAGTAGGTAGAGGGTGGGTAGAGGGGAAATATTGCCACTTGTCTTTCAGGTTTGTGTAAATCTCTGACATGTAAGTAGATGTTCTTTGAGAATCTGTTGGAATGTTTTATAATTGAGTGTTTTACTTTGGTGACAAGACATTACGTAACTCTTCTCCAGTGTCTTCCTTATGCTGCGGGCGGGGCAAGAGTTTTCCTTCTAGGGAACTGTGTCCATGGCAGGGCCTCATGTGGGGTGGCCAGCAAACATAAAAATTGAATAATTAAGTGGGCATTTGGGTGTCTCAGTGCACAGTCCTCCTTCTGGCATGGATAATTCTGCTTTTAAAGAAATACATTCACCTTTAACGGCAAATGGCTGTGTCAAGGGTTGTTTTTAATTTCAAATTGCCCATGTTCAGCAACCCTCTGTTATTCATTAAACAATAAAATGTTTTTAATCTTCCTGTAGCTGTGTTCACTGTGTGGGGCTTGCTTTTGGGGAGGAGGGGGATGAGGGTCTTCTGTGCTCCCTCTCCTTTTCCCTTTCATACTCACCAGGGCTTCTAGAAACCACTATCAGGTGAACTTTTCCAAATGAGTGGTTAGGAAGTTTACAAGCAGAGGCCACCTGGGGTCAGTCCGGATTGTCAGCCCCTGGGGCGGAAGTGCTTCCTTTGTGGGCAGAACCCAGAAATGGGTTTTTATCACAGACCATTTAAAAAGTCTGTAACTTTTCCTCCCCATTCCCCTGACCCCCACTTTGGGAGGGCTTGATTTGTCTGTCATAACCAGAAACAGGTTTCAAGCTCCTGGTCCATTATAGATGTGTTTAAGACGAATGCCAAGCCTGAAACCACTTAGAGAGTGTGTGCAAATAGATACAAAGAAAAGAAAGGAAGAGAGGGAGAGGGGAAAGAAATAGTCTCTTTGGATCCCCTGAAGCAAAAACAGAAAAACACAGACTGAGAAGGGCCCCACAGAGAGAAAACCCTGTGCTTCAGAGCAAGCAAATGAGTGCTTGGGTGGGAGGACATGCCTAGTGAAGTTTGTCAGAAGAGCAAGGACATGATGCCCTTCGCAGAAGGGCAGGCACTTGGTGGTGCATCTGTAGGTAGGATCTAGGGGCTGGTTGTCTCAGGCTCCTGGTGGAAGAGTGTAAGGTTGGTGGCATAGGCTGGGAGCATTCCCGTGCTGTACCAGCTGTCCTGTGTTTCTGTCTCAGAGATCCTTCAGTTAGGAACTATTGCAGGCTTTCTATTTACAAATATATATATATATTTTTTTTTTTTTTCTGGTTTTTCGAGACAGGGTTTCTCTGAATATCTCTGGCTGTCCTGGACTCACTTTGTAGACCAGGCTGGCCTCGAACTCACAAAGATCCGCCTGCCTCTGCCTCCCAAGTGCTGGGATTAAAGGCGTGCGCCACCACCGCCCGGCTTATATATATATTTTTAAAAGAGACTCAGTATCAAGAAAAATAGCCACCTTCAGCTTCAGGCAAATGTAGTGTGTTAGAGGACCAGGCTTTCCACAGGGAAGCATATTGCCATGACTTCTCAGACCAAGATAGATTTTTCTTTTTTCATCCTGAACAAGGGCTGGCCCTTGCAGTGACCCAGTAGTGGTTCTTTTTCCTCCCTGTTGCATTTCCCTGTGTTACCATAAGAGTCATCTGAGTTGGCCAGGCTGTGCCTGCCTGGTTGTCCTGGTGACGACTGGTTACAGGGTTTTGAAGGTAACCCTCAGCTGAGCTGTCCTTGGGGCTGAGGCTTGCGTTTGTCCTCACCCCTTATGTGCAGTGCAGCTGCCGGCCCAGAGTCTACTTGAACTGATATGTCTCTCACTCCAAACAAAAAATAAACCTGAGTTTTCTCTGTATTTTTGAGGTGTGCATGTGTGCTTTTTCTCTCGACAGCTTTGTTCCCTACAGCTGTGCAGCCACAGCTTGTTTTGAAATCTGAAAAGTTTATTTGTCTTTAGGTGACTAGGGTAAGTAGGAGGGGAGAGAGGTGAGATTTGACAGTTATCATACATTGAACACCATAAACTAATTTCTTGTTTTTTGTTTTATTTTATTTTTTTGTTTTTCAAGACAGGGTTTCTCTGTGTATCCTTGGCTGTTCTGGACTCACTTTGTAGACCAGACTGGCCTTGAACTCACAGAGATCCGCCTGCCTCTGCCTTCTGAGTGCTGGGATTATAATTGTGGCCTATTTATTTCTGTTGTTTTGTATTGTATTTATAGTTATAAGAAAAAGAACCATTTTTTGAACTGAAAGGGAGAGCTGTTGGGGGGAAAAAAGAAATACCTTAAACTAAAAAAAAAAAAAAAAAAGAAGGGAAGAGGATGGGGGGGTTGAGGGGGAGGAGGGTGGAAGGGTGGGACTGGAGGGGGGAGTAGGGAGGGGATTGTGATTGAGATGTAACTTGAAGAAATAAAAAATAAATTATTAAAAAAAATGTAAAGACAAAGACAGCAAAGAGGTATTATGAAGAGAAAAATAGTTATATGTAATTATTATGTAAAATTATGTTAAAAAGTTATATGTAAAAATTATAATTTACTAATTATAAAAATAGTAATATGTAATAATGATAAATTTCTCATGGGCTCATGTCAAATAAAAACTCTAATATTTAAAAAAAAAAAAAAGACATGCACCACCATGCCTGGCCTCCATAAACTAATTTCTTAAACCTTTAAAAAGCATTTCTTTCACTGTAGTGTAGTGTAAAAGGAGCGAGTGAGATGGCTCAGTGGGTAAAGGTGCTTGCCACCCAACAGTGCCAGCCCGATGACCTGACTTCTGCTCCCGGAACCCACATGAAGGTGGAAGAGAACCAATTTCAGAGAGTCCTCCTCTGACCTCCATATTTACGCAATCCCAGTAACAGAATTTTAAAGTATTGTAAGAGATAATGCAAAGAAAGTTCTTCTGTCCACCAGATTTTTTTTTTTTTGGCCTATTCTAGGATTTTTTTTTTCTTTTTTTTCTGTCACCATGGAGATAAAAACTTGGGGCTCAGTGATGTCATCTTTCCCACTGGGTATGCTGGCTCTCCAGGACTGACGGTCAACTTAGGTCCAATCTGCTGCTGATATAGAGAAAAGTTAAAGTTGGCCAAAAGTTTTAACATTTGCCTGCAGCCAGCTGCTATTCCAAGCGCTCTTTTACCCTGAGAAAGCAAGTGGGTCACAATGTGTTGGTCTGGGTTTTGCTCAGTGTTAAAACTACTGAGTCTGGTCTCCTTTAGGTTTTATTTACTTTCTGAAGAAAATGCGTTCCTGTTTGTGATAAGCTTACAGCAGTAAGGTTCAACTTGGGGAAGAGGGAGTTAGAGGGTCTGGAGCTGGCCCCCCCTCCACTTCTCAGGTGAAACAGCAGAGTCTGTCTACTAGGGGGAGTTTTCCCGGTTCCCCGTGTTCCTGGGAAGAAAGTCTCCTTTGCTTTTGCATAGAGTGGATAGACAGTAATATGGCAAAACCCAGACCAACCCAGTTTCACAGTTGGGCAGAACACGGGCAGTTTAGGATGAGTTTTGCATGACTATATTTTCACATTTAACTATTATCTCTGCTGCTTCTGGTACAGAGAGAAGGGAGGGCAAGGGAGAGAAAAAGAGGGTGGAGGAGGAAGGGAATGGGGGAAGAGGGTCTCTTTTCAGGGAGACTGGGGAGATAGTAATTGGGAGGGAAGGAGAGAGTCAGGGGAGACTCTTCCATGGAGACCAGGGAAAAGCTTGTATGAGTGTGCATTTTGAGCTGATGGGGAGCCCTGGGAACCCCCCAGTTATGTCTGGGAAGCTTGAGCATAGTTGCTTTGAATTCTATGGTATAGAACTGGATGTTTAGAAGCAGTTACGGGAACAGTTCCTCAAAGTATTTCTACAAACTTCTGTGGCCCTGGAACCCTGTTTTCCCCAGCAAGCCTGTCTGTATTTTTAGAAAGGTTTTCCTTTCTCGTTGCCTGCCCCTTAGGAGAGGCCCCAGAAGTACTTTCTGTCATGTAGCTCCGATTTCTTGAACAGGTGTTTGGGCGCTCTGAAGGGTTTTATTTTATTTTATTTTTAAATCTGTAGACTCTTTGTCTGGGAGATCTATACCTTCTCATCCTGCATGGATGGAGTGGAAGGAAGGAACCTGTGTGATGGCCCCACATCCTGATGAGGGCAAGTGTAGGGTCACGTGGCACAGAAGAACCTTCCTTGCAAGCCCTTTCTTTCTCTTTTTATTCGATTGCCCCCTTCCTTTCAACTGAAAGCTAATTCCTTGTCCCGTTCCTACTATGTAGACAGAATAATTTCATGTGGATCAATGGGACTACCAGCTACAGCCTGGGTTGTTTTTGGGCGTTTAAGAAACTAACTTTCAAGTAGATTTTAACCTATAGAGCGAGTGCATGTTTTTAAGTGTTTTTGGGTGGGCAGGCTCTGAAGGTAGTTTGTGGTGCTTACTCTTTTAGACTTCAGTTTCTCCTGGAAGCTGTGTGTCCTTCCCTTTTCCTCGAGGTTCCTTTCCTAATAACAACTGCTGGTCTAAATCAGCCTCTCTGAGAATCATTGATTCGCTAATTGCTTGTAAGCGGAGTCCTGGCTTCCCCTCCTGCTGAGAGCACTTTTCTTTTCCACCTCTCCCTCGAGGAGTTAGGCAGGCTTCTGCAGTGTTTTAGAGGTAACCAATAAAAGAGTTTAGCGTGCTGCTGTAGCTAATTGTGCTCCTTGGAGGTGACCACATCACCAGCATCCGGGTGCCATAAACAAGGGGCTGCTTGCCAGTGACCTTTCCCGCCTAAAGCTGCAGGCCCCAAGGTTGCCGCCATGATGGGGAGTGCCTTTCCCAGCCCTCTGTGCGCCTCGATTTAATTTGTCTGTTTCATGAGGCAAAATGACCTCCTAGTAAACTTGCCCACTCCTTTTAAAGAGGACAAACAAAATGACGGCAAGGTGTGTTCTTTCGGAGGAATGGACAGTGTGGGAGGGGCATAGAATGCTTGTTAAAATGCCTATTTGGGGTTAGGCTTGTGTGCAGGGTTAGGCTTGTATTCAGTCAGTGGGGTTAAGAGTGGAGGTCCAGAGAACAGCTGGACCTGACAAGGTGGAGACCACAGGAAGTCCAGCATGCCGAGGAACAGCTGCATGGCAGAGGCTGTGTAAGCAGCGCTTCTCTTGGCATTGAATGTTAAGAAGAAAGCATCCATATTTTTGCTACAGATTCACTGTCTTTTCTAGTATTCCTGGGATCAGGGGTCTTGAGAAGCTTTTAATTTTATTTTTTTACCCCACTGAACTAAACCTTTATTTTTATTATAAAATCTCATCTATTCCAGGGTCTCTTGTGGAGCCCAGGAATAACCTGGTAGTATTAAGGAGGAAGGTTGGGTGGGTGGAAGGTGATACAGGCCAGTTCATCCTTAGGAATAACCAGCCTGGCCGGGCCACCTGATCTTGGAAGACCCACTGTATGGGAGTTTGGGATATCCTTCCACAGTTTCTGCTTAGTTATCCTTGAGGAGGTATGTAGGGGCAAGAGCCACTCCACTGGGAGTGCTTCGGAGGTAGAGGACCACCAGCATCTGAACCCCAAGTCTGGTTATTGGTTTGTGTTAAGATTCAGAATTCTGGTTCACGGTCTCATCACAGGTAGAAGGTGGACTAGGCTGAGTCTGGTCTCAGGAGCCCTGAGGGGATGTTTGGACTTCATTCTTTTATTGTCTCTCCTAGTGTAAGAAGAACAGGTGGTGTTGTGTGATGATTACAGCCTCTTCCTTGGAATCTGTTTTGGGTTCGAACTCTGGTTGTATGACCCGGCTAGCTGATGTAACTATTGGAGCCTCTCATATATGCCACCTGTAAGATATGATGTTCAGACTTGGTGGCTGTGGTGGCTCCTGGGAAGGATACACATTCTGTAGAGAACCTCACATAACACCTGCCATTCAATGAGGGGTTTAGCCAGAGTTGATTTTCCAGCCATTCTGGATTTAGTGGTTGTCCCTAGGACCAGGGACATTGTGTTGTAACCAAACCTTCATCCAGTTGTTCATTTTGCTGATTTGGGTTGGGAAGCCACAGTGTGCTGTTAGGTTCTTGGTACTTGTGGATTAGCTGTGCCCTTCTCTCCTCGATCTCTTCAGACCCCCAATATCTGGGGAATTGAAGGATGGTTTCCCTGAGTCCTGGTCTCTCCTGGGTCACCCTCTTTTTCTTGAGTCCTGTCTCTGAGTGGTATGTAAAGGGCCACTGGCTCTGGTTGGTGCTTAAACCCTTGGCTGTCAGCTAGGGATGGATCTGTGTCAAGAGTACAAGCTGGCATTGGTGGACAGTTGACTCCTGCTTCTTCAGGTAGGAAGGAGGAGGTGTGGTGGTGGAAGGCACAGTGGATGTGGTGGGGCGATTATAGTGTTAATGTTTAATTACGTGCAGTGCCCTATCCTAGGGTTTCACAGTCTTGGCGCTGTGAACAGGGTTTGTGTTGGGAGGAAGCAGTGTCCCTGGTCTCTGCCTTAAGACTCCAGTGTGCCCCACCCCCTCCGTGTGGCATTCTCAGTGTCTCCTGGGGGTGTGTCCTTCAGGTTGAGAATCATTGATCTGGTCCCTTATGTGATTTCTGTTTGAGAAGGGGGATCCCCATATGGGTTCCGAGGTTCTGTTCTGCATGGATTAGAGCCTGCTCGTAGAGTTCAAGAACAGGAGGGTGCCTGGAAACATACAGGGTCCACAGAGCAGGTTTGAGCTGCCTCAGGTGACCAGGCAGGTGCTCTTGAGTTGTGTGACCTTTTCGATGACAACCCTCTCTGTTGTTTAAGGGAAAGAGAAGGTAGGGTGGGGACAGTCACGTCCTGTACTCATGTTCTCATCTCTGCAGTGTTTCAGGGCAGGACAAGAGTGACATTGCTCTGGTCCCGTGTTGGTGCCTCCAATACTTGGTTCCACGCTCACAAGTTGTCTCTGGCACACACCGATCCATCGTTTGTAGGAAGTGGCGTTCCTGCACATGTTGAATAGACTTTTATTTAAAATGAATTATTTTTCAGAAAAAGGTTGGCCTGCCAGACTCTTGCTGCCCTCTTTCCCGCTCTTCCCTCCCCTCGGCTGCCTTGTGGGTGAGGCTTGGAGGGGCTGTGTGGTGGGGTCAGTTGAGCAGCGTTTTGCTGAGGCCCCACCTAAAGGTAAATCATCCAGTGAAAGTTAAATGTTGCTGCTGTTCTTTTAAAACTATAAAAGTCAGGTGTGTGCTATGAGTTCCTTCACACAGCTCCTTGCTGGTGGGAGGACCGTGAGATATCTGGCAGCACTAGTTTTGACCATAGAGGCCTGGCAACCTGGGCACAGGATTGTAGCCACTAGCCCAACACACTACACTGGTTCTTTAGTTTTTGGTGAGCTGCATCAGGAAGCACAACTGTCAACCATGTCTGTGGGAAGCTTGGGATAGGACCTGTGTGCGCCTCATAGTACAGGGAGGTGTGTGGAACCCAGCCTTGGAGTGGCAGGGTAGCTTGCTGGTTAAGGGAACAGATCTCCCAGGGAGCTGTGAAGATCCAGGACTGGGCCAGTTAATTAATCTCTCAGTACCTTGGTTTTCTCATCTGTAGAATGGGTACGAGAGCAACAGTTCCTACTTTGGGTGGTTGTGAGCTTGTAGGGGCTGCGAGCTGAGCCTGGAACCTGGCAGGGGGTGAGGAAGTTGCTGTTTTCATCAATGGCATTTTTTCAGTAGTGGATTGGTTAGCTGTGCTCCTGAAGTTTTACAACAGTGACTCTTTGAAGCATTTTTATTATTTATTTATTTTATATGTGTGTATGTGAGCACATGTGCCGTGGTACATTGTAGAGGTCAGAGGACAACTTGTGGGTCTTGGTTCTTTTCCATCATGTGGGTTCCCAGGGTTGAACTCGGGTTCTCATGATTGGCAGCAGGCCCCCTTTTACCTGCTGAGCTCACTGGCCTCAGGACGGTAGTTCATCATCTGATTGTGTAGGAGGTTCTCACTGGCCCTTCCCTGGGTATGTTGCAGAGTCACTGTTGAGTAACATTGACATGTGGTCTACAGATGACCTCGAGATTCTGCAGTGGTAGGGTTTCCAACTCTTCTGAAAGTGAGGTACCCATGTGAGCATTAAGAACAGTGTCTTAGCCGGGCGGTGGTGGCGCACGCCTTTAATCCCAGCACTTGGGAGGCAGAGGCAGGTGGATCTTTGTGAGTTCGAGGCCAGCCTGGTCTACAAAGCGAGTCCAGGACAGCCAGAGATATTCAGAGAAACCCTGTCTCGAAAAACCAAAAAAAAAAAAAAAAAAAAAGAACAGTGTCTTTGCCTCATACGCACCGTAGCATCCTGATTTAGGCCTTGGGACACATGCTAGGTCACTTGGTGTCCGCAGGCTGCTGATTACTACCCTGACAGCATCCCAGTAGTGGGCTGGAGACAGCATCAGGCAGAGGAGGAGCTGTCTCCCTTGGCCTTTGGAGCATCCCATCCCTGCTTCCTGCTGAGCTATCATTCCCACACCCAGTTCTGACTCTGCTGGAGCTGGAGTCTTGGGCCTGTTTTTCAGGTTGTGTCCTTTCAGCAGGCAACTGGAATGGCGTGCATGCAAAAGAAAACATCAAAATGTTTGGGGAGTGTTTTAGGAAAATAGCATGGAGCAGACTGCCAAGACTCGCTTATATGGGTCTTTTTCTTTCCCGTTTGCTGTGTACATGTGTGATCAGCATCCCGGAGCATTCTGCAATACATCTTTGGCTTTTCTTACCCCAACTGTTCTTTCTTACAGCAGAGAGGATACAATTCAGCACCAATAATACTAAGCAATAAATAACCCAGAGAAGATGAATAGCCTTGTGTGGTGGTAAATTAAAGTTGATTTATTGCACATAATATATACAGGTGCTCCTAATGTAATTAACCAGTGAGGCTTTTAAATGTTCCAGAATCTGAAAGAAGACCCAAGAAAATTGGGTCTTAATAAGGCTTATTGAAACAACAGCTAAACACGCTGCTCAGTACTATTAGGGGATACTGAAAGATGGATCTGCTCTGCTGTGCCTCTCACTGGAATGACAGACACATCTGACCCACTGTCAGTGGGGCCTGCACTAGAATAGCTTTCCCCACAGTAGGACTGAATTATGTTGAACTATGACTATGCCTGACCTTTGGCCTTGCCTCTTGAATGGGGATATCAAGTGACTAGCCATTGAGCAGACTTTTGCCAAATGTGGAACAGAGTGAGGATATGGGATTGAGCCCCTAGCTTCATTGGCACCCTAGTCTAACTAACCAGCCCAGACAAGAGAGGATTTGTACATAGAATAAACTTACCAATTGAGCCCCTACCGTGGGTTGTCTGAGCAGTCATGCTGGGGATGGGAATCAGGGTAGAAATAGAAAACCGTTTCCATCTTTAAGGGTTGATAAAGGGGTGAGAGTGTTTGGTGGGTGATTGTAGAGAGTTGGGTGGAGAATGTCATCCGGGAATAGTGGAGGAGTTGAAGCCAAGAGACAGGTGTACTGGAGAGAGTAGCTGAGAGCCCAGTGATTAGGAACTGGGAAGGCCTTTGAAGCAAGTCAGGTCAGAGCCTGGAGACAGAAACCCGGGTGGAAGAGTAGGGTTGGCAGGAGGCGATGTGGATAGATTTGCATTTCAAGCCTATGGTATGGAGGCCTTGCCTGGAGATTATGGGATCATGTGTGCAGGTGGGCAAGATCAGGATCAGAACTTGGACATTTGAAGAAAAGCTCTTTGCAGCTTTGTGGGAGAAAAGGATCTGAGAGAGGAACAGGGGCCAGTCAATGTGCACAGCAGGGCAGGGTATATGCCTCACAGCTGTTGGCACTTGTGGGGTGGTGGGGTACCTGGTGGGAGTTAGAGGAGCACGCAGCCAATAGTGGTGTCAGAACCCTTCTGGGTACTTGTTAGAAATGGAGGTATACGGATCTTACTAAGATCTTCAGCTGTTTGAAATGTCTGGACTCCTAAGGGATACAGAAGCCTGTGG
Organism: Lophiomys imhausi; assembly: GCA_907164525.1. NCBI lineage: Eukaryota > Metazoa > Chordata > Mammalia > Rodentia > Muridae > Lophiomys > Lophiomys imhausi. The sequence continues at coordinate 7,069,956 of CAJQZJ010001558.1, forward strand.
ACCTAGGACGCACAAGGAGAGGTGGCTCCCTTGGAAGTTATTCCACAGAGTGATTGGGGGTGGAGATGCTGGTTTGGGGCGGGCATTTCTGTGGGTTGTCTGAAGGAACTAGCAGTGTTCATCAATCAGTTGAGGAATCTGTCCTCTCATTGTTGTGCCCCATCGGAAGAAAACCTACTGGACAAATGTCTTGACTGTAGTAACAAGATAGGTCAGGAAGAGGTCATTCTTCTCCACTAAAGGCTTCAGAGTAAGATCATTTTCAGTAATTAACTGATCTTTTGACTGTAAAACTATGAAACTGTTTCCTACAGAAGTCCTTTTCTGGGACTCGTAAACTCACTTTGTGTAGTTTATGGTACCCATCAACTATGGTACCCAGTTTATTCTGGGTGTGATTAAAAACAAAAACCAGTCTCCTTGGTCAGTGGTGCTGAGCACCTGTGGCTTTCAGAGCTGTTCCTGGGTGGATCTCAGGCCTAGGCTCATAGTTGTGAATGAGGAGAGACACTCAAGGTTTTCTTCCCAAACCACCTTGAATGATGCCTCCCCATGTCCTGCTCAGGAGTAGGAATAGGAAACCCTTAGTGGGTGTTTGTAGGTCTCTGGCCTGGCGGGAGGCCCGGCCTAAGCTTGGTCTGCTGGCTCTTCAGGCTGGATCTGGGCCTGTCTATCATCACTAGCTTGTTTGCAGAATTAGAAAAGACTCAACTGTCTGATCAGAATTTCCCATAGATAGAGCACATCCCCTAGATCTACAATCAGGGCTTTGGTTGTTTCCATGGAGCATGGTTCAGTAGATGTTGAAGATGGATAGATGTGTATTTACCTTTTCTGAGACTTGTTCAGGGAGCCTGAAAAAGCTCCTCTGTCTCCTTTAAGTGTGCTTGTGTCTGTCTCCTTGTGGTTCTGTCGTCCCCCCTCCCAACCCATTGCGGAATTTGAGGGAGATGGGGTGGAAGCAGCTCTGCCCATGACCCTCAAGAAGGCTTCTGGAAGCAGACTTGTTTACTTTTGACAGATAGAACAAATCCTACATGGGGAGTATCCTGCTCTGACCAGCAACAAATTGAATATTCCTGTGACCTTTTTCATCCAGGAGCGGAGAGAGTGGCGAGGGATGAGAGCACAGCCTTCTTTATCATCAGTCTTGCCTCCTTGTTTGCTCAGTGCACCACTTTAGTGGGTGCTGGGTGCGTTGCTGCCTTTGCTTCTGAGGTGCCAGCGGGTGCAGGGGGCAGCACCTCTGGGACTGTGGCAGAGTGGTCACACTGAGTGTGGAGATGGGGAGAAGGAATTGACTTATTCTGGGGCAGCAGTCTCCCCCCCCCCCCCACATCAACTCAGAGCAGAGTAAAAAAGTGAGTTCAGGAGACCAGCAGCTTTATTGGTTCCACCCCAGGGCTTTGCCTCCTTCCCTGCATCTCACATACCATCTGAGATTGTCATCCTGCCTTTGAACCATCCTGCCACAGCCACAAGTCAACTTATTCCTTCTTTGTGCTCCCGATGGACCCTGGGGCTTGGCTAAGAAAGAGGCATTTGTTAGTTCATTTCTTCGTTCATTATTCATGCAGCTAGTCGTAATTAGCATTTAGCAATGTGGTTGCTGGGGCTAGTTGAGTTCAATTCATTTATTGAGCAAACATCTGTTGATTCCCCTACTGGGTGCAGTGTGTGGCTCTGGGGTCTCTGAGTTGGGGATAGGGTGGGGGGATGGGAGCTCATTGCCTTGGGATGTGCAGTCTGTCATCAGGGGGATGCTGAGGGTGTTATGGGACCTTGGGGGTGGTAGGGGATCCAGTTTTGGCAGCTTCACATTAGGTGTGCTAGCTGATCTGAGCTTTAGAGAATGAACAGAAGACATTTAGGGTTGGAGAAGCAGAGAGTGCTACTCATCCTTGAAGGCGGTCAGGATTCTGGGGGTGTTGTTCCCCATCATGGATGATTGATCCAGGGGGTGACTCAGCGAGTGATTCCCTGGCCTCTGCTCTTCTCTTTTCCTTTCTTTTGTCATTCAGAATGAATGCACTTTTTGCCTAGCAGCATATGGTGGCCCTGCCACCCTGCTTGCTAGGGAAATGGCTCACAGTTGGCAAGGAGAGTATAGCGCAGGATGCTGGGGGATCTGTAGGCTGAAAGGGAGTTGACATCAAAGCCTAGGGAAGAGAAAGATGAGCCATGCCATAGCCACCAAGCGAATGCTTCCACAAATATGAGCCTACTCGGTGTCCCTTCAACTTAAAAATGGTTCATCTCTGGGGAGACCTTTTCCCTCTTTTGTTTACCAGTGAGGTGGGTTGAGGGTCATTCAGAGCAGTGTTCAGGCATTTGGCCGCGCTGCCTCTCTCTGGTTTGTAAACTCCATTTTTCTTTGTTCTAGCCATTTTTTTTTTAACTGATAGGAATTGCTGAGGGGCTTGGAGGGGAGAGGAAAGGCTCCTGTATAAACAGCTGTCTTGCTGATTCAATCTACAAAGTGGATTTTATAGCTAAAGTATTTGTTCTTGCTTTAAAATGCCAGAACAGCCCTGTCATTTCCTTAGCTAAGGAGAACAGTGTCTTTGAGACGTGGGGGCCATCTCCACCCATCAGAAACCTTTGTTGAGGGTTGGGGAGGAGGAGGGAATTCCAGGGAACTTTCTTTCAACTAGTCATTTCTAAAATAATCTCATGTTCAGTGTGGAGGATTTTTCCTTGTAAAGTTTGAGTTACCAGTTTACACTGCCTTCATCTTGTTTGAGCCACCACATTCTGTTTTTTTTTTTTTTTTAAAGAAACAACCCTCATCTTCCCCAGTCATCACAGCTGAGTACCTGCCTAATGTTTGCATGTAGACATTTCATTTTCTTTTTTTATGCAAGATTTCATCATTGCGCGATCTGAGATAGTTGGTTGCCCTGAGATTATTAATAAATTGAGATAGCTAATGGTGTGTGACTCAGAACATATATTTAAAAACAAGTTGAAATAGAAATAGGTCTTTTACAAAATTAATTTTTTTGTTAGACTACTCTCTTGAGCCTTTTTTTTGTTTGAAGCCAGCTTGCTTTGTCGTGTTCGTATAGGCCCGATTGCAATTAACATAAATTATTTTTAGATACCGGCTAGTTGCTGTGGAGAGAGGCCAGAGCTGTGGCTGCTTATGGAGGGTTAAGAGGCTTGGTCATTGTCTGGGTTTTTAATCTCTCTGTAGATCAAATTCTGTTCCCTTGGAGGCTGGCAGATCGTGTTAAAGATTGTATGCTTTGATGGTGAGAAGAAGGATTAAGGTCTCTCTCCAGTACCAGGACATTTCCTTCCCAAGGCAGAATAGATAAGACACTTGCCTGTTTTAAAACAAGTTATGTTAAATGCAATGTGGAGCCTGGGACAGAAGAAGAGGGACGTGTGTTTGCCCTGGAGTTTGCTCATTCGTTTTGCATTGGTGTTGATTTCATACCATGGTCAAGGTAGTATGAGATGAACGATAGAAAACATTAGAGGTAGCTTAGTCAAATGTGCAGCTCTAACCGTCTTTATTAGTCCTCTGTTATTGCCAAATTATTTTAAGATAAAACAAAATTTAAGATAGGTTTGGGTTTAGTTGGGAGTGTTTGGTTTCTGTGCAGTCAGAGATCGTGCAGTCAGACTGATCTCTATGTAGGGAGGACGGGTTATTCCTGCTCTGGAGACTGAGAAAGTAAGGCCTCAGGGGAACTAGGGAGCTTGCCAGTGGCCAGTGTCCCATAGCAGATCCTTCCCTCGCTCATGCCTTCTGCAAAATGGTAGTAGCCAGTGGATGTCCTTCTAATTCCACTGACATTCATCGCCTGAGTGGACAGCTAGCATCTCATTCTGTGTGGACCAGCTAATTGGGTTAAAAACAAAACCAAACAACTTGTTCTTCCTCATTCCATGAGTATACAGTTTTATTCTAGAACCCTATCTGAAGCTTCCTGAGAGTTGACTTTTTTTTGCCTTCTGTTTGTTTTAAAAATGTTTCTGTTCCACAAGTAGTGCATTGTTATGATTTAAAAATTAGCCATTAGAGACCTCATAGCATTGCCAGGGAAGGTTCCCAGGGCTCCTCCCCACCCCAGTGACGAAGTAGAATCTATTTCTCCCTCTCTTCCTCCCTCCCCTATTCCATGTATTTGTACCACAAATATCTGTTGAGGGTTACGATGGCAGGTTCCTAGTATGAATATCATTTTGTAGTATGCTCTGCAGTTGGAAGAGCCCCTTTGGGTGGCTCTGCTTATGACAATCATTCCTTTCTTGTGTGAATACCTTTAGGTTGCCCAGCCCAGTGCTGGGTGGCTTGTAAATTTGTAATAAGTGCCTATTGTTACTGTTTCTGTTGTTACCTTAGAGCAGGTAGAACTTGATTCAGAGCACAACCAATTCTAATGTGTTCCAATGAGGAGAGAAGATGTAGGGGTGGTTTGTTATAGTGCTGCGAGTCAGGGGATGAGGAGGAGGAACAGGGGTGAGGTAGGCAGTACCTGTTATCAGCTTCTTGGAACAGGTGAGGCCTTAGGATTCCAGGGACAGACTTGGAGCAGTGGTGAGTGTGCTGGGGAAGGGGATGTGGACATGGAACAGATCCTTTTGTGTGGATGCGGACAAGGATGGACACCAAAGGTCACTTCCTGGAAGTTCAAGATGACTGAGATCTGAGGATGTCCTCAGAGTGTGGATAAATTAAATCACAGGTGGGCAGAAGGGTGAGCAGTTTGGGCAAGGCAGGGGACAGCCTTAGGCAAACATCAGCCCCAGAGTGGTGGTGTCTGTCAGGCCCTCAGGTTGGAGGAGGATTATTAGTACAGGGAAAGAGGTAGGAGTAGGGACCAGGGTCAGGTAGAGTGTGATGGTGTATAGAGGCCTGAGCAGGGCTGGGAGGGTGGCCATGGCACAGGGTCCTCTTGAATGTCATAAGCTGTTTCTCTGAATCTGAACGAGGACCAGTTGGGCAGGGAGAATCCTGTCATGGCTGAGGCTTGGGGAAGGGCGGCCTTTATTTTACTACATGTTCAGTCGAGTGCTTTTATGTGAAAATAGACCTTTGATGTGTTGGGAACTGAAAGGAAAATCTGCTTTAGCACCTGGGGAAGGGAAGCTGCCTCTGGGAGGGAAATGTTCTATGAGGACAGACTAGAGCTATGCACTCAGCGTGGGCTGGGCTGGGTGTGCGCAACCCCACGAGGTGGGCGATGGGACAAAGCACGGGGCCTGCATGACATGCTTGGAAACACTGTGTTAAGGGGGCATGATGAGAGGCCAGTGGTATGTTTGTAGTAGGAATACAGCTACATAAACACCACCTGAACTTAAGGGCCAGGTCTAGGTAGGAAACTGGACAAATAATCACTGATTTTGTCTGGTGGGTCAGTGGGTGTTTTTTAAAAAGTCCTGTATTATTATTATTATTGAAAAGATGCTTCCTATAATAAGGCTAGACTGGGTGGTCTGTTGTTACATTCGTTCACTGTGCTCCTGTTAGACTGGGCATATTGATAAAGAAAATTCTAGTCCCTACCTTCTTGAAGCTCAGGCACTGGTGTGGAATTCTAGAAGGTAAGTATCCCCAAAGCCGTGGGCCTCATACAAGGTGAGACCGAGTTTGTTCCTAAAGGAAGTCAACAGTCACGGGCTTTCAGGAGGACCTGTTGTATGTGTATGTGTATGGTGTATATATATGTGTGTGTGTGTGTGGTGTATACATGTGTGTGTCTGTCTCCATGTGTGTGTCTGTGTGTGAGTATCTTTATCTCTGTCCGTATCCTGAAACTTGGAGGACCTGGAGGAGAGAGAATGAATGCAGTGGTGCTCATCCAAAGGGAAGAGGCCAGATAGGGGCAATAGCATGCTTGCTCGGACTTCTTAGAAAGGAGTGCCTAGGAAGCATTTGTTCAGAACTCTGGCCCCATACTGACCATCCATGTTGGAGCATTAAGCTAGTTTTGTTAGGTTTGAACATGGGATAGAACCTGGTCACATACTCCTTGGACAAACGATCACAAGAGGCCCCCCCTACAAGAGGTTGGCATACAAAGTCTCTGCAGTCTACCCTTGGGGATCCCATTATAACAACTGTTTACTGGATAACTGCTGTGTGGAAGGTGTTTTGAGGGGCTGGGAATAGACAGCAGAAATAGAACTGTCTAGGGCTTGAACTTGAGGAAGCTCATCATAGGAGGGGCATACAGGTCCAGAGATAGTAGTTACAGGTCAAGAGGTATGGTCAGGATGTAGACTCCAGGTTCTAGAAGGGTGGTTAGCAGCCCAGGCTTTGGGAACAGCCTTTAGTCTGGATTCTGGGCTAATATATGTGGGTCTGCAAAATATCCCATCTGGAGCCCCAGCAGATCTCATGTCTGACTCATGGTACTTCTGCTGTCTCCCTAGTGCTGGGGGAGGAAGGAGCCTTACCGACTGGCATGGCAGTCAGGGTTCAGAGAAAGCCAGGTATCCCTGGAGTCTTGGTGGTGAGGGGAAGTTAGGGGAGGAATTGCTTCCTTTGCTCTTTCCCTTAGCAACACATATTCACCCTGAGCTGATTGGGCATGCTCCTCCCAAACAGATAGCTTTCATGAAGAGTTAATAAATTAGCCTTCTGGGAAAAGAATCTGCTGTGCTGCTGGAGAGGCCTTTGCAGCCAGAGCCAGTGCCAGAGCTAACAGAGGCAAAACACACGTCTGTTGTTGTGACACCAGGTCCTCCTTGGAGTGCGCAGCTCGGGAATAGGGGGAGGAAGATGGATCCAGAGTGCTGAATGGAGCCTTCATAGCACCTCTGAGGATGAGCTTCCTTGTCTTAGAGGGAGCCTGACATGCAGGTTGAAACTGACTCAAAGATTCTGCAGAGGCCAGGGTTGTAGATTCTGTTTGTCTTTTCCTGTTGACTTGCCCTCTGTCCTCCTGTGATTGTTGATAGCACCTGGTGGGTCTGCAGGTAGTGTGGAAGGCTCCAGCTCTGCCATTGGATTTCAGACCATTTGCACTGTGTTTCTTTGAAGAGAATATGATGTGTAGGTGTGTGTGGTTGGCTACATTTGGAATCTTGGCTCTGGAAGACGGAAGCCAAGGGCGCTCTTGAGTTCAGATGTTTGAAGTCAGCCTGGACAACATAGCCAGACTCCATCTCAACAAAATAAAACAAAAACAAGAAACAAACAAACAGTTACAACAACAAAACAAATGCAAAGAGGATGTGATGTTGATCCTGTGTTAAGGTTTAAGAACATCCATTCAGTAGGTATTTATTGGGCACCTGCTGTGTGTTCTGAGGACATGGCAGGCAACAAAATGAACAAGGATCCCAGACCCGGATAAGTCTTTCTTTCTTACTGTCCATTCAGGGTAGGAAGAGGGCTGGCTCTTGCCTCCCCCAGGGTCTAGAAAGTGATCGTGGCTCTGGGGCTACTGAATTTCATCCCACTTATTTTGTTTTATTCAATGGGGAAGACCTTTCCTGGTCGCCTCTCTCTGCTTGTCCCCTTACCACCTGCAGGCCTTCTGGAACTCAGAATTCCTGCCACCTATGGAGAAGAGCCATCCCTGCCACCTAATGAGAGCAAATGAACACTTCTTTCTGAGACCTGCAGCTTACAAAGTTAGGCTCATCTGTACTTCCAGCACACATATGACCTTAAGGGGCAGCACAGTAATAAAACTGTCCTGCCCTAGCTATGGAGCTGAATTCTAGGTTATTTCCATGACCATCTTACATGATAATGAGGTTGATGATTGGATATTTTGCGGGCTAGTTTCATGTCAACTTGATACAAACTAGAGTTATCTGAGAGGAGGGACCCTCAATTGAGAAATGCCTCTGTCAGAAAGGGCTGTAGGCAAGCCATGTAGATAGAGCATTTTCTTAGTGATTGATGGGGAGGACCCAGGCAAGGTGGTGCTGAGTTCTGTAAGAAAACAGGCCAAGCAAGCCATGAGGAGCAAGCCAGTAAGCAGTACCCCTCCACGGCCTGTGTGTTGACTTCTTCCTCTGGGTTCCAACCTACCTGCTTTCATTGATAAACTGTGATAGGGAAGTATAGGTGAAATCACCCCTTTCCTTCCCAAGTTGCTTTTGGTTCTGGTGTTTCACCACAGCAACAGTGATGCTACAATAAGACAAATCCTAATTGCACAGGCAGGAAGGAGACTGTGCGGCTCTCCTCTGACCTGCAGAGTTTCGGTCATTTGGTTAGATGTGTACATTCTCTTTCATTTTTGCCTCATCACCATGTTTATCGCTTTGCTGCCAGCTCTGACATTTCTTTAGTGCACAAACCGTGTTTCCTTGTATGAAAATATAGCACGAGGCTACCATATCACACGTAACCAGGCTTCTTTACTGGGGAACCCCAGGCTTGGAGGACTTGGAGAAGGAAATTTCTAAGTTAAAAAAAAAAAAAAAGGTATTGTCAGGCATGGTGGCGCACGCCTTTAATCCCAGTACTTGGGAGACAGAGGCAGGGGGATCTCTGTGAGTTCAAGGCCAGCCTGGTCTACAAAGTAAGTTCAGGACAGCCAGAGATACACAGAGAAACCCTGTTTTGAAAACAACAAAAAAAGTATTTTCTCATATCTATTTATATTGTAGGTTTGTGTGTGTGTAGTCAGAGAATATCCTGAGGGAGTCAGTTTTCTCCTCCTACCATGTAGGTTCTGGGGATCAAACTCAGGTCGTCAAAATTGGCTGCAAGTGTCTCTAACCACTGATTCATTTCATTTGACTGTTTTGTAGTTTTGAGGAATGATTTAAGTTTCTTTTCTTTCTTTTTTTTTTTTTTTTATACCTTGGGCCTGCCAGTGTTTCCAAAATCCTTAGGCCCCCCCCCCACCCCGTGTTTCCTGAGACTCCACAAAACCCCTCACGATGGTTAATTTTCTATTGTCAGCCTGGCTTGGCTCATGGTTCCCGCTTGTGTGGGACAACCCTAGTCTAGGTGTTGCTGACTGGGGTTCTGTGTGACGAGATAGACATTTGCGGGTGGTTGTTGGCCATACACTAAGCAAATCTCCCTCCTTAATGTGGCTGGACACTTCAGTTTCCTGAAAGCAGAGGCCTTAAGAGCAGAGCAAAGCTTCCTGAGGCAGGAGCACAGTTCATGATTCGGGTTGCAACATCAGTGCTTCTGTGGCCTGCCTGAAGGATTTCAGACTTGCTAGCTCTTACAAAGTCAGTCAGTCGTCTGTCTGTCCGTCCATTTATCCATCAGTCAACTAACTAGTCTCTGTCTATCTCCCGTTGGCTCTGATTCTCTGGAAAGGCTTGTTAACCCTTATCAGAGAAATCACTTGTTTGCATGCATGTGTGCGTGCGTGTATGTGCATATGTGCGTGCGTGTATGTGCATATGTGCACGCTTTTGTGTGTGTGTATGTTTTCCCATGTTGGAGAGTATGATGGTAGAGACAATGCCTGTCTGATCTTCCTCTCCTTCTCAAGTGCTTTCCAGAGAGCTAGATACACAGGAAGTGCTTGGTAAGTGTTCAAAGTTCCAGGGAAGGCATCAGAAGGTGTCAGCATTCCCTGAGAGGTGAGTGAATGGCTTTGCTCTGTTGTGAACTAACTGGTCTCGGCTCCACCATTTATCAGTCCTGGGTCCCAGGTCCTTCCTTTTTAACCCAGGAATCCTCTCTGTTTCCTGACTGGTGTTAAGGAGTAAATGAGATGGGGTGTCTGCTGGGTAGGGGTGGTGTGGAGTTGGGCCCCCAATTTGAGCATCCCTAATCTGAAGTCTTCCCCACACAACCACAAATGGAAAATTCCACACATGGTGTCATGATGGGTTGCATTCAAATTCTAGCACACTAAAATTATTGCCTAAGATTACCTTCAGGCTGTGTTCAAGGTATACAAGAAACATAAATGAATGCTGTGTTTATAAACTTTGGCCCTATCTCAAAGGCATCTCATTCTGGATTATAGCAAATATTAAAAAGCAAAACAAAACAGGAGCTGGAACTCTTCTAGTGCCAAGAGTTTTGAATGAAATCTACTCAGCCTGTCATACCTCTGCCATTTTTGACATTTTGCAAGATTACTTCAAAGACAGTGAATGAGCAGAACATTCTAGAGCAGTGGTTCTCAACCTTCCTAATGCTGAGACTCTTTAATAGTTTCTCATGTTGTGGTGACCCTTAACCATACAGTTATTTTCATTGCTACTTCATAACTTTATTTTTGCTACTGTTATGACTCGTAATGTAAATGTTTTCCTGTGGTCTTAGGCAGACCCTAGGCAGGGGTTACTTGACCTTAAAGGAGTTGTGACCCACAGGTTGAGAACCACTGTTCTAGAGCACAGTGGGGTGTCATGCGTGCCAGTTCCCTTCCAAGAATCAGTCTCTTTTCCATGAACTTTGTCTTTCAGTTCATTTTCTATTAATGTCTTGTGAAACAATTTTCTTCCCTTTCTTTCTGAGGCAGCATCTTGCTCTGTAGCCCAGCCTGGCTTTGAACATCCAGCAGTCCTCCTGTCTCAGCCTCTCCAGTGCTGGAATTACAGGTGCGAGCCATCACACCCAGGTCAGCGCCCCATATTAAGGATGAGGAAACTAAACATGGAACTCTCTGTCTTTTTTTGGTTTTTGGTTTTTGAAGACAGGGTTTCACTGTGTAGCCTGGCTGTCCTGGGTCTCGCTCTGCAAACCAGATTGGCCTCAACCTCTGCCTCTCGAGTGCTGGGATTCAAGGGGTGCACTACCACTTCATGGCTCATTTCTCTGTCTTACACAGAACTCACTAGGTATGTTTTGGCTGTGTGCCTACTTGATTAATAGTTGGGCTCAGACCCTTGGTGGGTCGTCATTGGTCCTTCCCCTGCGGTGTCTTTCCTTGGAGTCTTCCTTGTGATTGCATTACCACCGACTCTCAATTGGTGTGAGTAGCTGGGGTTTTTTTTTGCCCCCCAAATTGTGTGACTTTGCATGTCTTTTCATCTGTCCACTTGCTTCATTCTACCCCAATCATGCCACCCTCCAACTTTTTGTAAAAAGTGAGGTCTTATGGTGAGTTGGTTGTTAGGAGATGGTAATGACCACCATGGAAATGTAAAAACTGGTGCTTCATTCCTAGGGCTGGGCTGCTCCTAGACAGTACAAGAAGGTAGTTCTTTGGCAGCGTGAGTCCCCTTCAGCTAAGTGTAGGTGGCATGAAGTAGGTGCCATTGCTCTGTGGTGATGATTAGGGAAGGCTTTGCTGTCTGCAGATTGAACTTTGTCTGATGAGGTGAAGATGGTCTTTATTTTATTTATTTTTCCTGAAAGTAATTTTAATTGGGTTTTTTTCAGATTTCTGCATATAAGCAGGGAACTTTTCTTTGTCAGGGTTATAATATCATCAAAATCATATTGTTTTGAAATCTCAGAAAGTCACTTGCATTGATGATTTAACTATATCAGCTCTAATGACCTTTTTGTCTAAGATGGCCTCAATGGAACATTCTTTGGGTTGTACTTCAGTGAGCCCCCGGGTTTCTTACACGCTCTCCTTGCCTTGGGTGCATGTTTTCTGATATGGCTAGGTCAGCTGCCCCGGGAGCTCCAGGGGTCCCCTCTTCTGCCTCCCCAACACCAAGATTACAAGTAAATATCACGATTGGGTTACTATGTAGTCCTTTCTGGTCTGGAGATGGTGATGCAGACTAGGATGGCCTCGAACCCACAGAGATCTGCCTCTGCCTCGGAATGCTGGGTAAACACACCAGACCCTTGTGCTTGGCTTTTTGACATGGTTTCTAAGGACTGAATGTAGGTCCTCATCCTTGCATGGCAAGCACTTTACTGGCTGAGCCACTTTCAGGGGCCCCCTTGTCTCTGGATGCCCATTCTATCTCAGCTCCCAACATTATACCCTCCAGCCCCAAGGGACTTCTGAGGCTAGCTCCAGAGGAAGGCACAGCCCTTCTCGGTTCCATACTGTCCTTGAGGCTAACTTCTTTCTCATTGGTAGATTACTTCCATTGAAAGTTTCAGGAAGGGAAAATTTCAGTAGTACCAGGACCTGTGGTCCAATTGGGCTATTTTATTTGCTTTCTTGCACCATTGACAAAATTGGCACCTAACGCTGAAGTACTTGCCTAAGGTTGTCCAGCTGCTTCCAGACAGACCTTCCAGGTAACAGTGCTCACTGTCTTGAGCTGGTGAGGCCACCTCCCTAGCTATTAGCACTGTCTTGAGCTGGTGAGGCCACCTCCCTAGCTATTAGCCCAATGAGATCATACAGGGAAGACTAACTAGTCTTCTTAGGAATGCCAGCCAGGTTTTTCTATGGTCTTTGAAAAGAATGTTAATATCTTTCAGTAAGTCAGAATGCCCTGCGGAGACGCTGAACATTTGCAATTCTGTAGTTCCTCTGTTCTCCTGGGCCAAATCATCACAGGGAATTTTAGCATCAAGTTGGGAGCTAAGGAACTTTGCGGTGCTCCTGCCTTACCTGTGAGCTGGAGGCTGTGTTCAGAACAGACTCCTCCTGTTCCTTGGATGGTAGCCCCCAGTGCCAGTTTTATCCTGAAATTGCCTTGAGGTTTCTCTCAGTTGCAGTTCCAACTGCAGGCAGGAGAGTCTGCTACAGCATAGATGCTCATTAGGGCATTTGTACCTTGTACCTACTGTGTCTGTGGCCAAATTCGGTGCAGAGGTATGTGCTGTGCCTATTAGAAATCGTCTGCAGAAATAAGCTTGTGACTCGGTCTTTGTGACTTGATTGTCCTTGAGGGGAAGTATAGATTGTCAGGTGGCGGTTCCATGAACAGCTGGAGGACAGAGTCCCTGCTTGGGACTCTGTGTCTATGGATGACAACCAGAAGTCACGACTTAGTAGCAGGACGGCTGTTGAGACTGCAGTGAAGAACTTGGGGAATCAATGGGTTCAGAATCAGCCCAGGTCGGCCATTAGGCACAGACAAGGGTCTGGTGCTGTCCACTGGGCCTCTGCTTCCTGCCTGGCTGCTGGTGGTGGCTAGGGGTGGGGAGTGGGAAGGACTCAGCTTTGGTGAGTGAATGAGTATTTGTGTCAGTTCAGACCTGGTGAGTCTAGAAGCTGGAGTAGGAGAGGGTGAGCCACACCTTTCCTGGTGATGTTTCCTTCCTTCCTAGTCCCTGGCCTGCCTGGAGCTGCATCCTGCTTCTGTATCCCCAGGTAGCAATCCATATACTGTGTCTTGAGTTGCTTTTAGGGTAGTCAACACATCGCTGATCTTCCAGAATGTGCTGGGACAAAACACCTGGTGACAACAACAGGCCTGAGAATACAGAACTCATAGAAATGAAGTCTCTGAGGGCATGTCCTCCCGGATGTGAAGCCCAGGGCAGAGCTTGTCTTTTCTTCCCTGAAGAAGGGTGAGGAGGACTTAGTTCTTCACTTGGCCTGAGACTTTCTACCTATATCTCAGGGGCATTAGTGTGTCTCTGCCTCTCAGTGCTTGACAGGTGGAGGCTGGACAGAAGTCAAGAGCTTTTGTTGCCATGGTGCTTTAGAGAGAACCTGAGGCCAGAGAGACCTGACTGAGTTCAACCTTTTTCTGTCTCTTCCTGACTGGAAGAGGCATGTTGGGCATGTTGCATGTGCTCCCTCACGCTCAGTTTTCTTATTAGCATAAAAGGAATAGTGAAATATTTTGACTACTCAGGACTATTGTTGTGAGGATTTAGTGAGTTTCTGTGTGACACAGAAATACCAGATTCCTGTAGTACCCAGAACAACCAGGCACTTAACACAGTGTGTCTTGTTACTGCTGTTTGTACGAAACAGGGCTTTGGAGGCTGGTCCTATTGGAGACTTGTTTCTAGGAACTCTTGGTTCCACAAAGTGTAGGAAGATTTTGTCTGTGGAGGTCCATGATGGGTTTATGAAGCATCAGGTCTTTGACCTCGAAGCAGATAATGAAGGGATTCTGGATCTTTCTTGAACAGCCTGGGACAGAAATGTTTCTTTGTCAGGGACAGATCTTTCTGGACAGTGAAGTCTTGTTTTGCAATGGACATTTGGTAAAAAGGAATCCCAGTGACTTGGCATACAGTGAGAGACCAACTCCTTGCTGTTCCAGGAGATTTCAGGAGGCCCATGGGAGGAAGCCCAACTGCTAAGAGTCAGTCTTGTGAGCTTTGACCCCAGGGAGCTGGGAAGCTTGGGGAGGACAGAAAGAAAGCCGCCTGTTGAAGCCTTCATTTCAGGAAGTGCAGGAATAAGCTGGTAGAGGACTGCTCTGTAGTCCCTCAGGAGAAAGGGCTTCTGGAAGACCTAGAGTCACATGTCTTGGTGCCTGCAGGCAATTTTGTAGGGCAAAAAGTAAATCAAGTCCTAGCCTTCAGTAGGGTTATAGAGCAGTTCCTGCCACACCGAACCCTTTTTGAAGATCACCTTCAAAGCCTCCAGGGGAGGAAACCTGGTTTAGTGTGGTAGCACCTGAGAGGCAAGGTGGGTACAGACCTGTGTTATATTTACTCCCCTGCCTCCCAGCCCTAGGGATGTGCCTGGTAGGAGATGAAATTTTGTGCTGGGTTTCAAGGGTGACTCTGCTGGGAACCCTAAGGAGAGCCGACTGTGCAGTCTTCCCAGTGTAAAATGGACCCTGCAGAGAGAGTGAGTGACCCTCTCGTGTCTTCAGGTTCTGTGTGAAAAGGAAAAAAGAAATTGCAGCAAGGTGCCTGGGCTGTTCTTTACCAGCATGGAGGACACCCTAACTTTTAACTGAGCTCTTCGAACGTGAAGGATTTCAGGATTTTGTAGTTGTGGGCATGACTGGACTTGTCCTGGCACTGTTTGCCCTAAGCACATGTTCTAGCGTGTTGTCTTGGTTCCAAGAAGGGTCAAGGTTTGCCTTTGCAAAGGTGCATGCTCCTTTTTTACCTTCTCCCCAGATTACCATCCCTCCCCTGGGCTGCAGTGAAGCTCGGAAGCATGCTGGATCCAATGTGCCCATCTGACAGTTACTTTGGTCTCTTGTTCTGGCATAACAAGTGTAGAAGTTCCACCCAGGGTGGGAAAGCAGCAGTCCAAAATCTGCGTCACACTCTGCTCAGCGTTTAGTTACCACTGCCTTTTGACAAAAGAATTATGTTCTCTTCCTGGTTTTGAATGGAAGACCTTTTGTGTATTTACTGCAAATGTGATAAATGCTAGTCTGTGGAAACCAGCTGCCCCCATGGCTGGGAGCAGCGTTTCTAACACCTGGCAGTTTGCATTTCAGTATGGTAGATTAAAACACAAACACACACACCAAAACGCGGCTCAAACAGTGATCTTTCTTGGTAGCCTGGAAGGAAACAGGAGTAGGGAAAGCAGTAGCAGGCCCTGGCAGAGACAGGGTGGTGGAGGTGCAGATCTCTCTGGGAAGTTCCTGGTGGCAGGAGGAGGCTGATTGCTTTCATTTCCTGTTCCCAGGTCAAGTTGATGTACACCTTGCATATCCGAGACATTGTGGTAGGTAAGATATAAGTAATAGAGTCAGATGAGCTGGTCAGAGAATGAGGGAGCCTCAAAGAATGACAAAGGGTCTGGCTTATATCAGGCAGGCCATGTCAGCCTCCAGGGCAGGAGACCAGACTGGATCCTGAAATAGGGTATTGGTATCTTAGGATCAAAGTAACATGGTTCCACAGGCTGGGTGACGTAAGCATCAGAGATACCTTGTCTCCTAGTTGAGGAGTTGGAAAAGTCCAAGGTCAAGGTTTCAGGATTATCCTTCTTCAAAAACCAGGAAGGAAGGTTCAGTTCTGGGTCTTCCTCCTTCACTTCCAATGGTCATGTTTTCCCTCATGTCTCCACTATGCATATGCAAGTTGGCACACATGTACATGTGTTCACTCCCCCATTAGAACGACACTACTCATGTCAGCTTAAAGTCCAGTCCTCTGACCCCACTTTAATTTATTACCCTGTAAAGATCCTATCTTTACATATGATCACATTTATAGGTCCTGGGGCTTAAGAATTCAACATAAACATTTTCACAGGGGACACAGTTCCCACCTATAATAGATAGGAGGCTGGGTCCGAGAGGATGGTGAATGAGTTTCTCACTCAAGGGAACAGCTAGGCACAGCAGTGTGCACTCGAGGGCCATGTGCATTGTGTGGCATGTAAGTTTGGTACCATCAAGAGATGGAAATGGGAAAGTAGGAAGAAAATACATCTCTAGAGTCTCGAGCGTCCAGTCAAGGAGCCTTGGAATTCGCAGTCTGGAGCCTGGCAGAACAGGGTATGGCCTGATCCTAGGATGTTAACCTGGAGCCTGGCTGACTTATAGAATCCCAGGCCCCACCTTGGAGCTGCTTAGCCAACCACCTGCATTTTAACAACATCCTCCAAGTTAATCAGGGGCCCAGTGCAGCTTGGGAAGCCTTGCCTTCAGACAGCATTGCCTGGGGAGAGGCATTCAAACCTCTGGGGTTCCAGTGTCCTTGGTCTGCCTGTAGAGTAAGCTGTTGGGGTGGGTTTGCAAGCTCCATGCATGATTCTCTATTGCAGCCAGTATGGAGATGGATCGAAGGGGAAGGGAAGAGTTTAAAGCAGGTGTGTGGGTTTTGGTGGGCTGGAAGGCATGGACACCTTTTTTTTTTTTTTAAACCAAGGCTTAGGGCCCAAAGCAGCACTGTGTTCGTTACCTGCTATCTTGTTTGGAAAGGCCAGAGTTGGGAAGGACAAAGTGGAGGGTTGTCTGGTCATCATGGGGAACCCTCACTGTTATTTACGTCCCTCAGTAGAGGAGGTTGACTACAGCGCTGGCGCTATTAGGTGGTGGAGGTCCTGGTGGAGATGATGTTGGGGTGCCATGCAGGTGTGCAAGAATGGGAGGTGCGTTCCCAGCTGGGTTTTCTGGGGGCTTTTTCTTCTTATCCCACAGCCCCCTAGGTTCTGGAAGGCTAGGCCCACTCCTAGGGAAGGATGATTTTCATGGCTGTTGCGGGTACCAGATAAGCCCTCCAAAGCCCACTGGTGATAAAGGTGATCCAGAGAAAACAAACATCAGTGAAAAGGCAAACAAACCCTATCGCCCAAACAGCGTTTATCCCAGTTTAGCGCCATTGGATTAAGCAGGTCACATGGCCCACAACTTTCCTTCAATCCTTAGGAGACTTCTCCCATGGAAATCTTTTTCAGCAGCTTTGCAATTTTGATTTTCAGTTAATTAGATTTGTGCTGTTTGGGAGACTTGGTTAATGCATTTCACCCCACAGAGCTAATTTGCCTCTGTCTAAATTAGGTCTTCGCTATGTGGAGGGTGTACACGGGGATGCGGGAATCTCGACTCGACTCACACGGAGCGCCGAGAGGCTGTTAGACAGTAAACAAGAGAGGTCTTCGAAATCACCACTTGTCATCATCATCATTAGTGTGGGAGATCTGAGGTCCCACTGAGTGCACAGAGAAAGGGCATCATGTGACTTCAGGGTGGACTTATTACACGCCTTGTGAGATACAGTCCAGGATTGACCAGGCAGCAGGACACTGGGCTGTATCTCATATTAGGACAAAAGGGATAGCTATTTAGAGGGGACAAGACATTGGATAATGCAGAGTAATAAATATGCCATTCCCTAACCCCTTAGGAGGTGTCTTAGCTAAGCTCTCATTTTACAAACTCAAAAAACCTAAGGCCTAGAGGCATCTGCCTTGGAGTTTGGAAGATCACTTGCTTGCCTTTCCTTTCCCAGGTGTCCTAGTCCTGCCCCTTGTCCTGCCCTGCCTCCCCCAGCTTCAGCTGGGTGTGAAGGGTGGAGTAGGTTAATCTGATTGCATGGCTACTTGAGAGAAGACTGGAGACACCAAGTGGAGGCACAGGGTCCAGTTTTACAGACTCATCACAAATTCTGTCCTTTGCTCCCCTTCTCTGGTGTCAGAGATTATAGACCGAGTGTTACTGATATGACACCAGGACTCATAATTTAATAATTTACATCCTGCTGATCTTCTCAAAAGGCTTTGAGACAGCAGAAAGAATGGGGGAGGGAGATGGGTCTAAGGAGATAGAATCAGACCCTGTCTCTGATGCTCAGAGGAGTGCTTGGAAGCCATCTGTGGCGATGGGCAGTACTTTCAGAGCCCCTGTCAGTAGGCTCTGTGCCCCTCGGATATCACACATACTGACTAGCTTGGGATGAAGGAGCAAACCATTTTCACCTCCAATGGTTTGGAAGTGTCCTTCCTAGCGGAGTACTGCTGATTAGTGGGTGAGAGTGTAGTAAGCTCGATTAGCCATGCCTGTAAGGGCCAGGGTCGTGGCGGGGTTGTGGCAGTGTGCACACTTGTTGCCATCTCCTCAGTTCACGACATCAACAGAGATGAGAATGTGTGGAGAATCCTATTTTAGGCATTTTGGAAAAAGAAAGGCATAACCTGTGACCTTTGGAAAATTATAGTCTCATCAGCAAGGCAGAATACATGCACAAAGATGACTTAGTGCTGGAAAAGCCTCAGCATTCTCAGCTATCATCATTAGCATAATTTAAGAATAACTGCCCTGTTCCACTGTATCCCACATTGTAGCCTTGCCACATGGGGTCAGCAGCACAGAAATGCACGTAAGGGTGAAGAAGTCTGAGCTGGGATTTGTTCTACAGGCTGTGCAGCTGGCAGACAGCCTAGGACAGTGTGCATTTGGGAGCTCAGGGTGGGAAAGCTTTCAGCCGGGTGTCTCAGGAAAGCTGCCCGGGGGAAGGGCTTTAAAGCAGGATAAGGATAGGTAGGCAGGAGTAGCACGTCTGCAATGAGGGATGAGGTTAAGTGGAGTAGTGAGGGTTTTCACTGCTGCTGGCTGGCCATCTCCTTTGAATATCCTTTACTGGATGTTTCCACCCATTCTGGACTCTTCCATAGTTTTGTGACAGCCTTCTGCTTTACTTCTTAGGTTACCCCATTGATGGTTTCTTTTTGTCATGAGGACCTGACTAGAGACAATACGGATTATACTGAGGTTAGAACTCTCGTTGTTTATAAGAGTTTGAAGGGAGAGGATGTGGGAAACAACCCTTGTCTGAAACACAGGTCTGAAAAGGTGCTGGGGGAGAAACAGAAGATAGACGTGAACCCTCACAGTCCACCCAGAACCCAGATCCTTGAGGCAGATAGTTTCCACACTGCAAGCTTTCCTCTTGTGTGCTGTTAAGCGCAGAGAACGTATTGTACCTCAGGAGCATCTGGGCCTCTCAAGATGCAACTGATTTGTTATGCAGGTTGCATGGAAGCAGCAGGAGGCTGGCTGAAGAGATGCCCTCTCTCTGCTTGGTGGAACTGTGGCTGCAGTGGCTTCAGGTCTGACTTGGTCTTTCACCTTGGGGTGTGAGGGCATTGAAAGGGCACTGTCCTCTGGGGAAGGATTTGTAGCTGTGGCTTTGCCACCTTTTGAGCTTGTAGATGAGAGAACCGTGATCAGGGCCTATTGTCCCTGGGTGGGCTGAGACAGTGTTGTAGATAGTGACAGTGGAGGTATTCAGAAATAGTGGGGAGGGAGGGAATAAAACCTGTGCCATTCTCACTAGTGACTGGAGACCCCCCCTCTTTTTTTTTTTTAGCATTTCCCAGGGCTGGGTGTTGTAATATCTGTCTCTTGACTTCATGCTGGGGAGGCTGAGAGTCTAAGAAACAGACCAACCTCTTTTAAGATCACATAAGTAGTTTGATGGCAGTGTTGGGACAATACCACAAATGCCCCAGCTACCGCTGGAAATGCTGAATTCCCTAAATCCAAGATGCATCTTCTTGCATGCTTGCAATAACTTCCATGTGGGTGGCATTGGATCACAGTGGTGAAGCTTGCAGACCTTACGTTCAGTCCGATGAGGGAGAGACTGTTGACGGAGAGCTTGCTTTCTGCTGGAGTGTGCAATAGCCTGCAGATTGCTTTGAATACATCTGCTCAGTGTAATCCTAAACAAAATCGAAGCCTGTTGGGTAGCTTTTTTTCAATTCTTGGTGTTGGATGGGAAAGCCAGCTCAATATACCTGCTTAGCTATATTGCTGGCAGTTACAGAGCCTGCCCCTCCCGTCCTGGGCCCTGTGTCTGGTGGATGGACGGGACATGCTTCAGCTTGGGGACCTCTGGATTGTTCTTTGGTGTCAGCATCAAATGAGTTGACACTCGGAGCCCTGCTCCTTGCCAGGCCCTTTCGGCGTGCGCCCCCCCCCCCATCTCACTCTCAGCATCTTTGGAACAACAATGGCTTCTTCCTTTGAGTGGTCACCAAGCTGCTGCCTACGAGTTCTCAGGATACTTGCTGCTGAACAGGGTTGCGATCGAAAGCAACACAATTACTCTCTGAAGCTTGAGGGCAATTGTGAACACTTGCAGTCTGCCTTCTTGTTCAATACTTGCCTGGAGTGTCTCTCTGAGAGGGTTGGGAAGGCATCTTGGATGGAGATGGAGGTTGGCCCTGTTGCTGGTTGGGATAACTGTTTTTTGCCTCTATTGGCAAGGGAGAGATTTTTATTTAGACATTCACATGGGGACTTGAATCACAGCAGAGGTGATACCTGGCCTCTTTTATGTGCAAGCCAATTTGCAGAAGGCTAGAGAGGATGGCTAGGCATGCAGGGGCTGTTCAGGGAATCCTCCAGGGAGAAGCCTTGAGGGGAGGTACTGTCAGATGTTTTTTGCCAGTTTGCACAGTGCTGGGAAGCGATATTTTAAGACAGTTGGGGAGGGTCAGAGGTTCCTACCTTTAGAGACTCATCAAAGAGCTAAGTGGTGCCCAAAGGCAAAGAATGATTCTTGTAGAATTTTGCATCCTATGTTCCTGCTCTTCCTTTGTCTTGTTGGAATAGACAGGCTGGCTGAGGGGTGACTCTGGTCCCTAAGTTCTGATGTGGAGAGGAGGAAACTCCAAAGAGATCATCCTGTCTTTGCAGCCAAACCATGGGCCCCGCCTGTAGGGAGGAAGAGACACCTGGCACATGGGTCTTTGCTGTTGTCACAGGCTGTTCTCTAGAGGTGGAAATGGGTATCCAAGTCACCCTTTTATCTGGTCCCCCTGTCCCTCCTTATTCCTTCCTGCCTAGGGCTCAGCTCTCCTCCTTCTGCACCTGTGCCTGGACCCAAGGTGAGGAGGTTGTAAGAGCACTCGACTGGTTCCTTTAACTCTGGGCCATGATCGGGAGCCGTAGGTTTTGGGGGGCTGGGGTGGCAAGGTATAATGGGCTACAGCAGCTTCCTGTGGACACTCTGAATGCTACTCTTCCTCCTTTGCATTTGTGCTGGTTGAAGGCCAGGAAAAACAACCAGAGGCTTCTTCTTTCAAAGCTACTGGGTGGGTGTTATACCTGGGCTTCCAGTCACTGCTGAAAAAAAGATAGGGATAGTGATTAGGAACAGTTTGGGAACTGCCATGAGCTTCGATTGGCAAAGTGGCTCAGAACCTTAGATCTGACTCAGAGAAGAGAAGGGTGACAAGAAGCTCCCACCCTTGCCTCAAGATCCTTGTTGGCACCAGACAACTTTCTGGAGCACTCAGCCACCCCTCTGTGCTTTGCTCCTTCTCCACCCTATTTTCTTGCTGGGAATCCCAGTGTGGCCTTGTAAATATTAACTCTGGAAAGACCCGAGCCTCTCTGGGCATGGAGCATTCTGTTATACCGGGACACATGCCGACCTTTCTGCAGAGAAAGGAGGCAAGCTGTCTCCTCGTCTCTGTCTGCTCCCCCAGCACTTGCTCACCTGAGGAGCCTGTTGTGCTGAGGAGAGGGAGGGACAGCTGGGACAGGAACTGTAGGCAGAGGGAAAGGGTTGTGCTGGTGAATGCTCTTAGTTTTCAGCCTCCAAAGATATCTTGTCAGGTTGTTTGAAATGTTAGCTCCCTGAGGGCAGGTGGGAGCTCTTCTTGACTTCAACAGCATAGAGGCAGAGCTCTGCATGGTTGCTCCCATGAGGGGATGGGTCCTTGTATTGTGCCCATGAGGCTGGGGTTCAGTATCCACCTCCTTAGAATAGTCTCCTTAGAAAGGAGAAAAAAAAAAGGTACCCTTTTTTTTTTCCTTTTTGAATGTTAGCTTTTTTTTTTTTTTTGCTTAAGATTTGAATCTCAGAGTCCAATTAGAAGAACCCGTATGGAAAAATTTATTCCTGTTTCAGGAAAAGGTAAGAAAAATATTTGTTCCAATCATCAAAGTGGAAATTTAAGTCAATGACAATGGAAACTATTTCTGGCCATTCTCAGACCAGAGAGAGGAGGGGCTGAGTTGATTCAAGCAGGGCGGAAGAATTCAGGGACTGTAAATTTTAGGGGTGAAATAACAGTGTAGGAATAAAAACTCCCCAAGGAAACATAAACCAGCCTTTAATCAAACATAAACAGCAGGCTGCAAGTCCCCTTCCCTCACTGGGCTGGTGGCCCCGTGCTTGGCTGCTGGACTGAGGCTCTAGTCACTAGGACTGCAGGGCCGTCATCCTCTGGCTCTTCAGAAGGTCCTTGTGGGCACCAGACAACCAACCCCTCTGGACTTCCCCTTCTCTACTGCTTTTTTGTTTTGTTTTGTTTCCTGCTGGAATCCTAGTACCATAGCAGTCCCTGGGTTAGATGACACTGAGAGGGCTTCCGGGTAAAGACTAGAGAGTGCCTGGGCAAGAGCAAAGGCCATTTACATACAAATTGTGAGTTGTCGCTCGAGGGAATCAGCTGATTAGACAGTCCAGCTGCTGGGAAGCGGTGTGTGTATGGATGACAAAAGGGGTGGTGACTGGTATTCGGGATGCTCGCAGGGTGGGGTTACGAGGCTCATCGATTTTGTGAAAGTTGCAAATGCCCGTTAGGAAAACTCAAAGAAGCAGCTCAGCCCAATGCACCTCCCTTACCCAGTTTTAGGTTATGAGGAAGAGGTCAGAGGTCAGATTCTACAGGGTCCTGGTCTTAAATAGTGCAGCAAACTGAAGTAAGTCTGAAAGACTTCTTTTTTTTAAGTTCTGAAGAGTTTGATCAGAAAGTTTAACTTTCCCCACAGACTTGTGAGGTTCATGTCTGAGAAGTGGCATGGGTGGGACTGTGCCAGTGAATATCCAGGGTCACTTTGGGTTTCTCTGGAGATTTGGTGGGCGATGCTAAGACATGACTTTCTTAAGTTGCTGCTTTTCAGCCTCCCTTTGGAGTGCTCCTTCCCCGTTCTGGCCGTGCTAGGTCCTGGCTTCCTAAGGGACAGTGGCACCTCTGTTGGCTTGAGCTACCCTGCCAACTGTGTGGAGACACAGTGGCTTAAGCCAGCCCTGTGGCTGCAGGAGGTAGGGCTTCTCCCCAAAGCAAGAAGTTTCTAGAAGAAGCAGAGAAATAGTGTGATATAGGATCCAGAAAGGCCTCGGGGGTGGACCACAGTGAGGCTGTTTGTGACAGAAGTGCCAGTGGGAAGGGGCTACTGCCAGTTGGCCTTCACTTTAAATGATGCCTCAGTTTACCAGTAATTACTTTGCATCTGTTATGTGAGATATTGTTCAGAGTTAGGAGGAACAGCAGTACCCTGTCCTTAAGAAATATAAGGTTTTAGCTGGGAGTAGTGGCTCAAGACATTAATCCCAGCACTAGAGAGGCAGAGGCAGAGGCAGGCAGATCTCTATGAGTTATAGGCCAGCTTAATCTACATAGTGACAGAGAGAGAGAGAGAGAGAGAGAGAGAGAGAGAGAGAGAGAGAGAGAGA
>CAJQZJ010001558.1:7093573-7112408 GCA_907164525.1 Lophiomys imhausi
AGAGAGAGAGAGAGAGAGAGAGAGAGAGAGAGAGAGAGAGAGAGAGAAGAAACGAGGTTTTAGAGGAAGGGTCTGAGGCCTGGGAGTAGAGGTGCCCAGTGGGGTCTTAGAGTCACTAAGTGATCCCAAGAGTCATACTCTGGCCGGCCAGTAGTGTCCTTGGCAACAAGGCAGTGCATTGTCTATCCTTTTCTTAGTTTTGGCTGTTCCGGTAGGAAGCAGCGAGGGAGATGGCTGATGCTTTCCTGGCAGAACAGCACACGGGTACTTGGCTCTTTCTTGCCACTTGAAGCTTTTCCTCAGGCTGGTGTTCTCAGCTTGGCTTCAGTGGGAGGAGGGACTGTTTCAGAAGTGGGCGGTTGTGGATCCTGCTTCTGAACTAACTGGGAAGTTTAGTTGTATTCCTTCTGGGACTTTATTCTCCAGTCACCTCTCTTGGCTCTGTGGCTCAGAACGGCACGTATCCAGCACTGTCCTCTCTTCTCTGAGCCATTGCTAGATGTGTCCCAGTTGCATCAATGAATCATGGGGCTGGGACAGACCTGGGCCCTAGGCACTTGAACTGGGGTATTTTGCCGACCCATTTGTGGCATGGAGAAGAGAGAAAGGGAGACAACAGAGACTACTGCTTGGGTTATAGACAGGTTGCAATCGTCTGTTTGTCATGTGGTACCTCGGAGTAGGTGACTGTTTATGGTAAAGGTACTAGCAAATGCAAAGGTAGGGGAGAGGAACCTGCAGAGAGTGTTCTGGAACAGGCACAACCCATGAGGAGGAGCTCTGACATGGGCTTGCTGGAGCATGGCGGTGTTTGGCCTGGCATGGTGACAGTTGTAATCCCACCCGCTCTAGAGGTTGAGGCAGAAGGTTCACAGGTTCAAAGGCAGCTTGGACAAATGAAGGAAACCCTGCCTACAAATGAAAATAGAAAGAGGCTGGGGAATAGAGCTTAGTGGGAGGAGACTTGATTAGCACACATAAGATCCTGGGTTTGATCCCAGTATTGCCAGAAAAAGGTTGTGAAAGCAGGCCCTACCTGAGTCCTGTGTTTCCTGTATCTTGTCACTCTTTGTATTATACTTTGGTGAGGGTGCCTCTGTGCCACGCAACCATCACCCCAACCCTGAGGTACTGTCCCTCATTTGTACCTCTTTGCTGCCTGAGTTGGTGTTGTCATCGTCATGTTTGATCTGACCAGCGACAGATCTCTACCGTCTGGTTAGGTCCGCATGGACCTGTTGGCTGTCCAGAGGGCTCTTATGAAAAAGCAGTGTAATCATATTCTTTTTAAAGAATATGAGCTGAGTGCTGCAGTGTCAAGGGTAGGTTCTTTGGCATAGTCTCTGTAATTTAGACTGGGACCCTAGGCTCATTTGTCAGCTTTTCTTGTTGCTTCCACGTGCCTTCTTGGGTGTCCACCATGGGTGATGCCTTTCCAGGACATTCTCTGTAGGTTCGTTCACACTGCCATTGCATTTGCTGCTGCCTCAGCCGGCAAGAGTCACCTACCTCCCGTGAGGCTTTCTCCTTCAGGTGTTAACTGACACTGCCTTTCCCGTCACCCCTATTTATTTGTTCACTCTCCCTTCTTTCATAGTTCCTGCCTCTGTGTTACCACATGGCTACAGGTCTGTAGGGTCATGTCTACAGTTCTGAAGGCCATTTCTGTAACTCATTGGACTACAAAATCTGATCTGCCTGTCTTCAGACTGAGGGGCTTCTTCATCCTGCTGAGTATGATGGCATTTGCATTTGGCTGAAAGACATTCCTGTGTCGTTGAGCAGAAGCAGGCAGGGCAGGGTGGTGCCATATAACATCATACACTCCCCTCTTGGTTGTCAGAAATAGGAAACTTCCATGTCCAAAGCTTTGGGTGAAGGATCCTAGACTGCCTGTTCCCACTGCAGGAAGGGCCGTGGGCCATGTCTTGAGCAATGATTTATGTTTCCTTAGCATCTTCAGGAGCAACTGGTAGTACAAGAACAAATACCCCAAAAGTGTGTTAGATGAACGGATAGTTGTAGCCAATGCTTATTAATGTTTTCAGGCATGCATTGAGTACCAGGCTCTATTCTGAATGCTTTGCTCACTTTCATTTGCCATTCTGCGTGATGGTCCTGCAGGAAGACACTCATTGGTCCCTGAGATAAAGACGATGGAAGGATTCAGACACCTGCTGCTTCAGGAACTATCTCAGGTCTCATGGCTGAGAGGTAGGGATGTAACTTGAATGCAGAAAGCCTGAGTGTTAGCCAGATTGTCTGGGGAAGGAGCAGAGGTGTTGCGCCCAGTAGTTGAAGCACAGTTGGAGGCAGACCTGGAAGCATGGGAAGGCTTCTGCCCTGCCTCACTGTGGAAGTCTCTGCATGTTTGCTGCCAAGAGTTGGAACATTTTGTCAGAGAGCATGATGGGTAAGGAGATAAAGTGATTGGATATGGGGGGCTAATGAAGAAGCAATCTCCATTCAGCCTTTTACAGAGCACCAGTACAACCCAGCCCTTATGGAGGCAGATTGTTCGCGTCAAAGGAACGGCTTTTTTCATGGTCATCTTGTCCGTGTCTAGAACAGGACCAGCCTGAGTGAGGCCCAAAGAAATGAAGTGATAGAGCCAGTGTCTGTTCAAGGGATCCGATTGTCTTCCATCGTGCCTTTTCTCTGACTCCAAGGCGGTGGGTGTCCAGAGTGAGGGCAGGGCTGATCTGTGGCTTTCAGCCCAACACCGTGGAAAGGCCACCTTTGGTTGGTTAGTGTGCCAGCTGACCCTCTCTGTTTTGGTGTGTCTGACGCTGGCAGTGTGTTTTCTGTTCAACAGAGGCTGAATCAAGTGAATGTAGTCATGCATCAGCAGCTCTCCTCATCCCTCAGCCCTCTCCGAAAGCAAACCTGGAAACCTTGACCCAGCAACTCCACCTAGAAGAATGTCATCGTAGGCAGTAATCAGACAAAGTTCTTTCTAAATATTAAAGGGCTTATTCAAGGGTGTCCATTGTCACACTGTTTATACAGGCAAACTGAACAACCAGCCTGCCCAACCCCAGAGGATTAGCTAAATTAGGTTGTATCCTTCTGATGTGTTCTGCAGCCAGGGAGATTGCTGGCTGATGCTGGACACAGGAAGATGCCTAAGCCTTGCTGAGCAGCCGTGCTGAGCTGGTGAGCTTTCAGGATCAGTAAGAGACCCTGTCTTAAAAAATTAGGTGTAGAGTAATAGAAGAAGACCCAGTGCTGAACTCTGTTCTATACACACAAAACAAAATGAACAATTAAGAGAACTGAGAAGCTGCTAGATGGCATGAATAGGGTTGGTAGGTGAATGGAGAGAGAGAAAAGCTAGCAGTGTTGCTGTTTGGGAAGATTTTTTTTTTTCTTAAAAAAGTCATTATATTTCTCTTGTTTCCAGTGAATTTTGTGCTTAGAATATGAACCTTGCTGAGAAAGCAGAAACATCTGCCAGCTAGCCACCTCCCCTCTCCCCTGTGCCTTTGCATGGTAGATTCCCAGAATTGAGAGGGCACATGTGACCTCTGCCTGCGAGAGGCAGGTCACAGCTGGAAAGGGAAGGGGCCTGTACACTTGGCTCTGTGTAAAGGCCTGGCGGCACACTTCCAGTCAAGGACAAGTGTCTTGTCCTGAGCACAGAAAATGACGTATTCTTGTCTATGCAGGAACCTGGGTCTCCCTGGAACAACACTGTAGACAAATGACCTCGAGGGTGTCTCAAGTGGCTGGGTTTTTGTGAGAAGGCCATGAGAGCAGCCTCCACTCTTAACGGCGAAATAGACACAATTAGCTCTGTTTTGTCTGTGTAAAGCCCAGCAAGGAGGACACAGAGAAGATGAGATAATACATGTACCTTAGTTAAAATCTGTGTGACAGGTCAGAGTGTTGGTAGAGGCCTCACCTGGGGTGCCTGCAGGACACTGGAACATGCCTCTCAAGAATGCCTTTTCTTGAATTTCCCTCTGCAAAACCAGCTCTACGTTCAACAGAAAGAGGCTTGTTACAGGAGCTTTTCAGCACCTCTAACTGCGTTTTGAAAAAAGCCCCATTTCCAATGATATGCTTATAAAAGACAAGTGAATAATTTTTTAAAAAGTTAAACGGTAAAGCTTTGGATTCCCAAGGGTGTGTGCTGTCCTTGAAACCAAAATGTCCAACAGTAAATTACTTGATTCCTTCCAACAGTGCCCCTTGTGTGGTACTTGTGAGGCAAATATAAACTTCCATTAAGCCAAAACTCAGAGCTGTGTACTTTCCTACCCAACTGGGTGGGCCAGAAACCCACTGTGGGGTTTGCCTTGGGGTGGGGCGGGGCAAACCTGGACCACTGTAAAGAGGTTTGCTTAAGACTTATTTACTTGGGTTAGTGCAAAAGGGTTTATCTAGACTTGCTCTGCCCCACAGTGTTTTGTTCCTTGCCAGTGGTTGATGGGCACAGTGAGCTGGTCTCCTCGGCACCAGGCTTTTGAAAGCATAATCAAATCACAACCCTCATTTTATGTGTTACGTAATTTTGCAGAATGGACACAGAGGCTCCTGGGAAAACTGTCCTTCCTCCTGTGAATTTTAAGGTCCATTTATAAAACGAGAAGCTGTGTTGAATGGACGACTGTGAGCGGGGTGAACAGCCTTATTTCACCTTTCTTGTCTCCGAGGTTGAGTGGCCTTTGCCCGTGGCGCCTTCATGGAAACAGTTCTAAATATAGTTCCTGTTTGTTGTTGAATAATGGCCCGGGAGGGCGGGTGGTAGGGTTTCCAACTCCTTTCAGTCAGCAAGCAGGACAGAAGGCATCCCATGCCCAGAGGGCCACTTGAAGGACTGTGCCCTCAGCATTCAGGACTGTGCTGCTACTCTGGGTTTAGTGAGTGTGAACTGTGGCCTGTCTCTCGCCTTTCCGGGAGCTACCCATACTCTTTCCCCAGTGCCTCTAATCGATTCTTACTAGTACACAAGTGAAGAGAAGGCATATGACCGACATTCTTCTAGGCCCCAGGTCTCTTGCTTGTTCTCCATCTTCAGGTCTTAGCTAATGTTCAAGGGAGAGTGTCCAGAGCCATGAGTAGCAGCCTGGTTTTTGCAGGGATCATCAGAGGGAGCTAGAAGGATCACAAGCTAGGTAGGACCCTAGAGTGGTAGTCTCAGGTACCTGTGACTTTCGAATTCCCATTTCTGGTCAGGTGGGATATGGAGTTATATTGCTTTCCTTGCCTGAAGAGGCTGTTTGGTCTTGCTGTTCTGTTCTGTTTAAACTTGAATAGTGAAACTTTCTGACCTGGTCCAGGACATACCATTTCGTCTTCCTGCCTGTATTTCCATGTAGTTTCCTGGTGAACCCTCAGCCGCAGGCAGACCTGCTTTGAGGTATCAGGCTGGGGTCTGGTGACTTGGGTTTCTAGAAGTTTCTACAAAAAAAAAAAAAAAGCTGAGTAAAAGAAGGAGGAGGAGCTCATGAGTTGAGTAGGGCATGGTCTGGCAGATTCTGTTGGGACTGAGTGTTGCAATGGATGTACAGGAGTTCTGCCATACTTGAGTGAGTCTCTGAAACTGAGAGCGACATTGTGGCAGGTACATGGAGTTCCAGTGTGTCCTGAAGCTCCATGTCACATGACCCAAGACGACCAGGTACATGACCCTACTTGGTAAACACTTTGTAAATGTCCCAGGCTCCTCTGAAGCCATCTTGGTGCAATGAAGGTCTGTCAGGCACCAAGGGATAGGAGGACAGATTTTATTATAATTCTCTCCAGTTTGTAACTTTGGCCTGGGGAAGTAGAACTGTACAGGGAGGCTGAGGGGTGTTGGAGGATATTGTTACCTCAGCTCTTATAGAATTGCCACATCTTCAATTGCTTTTAATGTTACAGACTTGATTTTCTTTCATTTTTTTCCTTTTTTCTTTCTTTCTTGTTTTCGAGACAGGGTTTTGTTTTGTTTTGTTTTGTTTTGTTTTGTTTTTGGTTTTTTCGAGACAGGGTTTCTCTGTGTATCCTTGGCTGTCCTGGACTCACTTTGTAGACCAGGCTGGCCTCGAACTCACAAAGATCCGCCTGCCTCTGCCTCCCAAGTGCTGGGATTAAAGGCGTGCGCCACCACCGCCCGGCTTTTGTTTTGTTTTTTTAAGCCTTGAGTTATCCTGGAACTTACTCTGTAGACTATGCTGGCCTCAAACTCAGAGATCCACCCGCCTCTGCCTTCCAGGTGCTGGGATAAAAGGTGTGTGCCACCACCGCCTAACCAGACTTGATTTTTTTAAAGTCATACTGAAAAATGGATCATGTTTTTCTCTTGAGTAGTAACTTAGTAATATGTAATGTTTGCTTCTCTTTGGGGATGCAGGAAACACACTTTGAAAGTTGATCATGTTGCCCATTTTACTCGAGGTGGCTAGGAGGTTTGGAGTTGAATGTGGGAAGAGACACATTGCTTCTATAAATCATGTTTTCAGGTTTATTTTACCCCCTTTTTTGTGTTAGGATCTTTAGTTTGATTGTTTTATGTCTCATTGTTGGTCATCTTTGAGCCTTTTTGGAAAGAAGAGAGATGAGGGCCCTTTACCAACAACTTCCTAACAAAACTAGGGGGCAGCCTGAGGGTTTATATCATGAGGGAAGTTTTAGAATGGGAAAACACTTACTAGCATATTATTTAAGAGAGCAGAGCCAAGAGCCAGACTGCCAGATTAGAATCCTGGCTCTGCATTTTTATTGGCTATGTGACCTAGATACGTGGCCTGCCCTCTCTGTCATTTCTCCTCCACATCTGTAAAATGGGGCTGTCTCCTGCTCAGGGTTTGCTATGAGGATTAACTGAGCCTGTATTCAGAACCATAACCTAAGAAATGTGTATTGCTCACAGATGCATCCTGTTTGCTTTACCGGTTGGCAGCATTTAGTCGTCATCTCTGCAGATGGCACATTGGCCTCTGAACTCTTCTCTCCCAGGCTTCCCACTCTGACTTCTTTACTTCCAAGTCAGCCTTTTCTGAGTGTAATTAGCCAGGGCTCTGCTCCTACCTTTAAATAATTTTTTTTAGTGAGAAGACTCCCTGTGGGGTTGGCACACTTTCCAGGGCACCAAGGAAAAGACTGGCATGTTCTATTTCTCCACAGACCATGGGCCTTGACTAGCCCCAGTGATCCCTGTGATTTGGTAGTGGTGGCTTCATCCTGGACCATTATGCTGGAAGGTCACTTTGTTTCTCTATGCCTCAGTTTCCCTACGGTACTCTAGGAGTACATTCAACTCCCTTGTCAGCTTCAGGGAAGTTGGATTCTATCCTGTGTCTTGTGGGTGAAGATTTTAAGCCTCGAAGGCTTGTTGGACCTGTCTTCAGAGAGCAGGATTAAAAAGTCAGTAGTACCTTGGGCTTGAATGGTTCGAGTTGTTTCTTCCCTGCTCCTTGACAATGGCAGAATGCTGACAAAGTGGAGGACTGGCTGAAATGAAGGATTGCCTGCCATTTGGGTAGTTTGGACAGAGGGAGACAGATTTCCCAGCTCCTCTAGCCCAAAAGATGGACATGTGGAGATCCAGGGATGAATGGAGGGTGACTCTCCCCAAGATCTCAACAAAATGTTGAGATGTCTTCCCTAACCCTGTCAACAAAAGGAGAATCAAGCAAACAAAAGCTGGTAGGAGACATCGAATCCGGGGTTTAGCTGCAATTAGAGCAGGAAAGCTTGTACCAGTGCTTTTTTTTGTTTGTTTTTTTAATAGTTGCCCACTATTCTTGGTGGTAAAGCAGGCACAGCCCTTGTCTGCTCTTGGCTACCATGCCAGAGTTGCATGGATTGATTTTCACGACCGATCTTTTGTCTGTTATAAGGATGTGCCAGCATGTGTCCTATTTCTCTGGGCATTTCTGTCCATTTTTTTTTTTTAATGGGTATATCTGTCACCACCTACCCACATTTTCTTGAGAAATCAGTAAGTGAATTACCACATTTTCCTTGATATGGATCAATTCATGCATAACTGCTGGGTGATACCATTCTAGAGCCTCTGTGTGTGTGTGTACCATTAGACTCCTAGGCCTGCACCTGTCTGACCATGCTCAAGACAGTGGCAGAAGTGAACCTTTGGGACAACCTGGCTCTGCTCGAGTTTTCTTCAATGGTTCAATGGGAGTAGAACTCTGACCTCCCTCCTCCTAAGCCCCCCGCTGCGTGGCTGCTTGGCCAGTCCAGCCTCAACTTTGGGAAGCTTGAGACTCCTAGACATAGTTCTTGTCCTTATATGGAAAGTATTTAAATCAAAAAAGCTGGAAGTAGTAACTTATGGCTACAATTCCAGCAGCCAGGAGACAGAGGCAGGAGGGTACAGAAACCCATCACAAAAACCAGATAACAACAAACTGACAAAGCAAAAAAACAAGGAAAAAAAAAGGAGAAAAACACTTAAATCTGTTTTTAAAAAATACATAGAAAGATACACTTGTGCAGATAGCAGGATGTTGTAATAAATGTGTACAATGTATGACATTCATTACCATAAACATATCTACATCTCATCTATTTTTCACTCCCTTAAGATGAACGTATTCAAAATCAAACTTCCTAGCTTTTTCAGAATCACGAGACATTATTATATATTACTGTTTCCCCTTTAAAATTTGTAAAACCTGGGTGTATCTAGTTAATATATATATATGTAATACAGTAATTTTTTTCTTAAAAAGCTGTTGCAAAGAAACTTGGACTTTGTAGTAGTTTCAATATGCAGAAAACGGCGGGAATATTGCAGGAACTATGCATTATTGAGCTGCTCAGTACCAGGAATCAATCTGTGTCCGTAACCTAGTGCTGTGTAACAAAAGAGTCTGATGTTCAGCAGCTTGAACTGGCACGCCCTTCTTGTCTCATGCGGGGGTGTGAAATCGCTTCTGAGATGGATGGTTCTGGTTAAGGGGTACTCATGGGGTGGCGGTCAAGTTGAAGTCCTGGGCTAGACCCTGTTGGAGGATCTGTCTCTGGCCTCTCTGAGGATCCTCCCACTACCTCAGTTGGCTTCTCCAGAGCTTAGCAACTACCTACTCTTCCAGCTCTTAAACTGTCTTCTAGACTGGGCATTGTAGATTTCCCAGTGAGGGAATCCAGGCTCAGGAAGATTGCTTAACTTACCCAAAGTTACTGGAAGCTAGTGATAAGATTAGGACCCTGTCTCTGGTAATGCCGTCCAGTCTTTGTCTTCTTCTAGAGACCCACAGTGTCACTTGTGTTTTTCTAATACTATATATGGTCTTATAGTTGACCTCAGGAACCCCTTTTGGGTTGCAGTTTTTCCCTCCAACTGTCTGATGGGACAGGAGTGGCTTGCACTAAAATCACGGCTAGAACCACTGTCTTGCCTTTGAGATATACTTTATCTTTGGCGCCCACTCCTCACCCTTGGTCTTTTGTTTCTTTCTTCAGCCTCATCCTTCATGGCTGGGTGTCCCTGAGTCACGCTGCTCCTTAGGGAAGGCCTGATTTCTGCGTTGCTTGCTGGCCATGGAGCTCAGGGACAGTGAGGATCCCTGGCGGCTGTGGCTGTTGTGTTTACCACCTTGGCAACAAGCAGCTGCTGTTGGCACTGTGGCCTAGAGTCCCTGGCCAGGCACCTACTTGGGTTTGGGGCCCCCCACTCCATGGTGTAAGTTGGTCCGTGGCCAAGCCACAACAGTGGCTCTTTTCAGAAGTAAGGGATTATTAATATGCTTTTCTAAATTAGAAAAGGGATGGCTGCTCCTTACAGATGATTCAGAAACATTTTTAAAATGCTAACAATGTTTTTAATATAGTAACAGTTTTGTGTATTCATACATACATTTATAAACAGAATTGGAAAAACCCCAGAATTGTTCTTACACTATGGTGTATGTGTGTATGGTGTGTCTAGCTTCTTCATTTAACAGTACTTGGTAATAATTTCCGTGTGTCACTAGGTGGTTGGTAACAACATGGCTTTTAATCGCTGTATAACATCCCATCATCTCAGTGTGAAATAAAGAGTTTAAATGCACCTCCCAACCAAGGACAGAATGTGCTGTGATTTAATTCCATAGCACACAAGACAGCACAGGGAAGAGAAGGGGAAGGATGCAGTTTACCTGCCACAAGACCTGGGTCTGACCCCCGGTTGTGCCACTTGGACACCTTACTTACATTTGGAACCTTGGTTTCTGCAGTGCGGGACCATTGCTTTACAGTTATGAGGGGTAATGAGATATTGAACAGCTGTAGGGATGCTGCACAAGCTGCAAGCTCGATTATTTTTGTTGAAGACCCAGGCTCTGTTACTTCCATATTGGTGTCCCCCACAGGCATCCCATAGTTACTCCTTTGGAATCATAGCTGCAGTATGTGCGTTCTGGACATCCCCGACCTTGGAAGACCGTTTGGAGGAGGATGTGTGTAAGTCAGGAGAGCTGAGTGTGGAGATGGGCTTGTTGCATGACTGTGCTTTTGGAAAGCTGAGAGCTGGGTGTGGTAGGAATGGCTTCAGCTGTAATGGTGAAAGGGACAAGGACAAAGGACAGCCTGGGGTCCTTGAGATGGGAAATGGAAGATGAGGGACAGGCACCAGGGTAAGGAGTGGTGCTAATGCTAAATGCTAACCAGGGCTTGTGTTCATTTGGAAGAAATTCTTTCCTAAGAGTACTAAGTGTCTTGGAGCTGTCTATCTCTGGGAGTTCTCTAGTAGGGAGAACAAGAGAGGACCTGTTCTGAGTTAGGAGAAGTGAGGGGTGATTGTGGCCTAGCTCCCCACTCTTCTGCCGTCGAGTCTGCGTGTGTGAACACACAGGTGGGGACAAGTAAACGGCTTTGTTTGATGCTCTCGGCCTCTTAACTTGTCTGGTATATTCTCAGACCCCCTTTCACCTTTGGTGTGCAAGAAATAAGTGCTGGTTGAGTGACTAAAGGCAGGAGAATGTCCAGAGGAAAAAAATGACCAGCCAAATTCAAGGCTCAAATAATTCTTTTTTTTTTTTTTTTTAAATTTTGGTTTTTCGAGATAGGTTTCTCTTTGTATCCCTGGCTGTCCTGGCTTCACTTTGTAGACTAGACTGGCCTTGAACTCACAGAGATCCACCTGCCTCTGCCTCCCAAGTGCTGGGATTAAAGGCGTGATGCACCACCATGACTGGCAATTACAGATAGCAGCCATGTGGGTCCTGGGATTTGAATTCAAGTCCTTTGGAAGAACAGTCAGCGCTCTTAACTGCCGCGCCATCTCTCTCTTCAAATGGTGATTCTTGAACTTAAAAAAAAAAAGGAAGTGAATGTGGGGGTTGAGGGAGAAGAGGGCGGGAGGATGGGACTGGTGGGGGGGGGAGTAGGGAGGGGATTGTGATTGAGATGTAACTTGAAGAAATGAAAAATAAATTAAAAAAAAAAAAAGAAGGTTTGTCCTCTGCCACATTTTGTCTCTCTAAACAAGTGGGGATGGTTTGCCCAGCTGCTGGGGTCTGGGGAACTTGTTCACATGGGCTATGCAGCCTGCCGCTTGCCCAGATGGGTCCGCTACACAGAGGACAGTACAGAGCAGTGCAGTCCTGGAGGCATCTTGTCTTGGGAAACAGGAGCCCGTGGGCAGGACTACTGGGAAGATAGTCTCTGAAGTTCACTGGCAGTGAACTATGGGCCACGTGGTCGTTCTCTGCCCATATTTCTGTCCAGGTTTCTGGGACGGCATAAATCAAGGGCAAGTAGCCTGGTGGGTCCTGTGCAGACTTGTTATACCCTAGTTGCTTAGAGACCCTGAAGGCTGCATAACTCATAGTCTGGCTCTGCCTTGGGGGTCTGGTTGGCAGGAATCCACTGCCTCACTTAGCTGGCTGTCCGTGGACCTCTCCACAGTACTGTGTGCTGTATGAGCTTTTCATTCACAGCTCAGGGATCCGGGTA
Organism: Lophiomys imhausi; assembly: GCA_907164525.1. Classification (NCBI taxonomy): domain Eukaryota; kingdom Metazoa; phylum Chordata; class Mammalia; order Rodentia; family Muridae; genus Lophiomys; species Lophiomys imhausi. The sequence continues at coordinate 7,105,463 of CAJQZJ010001558.1, forward strand.
CAGAACTGAGTCTTAATGCAAAGCAGATGATGTGGGACCATCAGTTTTTGGGGTGACTGCCTTCCTTCTCCCCGCCTTCACTTCCAGGAGCTACTGAGGGAGTGAGAGGGATCCACACCTAACTTGGCTCTCCTGTCTTTCTCTCTTCTTTGCCACAGGGGTCCTTTATCTGTTCTTCAGTTCAGTGGCTTCTGACATCCTTTTCTGATTGGTGTGATTTGTCTAGAGTGCCATGCTCAACCTTTAAAGAAGAGTGGGCGGGCCATAGGAGGACTAGAGACTTGGGCTTCCTTTGTAGATTTCAGAAGAGAAGCATGCTTATTAAATGATACCAATATCTATGCTTGATATGTCAAAGAGACAAATGGCATCAATACAGATTATAGGGGCATTCCTTTGAATGGTCTGTCACATAGGACTCCTGGGACAGGCACATGGCAAGCCCCAGGTGTCAGACTGGGTCCTTTGAGCAGTGGCTTTGCTTTTAGGCATCCTCTAGAGCGGTAGTTCTCAACCTGTGGGTCGAGACCATGTTGGGAGTCATGTAAAATATCTTGCATATCAGATACTTATATTATGATTCATAGCAGTTGTAAAAATTGAAGTTATAAAATAGCAATGAAAATCATTTTACAGTTAGGGTCACCACACCATGAGGAACTGTGTTAAGGGTTGCAGCATTAGGAAGGTTGAGAGCACTGCTCTAGAGGGTGGGGCTATTGAGAACACTGCATTATGAGTTTGCTGACTCAGGACTGTCTTGAAAGCTCCGTGGGGAGAAGTTCTTGTTGCCAAACTTATCAACCTGAGTCTAGTTCTGAGACCCGGATGGTGGAAGGACTCTCTCACAGCTTGTCCTCTGACCTCTAGACGTGAACTATGGTACATATATGTGTGGTACATTCAGTGCACTCACGTGTGTGTGCGCACACATACATTAAATAATGTAATAAAAATGTTAAAGTCACGCAGTTTGCACATTTCTTAAACACACATTGGAAAGGTAAAAGCCACTTCCATGCTTTTCTGAGCCGACCAGCCTCGACTTCTGCCTTGGCCTCTGATTCTTTCTCCCATGTTTGTTTTTCTTTGCTCTCCACTCCCCTCCCACAGTTGCTGACATGGTTTAGTGTGCCATCTGCCTTGGGGACAGTAAAGAGTCCAGTGGCCTGGGCTTCTTGGTTTCTACTTTTCTCCGTAAGTCCACCATGCTGCCTGTGTGTCTGATTTTTTATTTTTATTTTTTATTTATTTTTTGCCTCCAAGGAAAGATGGCTACTGCTGCTTCTGTGTGAGAACGAGCCCTTGGCTTTGTGTGCTTAGGGGGTGCCAGGAGCCAGCTTCTGTTTGCCCATGACTCTCTCTCTATCATCCCCCACGCTTTCAGGCTCTCACAACTCCTGGGACCGTTCTTGCTTTGTAGGGTCTGCTTCGCGTGTGTTTGAGCTAAGGTCTTTGAGAGGGTTTTCCCATCAGAATCTCTTCTCCAGGGTCCGTTTGGGGTGTCTGTCAAGAGTGCTGCAGGAAACAGCTTCTTCGAGGTCTAAAATCAGGTTGTGAGGGTGTTGGAAGCCAGCTGAGCTAAGTTTGGGTATGGGCTCCAGCCCTTACCACCTCATTGACCTTGAGTGACAGTAAGTTACGTTACCTGGGCTTTTGGCCCAGGTTGGTTGATCCTAACCCCATGATGTCTCAGCCATTCCTGCAGCAGCCCCAGAAGGCATCAGTCTTACCCCACTTTCCTAGACTTGAAGCAACTCAGATGTGGGCAAGTGATGATCTGCCAGGCAGACCGATGGAGCCGGCCTCCAGCTCCACCCCTGCCAGCTACTACACTGTGGTGTTCATAGTCATGCGGTGACTTACGGTACTCCCCAGGGTTCACCTCCAGCCTAGTCTCTGCCACCAAACAGAGGGACAGTGTTCACATTGCAGGGCTTTTTTTTTTTTTCCAGAGCCCAAATGAGATGAAGTGTAATAGATGGAGCGAATGTGAGTTTCTTTAGTTTGTTTCCCAAGGACAGGGAGTGGGGCAAGGAAACAGAGAGACATTCATGGCTTGCTTGGCAGCCTCTAAGGAAGAAGGCAGGCCCACAGAGGGAAACTGTGGGGAATCTCCCACATCGTGAGTGACTGTTTCATTGCAGAGGGCCTCTCAGCCTGCCCTGCAGTTCTGAAGACAGAGTGGGTGGCAGGAAACTGCTTCCTGGACAAGGGACATGTTGCTGAGAGCAGTCCGTAGATGGGCCCTGATCAGAGCAGAGATCTGGAACCCCTCCTGTTTCTGGGGTCGCGTGAACTACAGCAAGGGCACACTCTGCTGCAATCTCTGACAGGCCACGGGTTGACAGTGTGTCTGAGGAAGCCACTGGCCCATCTTGGTTATGTCTCTTGAAGCCCTGGCCCATGTCCCTGGAAGGCGCATCAGTAAGAACACAGGGTCATGTCTGTGCCTGATCTTCATTCTGCCTTAAACATCCATTCTGTTCCCAGTGTGCTCAGGTGTGGGTACAGTGCAGGGGCACTTGGGTGATGCCGGGGTGCAGTGTGACCCTCCAGACCTCGTGTTAGAGTGTGACTGGGTTTTGTGGGTTCTCCACATGGCTGAATTGGCTGAGGGAAGGTGAGGAACCAGGACTGAGGCTGGAAGGGCATAGAAACCAGAGGCAAAAACTAGGGAGGGATGGCTTGGGCTCAGGGTGGTCTCAGCATCTCTTGAGATGCTATCAGAACTATAGTAAGTCCAGACTGGCAGGTAGAGCTGGGGTTGGGAACTCTGTCTTCCCCTGCTCCCCTGGGGTGACAGGTTGCACAGAGGAGTCCTGAGAAATCTCTTGTTTCCTTGGGAGCTGTATGAAGTGAGGGGTACTTAATCAAAGTGAGCTGAAACCAAATCTCATGAAGAGGGCTCTGGGGTTGCCTGGTGGACACACAGCTGACCGCTGGGGACATTGTGTATGGTCAGGAGGACTTGGGGACAGGGAGGCTCCCGTCCTCTTGTCTGGCTGCCATGGTGAGCCTTTCTATTCTCTCTAGTCCCCAGTCTGATGTGTCATTCCAGTGGCATTACTTTTTGGGAGAGTGTTTTTAGCAGGTGGGAGCTGTGGGTAAACAGCTTTGTTGGGCACTTTTGCTTTTCTTGCTTATATCGTACACTTTAATGTGCTCCCCCCCCCCTTTTCTTGCTTTATTTATTTATTTTTGGATAATGGCAAAAATCACCGCTTGTGGGCAGTGGCACAGACAATACAAAACAACGCTTTGAGAAGAGCTTTATCTGAGCACAAAGCACTTGGAATTGAAGACCCCCAGGGATTTCTCCTCTCCTCTCTCCCCTTTCTTTTCACTCTCTCCCTCTCCCTCCTTGTCCTCTTTCTTTTCTTCATTCAAACTCGAGGCAGAACCAGAGTGAGCTGCATATTGCCCTATTTTTTGTCTGATTTGCATGTTAGAGAGAGCAGAGTAATTGGTGTTTAACCAGAACAAAAGAAGATCTGTTTTCTAAAAGAAAAAGAAGTTTTGAAGTAGCCCCCGTGGTATCTACTGCTGCTGTCTCTCCTCTCATTAGGAATTGAGCAGGATGGCCGTTGTAATGAGGGTGGGCGAGATACTGCTTTCCTTGGGATACTATCAGAGGTAATTGGTTTGAATATTGTATTTGATGTGGATCTCAGGGCTGTTGGCAGAACACCTCTTTAGGACATGGACATTCTGTCTCTATGGGAGGATAGGCAATGAGAGGCTTTGCTTGAAATTCTGTTGATTTCTTGGTTGAATGTACCCAGGAGAGCCACCCTGAGTCATTCTCTAAATCTTCACTTTGCTATAATGAGAGACATCTTGGCAGTTGTCACCAAGTGCTCTGGAGGGCAAAGGTCAGTAGAATCTTGGTGGCTGGATCCTGGTTAAAGGATGTGTGTTCATTAGTTTGGGGTATTTTATCGGGGATGTTGAAATTAAGATGATTCCCTCCCCCACTTTGGTCAGAGAGAAGAAGTCTAAATCTGGACCAGGAAAAAAAATCTTAAAAAACAAAACAAAACTTTTATTTATGTGTTTGTATGCTTATATGCGCCTTCCATGGTTCACTAATGGAGATCACAGAATAACTTCAAAGAGTTGGTTTTCTTTTTCCACTGTCTGAGTGCCAGGGATTGAACTCAGGTTACCAGGCTTGGCAGCAGGTGCCTTTAGCCAGGAATCTGTTGAAAACCCCTGTATCCCTCATTCTTCAGATTCCCAGAAGTCCCTTCTTGGAGTGATAGGCTTGCTTCTTTACTTCTGAATTTCATGGTGGGATGAAGCTTTGTGAAAATTAAGTAGAATTCTGAAAACTTTTGGGAATGTCTTTATGAATTTGAAAACCAATGCCACCATATAGACTTGGAAACACTAAGAGGAAAAGACAGTGTGCTCATATCTCTCTAAACAGCTCCCAGCTTCTGCTACAACTCTTGTTTGTTACACACAGGCATGTTGGGGACAGCCTCTGGTGTCGTGGTGCGGGCACTGTTTGCTTTTTGCTTTTTTTTTTTTTTTTTAAATGACAGGGGTCTCCTCCTGGTCTGGAACTCACCATGTCAGCTAGTCTGGCTGATGAGTGAGATCTGCCTGTGTCCACATGCCTGGCACTGGGATCTAGTTTCAACATTCCCACAGTAGGCTGGGTTTTTACCCAGGTTTTAACCTGGGTTCTGCAGATCAAACACAGGTCACTGTGCTCACAAGGCAAGCCCTTCCCCTCCTGAGCTCTCTCACCATCTCTAGGTACACATTTTGAAATGATCCTAGAATATATCGATTGCTCTGGAACTTTTGTGTTTAATCAAATATTTGTTTAACAACACCAGTTAAATAACTTGTGCTCATGATTTCCTTCTTTCTTTCTTTTTTTTTTTTTTTGAGGTCACCTGAATTTGTAGTCATTCAATATTATCTTGTAGAATCTGATACCAGATAAGAAGGCTGTAGCACATGATGGCTGCCCTTCCCATGCTAGAAATCAAGAATGCTGTGTTTGTGTGTTTGTTACATTATCTCTCGGGTAAGCCTGTGAGGTCGGGAAGGGGGGGAGCTCTCTGACCCACTTACAGATAGGGGGGTGGAACTCAGGAGGAGGAACTGAGCTGAGCTGCAGGAAGTACTAAGCTCTCAGGTACAGTCCTTTGCTTTGTCTACCAAACACCATCCTGCCCTTTGTTCCTTTCTCTTTGGAAATCACTCGGAAGTTGCAAGGCCAACCCTGTGAATAAGTATAGAGGTTACCCATTATCTGCCTCTTACTATAGATGTGGCTCAGTTGGTAGAACACTTGCATTGGGTTTGATCCCTAGCAGTGCATAAACCAAGCATGATTGCACACGCGTGGGATCCCAGCATTTGGAAGGTGAAAGGCAGGATGAACACAGAGAGGTTCAAGCTCATCCTTGGCATAGTGAGTTTGAGGCTAGCTTAGACCTTGTCTCAAAAACCAACCAATCAACCGACCAAAAATTGTTAACATTGCTGCAATCCTTTCATATATAAATTCACTGTGTGTCTTCTGATTTTTCTCAGTCAACCTAATATAGTCTTTGTAGAATTTTTTTCCCCTTCAGCGTGGAAAAGAATAGCGGATCAGGTGTGACACTTGCTTCCATGCCTTCTTTGTTAACTTGATCTGGAATTCCACAGCCTTGAGTTGCCTTCTAACATTGTCACTTACAAAGAATAAAGTGCTTCCAGGCTAGAGAGATGGCTTAATGGATAAGGCACTTGAGGACCTGTGTTCAGATCTCTCCAGTGTTCACACAAAGCCAAGCTTGTCTGCATGTCTGTAACTCCAGGGGCTGGGGAACCGGGAATGACAGAGACAGGTGAGTCCTGGTAGCTTGCTTTCCAGCTAGTCTGGCTAACATGGTGAGCTCCAGGTTCGGGGAGACGCTCATAAAATGACTTGGGGAACAAGTGAAAAACACACTCTTGTTTAATAGCCTCATGATTCCTGTCACGTTCCGCATTCCTGTCTAGAGCATAATGCGTTTGTTTTCATGTCCTCTTCCCACACTCATCTGGATGCACTTGCACTCTTGCATGTCTATCTTGTTCTCTTTGATCACCTGGCCAACGTGTTGTTTGATTTCTCTAGCGTGTGGTTTTTGTGTGGGATTTTTTTTTGGGGGGGGGTTCGAGACAGGGTTTCTCTGTATAACCCTGACTGTCCTAGAACTCACTCTGTAGACCAGGGTGACCTTGAACTCACAGAGATCCACCTGCCTCTGCCTCCCGAGTGCTGGGATTAAAGGCATGTGCCACTATGCCCGGTGGAGATTTGTTTAAAAGAGCTAATAAGCAGTCTTTGGGGAGCTACTGATCATGGTCCTCATCACAATGTCCACTACACGTAGCCTTCGCCAAAGATTCTTGCCTGATCTGGTCACAGAATGGTTTCTCCAACTTCTTCACTCCCCCCTGTTAACCAGCTGGCCATTGGTATTCTGCTGGAAGCAGGAGCCCTTCCTTCCCATTAATTAAACATCTACTTACTAGAGAAATGAGCTCACGGAATCCTGGCATCTCAGTGTCTCGTGATAGTTACTATACTTAATAATTATGGTGCTCAGATTGCCCCAAATTGGGCCAGTGGAAGTCCCTTCCTCCAGATTCTACCAAACATTTTGAAAGCACTTCTTCATCTCCTGTCATAACAAAAGGTGCCAAGCTCATCTTGTGTCTACCCTGCTAAGGCACAGGGGTGCGTCACCATGTCTGGTCTCAAGACCAGGGACTGGTTTGCTCTTGTTGCTTGAATCCCAAATTGGACATTTTACAAAGTGCTCTGTTTATAAAAGACATTTCAACAATCTGAAGACTGGTGTCAGTTTCTCTATCTCTCTCTGTCTCTCTGTCTCTCTCTCTCTCACACACACACACACACACACACACACACACACACACACACACACAC
>CAJQZJ010001558.1:7112418-7188066 GCA_907164525.1 Lophiomys imhausi
CACACACACACACACACACACACACACACACACACACACACACACACACCTGTATTAGTAAACTGTCAGATAATGCCTTGAAGAGTCAAACTCTATCTTAGTTCTCTCTGGAGCACAGTCAGCTGTGCCACCAGGAACTCCATGTGGCAAACTCATGCTACCATCTTACATGGCTGACCTCTTAGTCGGGCTTTCATTGTTCACCGTTTTCTGGAAATGAATTATGGCAACCGGCTCTTCCCCCTGCTGTTCACACAGCAGTGTGCTTGTGACTAGTGTTCGAGGTAAAGTAGGGCTTGGCCTGACTACTCCGTGGTCTGTCAGCCTGGCAACATTTGACTTATGGGACCTATATTCCAGGATACCTTTAAAAAAAAAGCTACCTTAACCATTGTCTTAAAATAATGAATGCGGGGCTGGAATGTAGCTCAGTTGGTAGCGTGCTTGCCTAGCATGCACAGTGCTGTGGGTTCATTCAGCAGGACAACATAAACTAAGCTTGTTGGTGCATGTCTGCAATCCCAGAGGCAGGAGGATCAGAAGTTCAAAGTCATCCCTAATGACTAATGAGTTTGACACTGGTCTGGGCTACATGAGATCCTGTCTTCAAGGGGGGAGGGAGTGGAGAGCATGTTCAGTGATTTTGTCTGCCTGTAGAAATTCTAAGTGAAGGAAAGAGACAGGACTGGGCCCAGGCCTGCTTGGGTCGCACTGGTCTCTGACCTGTTCCTGTATTGTACAAGCCACTCCTGCAGGCGATGTGGCAGAGCAGGCCTGAGCTCTGCCTTTTCCACTTAGCATTGTGGTACCACCACTCCAGGCTCTCTAGCTGGGGTCATTCTGTCTGCGTGACTGTAACTAGGATGTTTTGAAGCTTTTCTACCAATAGCGCCCTTGGAAGCAGAGGAGCGGGCGTTCGTCTGTGGTTTCTCTCTTGGCAGGGGATGTTTGTCTCTAGTTTCCCACAGGAGCTGCTTCTGTGCCATTATCTGGGAATGGCGTTGCTGGCAGTTCCTCCTCAAGTCGCCTAAACTCTCCTTTGGTCTTTCTTAGGATATTGAGTTCCTACATCTGACTGTTCATTCTTCATTCACTGCTCTGCCTTTCTTAGCCCAGGCCCTACTTGTGGCTCAGGGCTGGTGGTGAGCTGAGTGACAGCAGTGAGCAGAAGGCCTGTTTGGTCCCTGTGTCCCTGCAGCACACAGCTGTGTTGTGCATAGGGGTGTGCACACTTCCTCCAAGCTCTGCTTCACATTCAGCTGTTTCTCTCTGACTTGTGGGTACACACATTGTAGTAGAAAGGAGGAACGGGTGGCATTGCTGTAGGAAAAATCCATCTAGCCCCTACACGGTAGGCTGTTTGTATGCTTTGGCACTTCCCTGGTGCCCGCAGCAAGCTCACCTCCTGACGCTTGGGCGTCCCTAGGGTACCAAGCATGAGCCTCTTAGACCAGGGACTCGTAACAATTAATGCCTGTGCTGTCCTCTGAGACTAGGGCCCACTGATCAGACTCAGGAGCTCCACTGTCCAGGTGACGTTTGTACCCAGAGGCAGCACCTCATGGAGGAGGAGGAGCATGGTTCAGTTGACTTCCCTCTGCGCCCAGATCACGTCCTCGCCCACCCGGTGTTGTGGCTTCTCGGTGTCCTGCCTTCCTTTCAGTCAGGGTGGGTCTGCACTTGCTCATACTTACTTGTGTTAACCGTCAGAGCTGTTACCTGTAAGTCTCCAGTCCACATGATGGACCGGAAGCTTCACTTCTATGGAAATCGGAGGTTTTCTTGTCCCTGTTAGCAGGTCAAGGGAGATATTTGGGGGCACAGAGGAACCTTGAAGTTTCTGGAGCAGACAGTCTCAGGGTGACCCTCCATTGTGGCCCCTGATCATTCCTTCTCTCCCACACAGCTCCAAAACCCAGTTCTATGCCTGTGACCCTCCTCTGCCCACCTACTTCTTCTCCTTTTGATGACAAACGCTGGCTGGCTTTCATTCAGAAACCTGGGGCCTACAGGGTACATGCATGCATCGTGAACATATGTGTATATGTCCTTGAGCTGGTCGGAGAAGGGGGAACGACAGTTCTAGAGAGTGTGGCTAGCAGGGAGAGCTTCGGAGATGCGGCATTCTCCGTGTGGCGCTGAGGAGTAACATTTAAATCTTCCTCCTAATTAACATTTATGAGTGATCCCGACAGTGATTAGAGAATTACAGGAAGGCTCTCGACAGATCAGGGGAAGAGGAAAGGAAGAGAAAGCCTCTGGAAAGATGAGCCTCACCAGGGTGAATTCATACATTCGTGTCCAAGCACTGTGGAGTGCATAGCAGTGCTATACATACTTAAACAGACAAGTAAACCACTTAAAAAAAAAATCAGTTTTTATTACAATCATCAAGTTAGTACACAGGCATGCCTGCACCGTTACTGCCAGTCAAACTGAGCAGACGAACAGCGGGAAATACTTTCCTTCGGGCCTTTTGAAGGTGATTTGAGGAACATATATTCTTAGAAACCCAAAGGAGGGTGTAGGAAGCCAAAAATTTACTTTTCAAACCTAGGGGCAGTCCAGAATCCAGTAGTGCCCAACCACCCCTCTTTGTTGCCCATTGAGAAGTATTAAGGCATCAAATGACTCCGGTGAGTACCGTCTTACTGGATTCTTACTGACTGGTGCCATGTAAATTATAAGCGAACCACATGGAACCGCTTGGTATTAGGCATTTATGATTTCCAATGATAGTTATTTAGGGTATAATCCTCACAAAAATCTCCTGTTAATGACTGGTGTGTTTTCACCTGAGATTGTGAGTGCTCCAATGCCTGTAAACAGTGCGTGCGTGCGTGTGTGTGTGTGTGTGTGTGTGTGTGTGTATGTATGCGCAGCACACCTGTGCTTGCCCACTCATAGAAGTATAGTTCCATGAACCATATTTCATGGTTCGATAGCTTTTATGTTATTTTCTGCCTTCAATTCCAGGCGCAGAGGTCTTCTTAAGGCTTATGGTTATTTGTCCTGAGTGAATGCCATTTTCTAGTATGTCAGGGGGAGGGATGTATCTGGAAACACAAGCGTCCTGGCTGAGCTCACCCTGCAATTGGCCCTCAGAGACTGCTCCAGGGCGGTTAAATGGCCCTGTCCCTAAGGCTTGTGGTCACACAGTACCCTGCTTTCCAACCACTTCTCTTCACACCCACCAATTAGTTTTGCTGAGTGGGGAAGCCTCTGTGTCCTTGCTGAGGAGACTCCCTGGCCTGGGGCATGATAGCCAGCTTTCATATCTGGCTTGGGCATCCCCTGGTCTTTAGCCCCTCCTCCTCTTCCTCATTCACCCTCCGTGTCTTCCCCCCATAGCACCCAGGAGACTTTGTACAGTCACTGCCTCATGTTAGCCAGGGTCCTAGAAGGGAGCATATGGCTCATAGACAAGGTCACTTACAAGGTTTAAGGGGTAGGGACAGAGGTTGGTGCTCCACAGGGAGTGATACTATGCTCAGTAGTACCAAGTAATTACAGCCCCTTTGCTGAAAGGGCCATGGCTGAAATTGGGTTGTGGGGAGAGTCTGGAGCTCTGGGTGCAGAGGAAGAGGCAAGTAGCCCAGCAAGCAGGGATTAGACTCCACTGCCCAACCTCAGCCTTTTCTTCTTGACTTCTCTGGACGCTGACTCCTGCTACCCAGGCTCACCCAGAAGCTGGGGACTCTGGGAGACCAAGAGCCTCATTTTGTGGAGGATGGTTCTGGAGGGGCTTGTTGAGTGTACGCACCACAACCACATATTCTCTGTGGGAAGGTTTTGCCAGTAGCAGCCTCAACAATCACCTCTGCTCACTTGGTGTCCTAGCCATGGGGTGCTGGGGCAAGGGCTTGGTTCCTCTCTGATTTACATCAGTACCTTCTGTTCTGCAAATCAGTGTACCTTTCCGGCAAGGTCAGACAGAGTGCATGTGTAGCTTCAAAACAGACCCCCAACCTCCTACCCTTCCCACTTAGGAGCCTACTATCCTGTACTTCTTCTTCATATAAGTCCTGGCACTTCCACTGACCAGGTCATTGGCAGACAACAGTTTGTACTGGTACAATCAGTGGGTGGGTGATCCAGCCAGTGAATGAGGAGACTCTGGGAGGAGGGTACAGTGCAAGTTGTAGTCTCATTCTGTGGCCCTTTCTCACCCGTAAGCCAAGGGAGGCATCTGAAGGAGCCCAAGAAGATTTTGGTTTTTCTTTTTAGGTTTTTCAAGACAGGGTTTCTCTGTGTAATAGCCCTGGCTGTCCTGGACTCGCTTTGAAGACCAGAACTCAAAGAGATCCACCCACCTCCTCCCGAGTGCTGGGATTAAAGGCATGCGCCACCACGCCCTGCAGATTCTTAGCCTTATTTGTTAACTGTTGTGTTACTACTGACCAGGCACCTGCACATAGTAGACCCTCAACAAATACTGTCAAGCAAAGGATTGGGTATTAAGTCATGAACTTGAGCCAAGGCAGATTTTTCTTTATCAGCCTACTTCTGAGATTCAGCAGTGTGTGAGGTCACCGGCTATCCATCTCCTCTTTTTGGGGACCTAGGACTTCTTTGATGTTTTTTCCCAGGTAGAGAAATCTATGGCTACCAGTTCTATATATTTAGTAGACCTTCCTGTAAGAACCCTCAGATGCCTGAAAGTCTTATACAGTATATATGGTGGTTCTCATAGATCTCTAACCACAGAAGTGTGTGTGTGTGTGTGTGTGTGTGTGTGTGTGTGTGTGTAATTTATAAATCTAGTAGGAAGTTGACAATGAATAAAATGGATAATTTTTAGAATACAGTGTACTAATAGTTATTTAAAACTTATGAGTTTGTTTCTATAATTTTTCATGTATTATATTTGGGCCAAAGTTGATGGTAGGTAACTGAAACCACAAAAAGTAAAACAATGGATGAGGGAGGGCTATTGTGCATCTTGATTTCTGAACCAAGGACTGTTTGCTTCTCTGATTTCGAGATAGGCTTGGGGGGAGTTGGAGAGAAACAGGACTTTCAGACTTTGGAGAAGAGAAGGGAAACAATAAAGGAGGCTCCTAGGTGTGTGTAGCCTTGTTCCTCATGGGACCCTGTGTGCATGGCTGTTTTAAAAAACTAAAATATCCCAGTCATTTGATTTTATAAAGGACTCAGGAGCCAGATGCTGGGGTGAAAGCCTGGTAGTCAGCTTAGAGAGGCAGAGAAAGGACCCAGCTGATGTTCCTCTTCAACTGAAAACCCTAGAGGAAAAAGCCCAAAGCTAAAACCTAGAGGAAGAAGCCTTGAAGGAGAAAACCTCTGAAAGAGAAAACCCAAAGGAAGAAGAACTTCCAACTCCTTCTCCACGCTGTCTTAAATACCCTCAGCTCAATGTCCCTCCTTTCTGTTTAATCCCTGTCAGCTGGTTTCTTGCTCTGCTTCTTGACCTAGGGTTAGCTTTATTTAATCCGGTGTACAGAAAGCTCTTGGGCTTTCTATTCTAGGGCTGAGCCACACCATAACCCCCCTCCAACAATAAACAGTAAGTCTAGGATTAAAGGCTGAGCCATCCCACAATAGAAACAGATTTTTCAATTCATAGTCTTGGAGTTCACAATGTAATCAAATACTCTGCCACACATAGTCTTGCCCACCAGGCAGCATGGTGTTTCTCCTCTCGCTCTTCTGTGCTCATATGTGCTGTGATTCTGGATCATGGTTTTGAGGGACAAAGGGTGGAAAGATAGGTGTGGGGATCCCTGAATGACTGGGACTCCACAGTGGTTGTTGTTGGCCTGGAGTGTGGACCTTAGAAGAGTCATTGCATGTGTCCAGGCTCCTTGGTCCCCTCCTGATGTGCATGGATTTAACTTGATGGAGTGAGTCCCTTAAGCTGGCAGTTGCTCCTTGGGCTCTTGTAAGGGTTCCTCAGCCTTCCTGGGCTCTTTGCAGTTTCACAGTGTGCTGCGAAGGATTGGGGTATGGAAAGCAGGAAATTGGACTGGTTGTGGAGGAGAGAGTCTTGTCATTTTAAAGAAATGCTTAAAAATTAATTGGTTCCCCACTCCTTGGCTTTACTCTGATGAAGCCAGAAAGAGGAGTCAAGATGGAGAATTTCCTACTGTGACACCTTTTATTTTTGGAAGGTTGAGTCACTTAATGATTTGAATATCAACAGCCCACTGGCCCATCTTTCCTCAGACAGCTCCTGAAAGCGTGTTCTCTTCCAGAGAAAGACACATTTCGTTCCACTGGTGTCTTGCCAGTTCAGGGAGAGTCTGGATGCCTTGTTTCCCAGCCTATTACTGGGCCTGGTCTGGCCAAGATAGGTTGGGCTTTGGCCTCAGCCTTCTCCCTCTGAGGTTCCCCATACTCCCGCTGTGGGGGAAGTTGGAACAGGTATATATAGTCTTGCCTTTCTCAATGGATAGAGGTCCATGGATGGATTCGAACAGGCTGCAGAACACTTCTGGGATTTCCCATTCTGTTTTGGGATCCATGTGTACTGGAGGACCTTCTAGAGTGGGTGGCTAATGGTGGGCTTCGCGCACTGAGGCATGGCACAATTAGGGACTGAGAGGAGCATCTATTTCTGACTTGGGACAGTGTTTCCATTTTTAGTTCCTTAGGGAGTGGCAGTGATGGAGTCCAGTTACTGATGATGGAGAAGGATCCAGCCATTGTGGATGGGACCACCCCTGGGTAGGTAGTTCTGGGTTCTATCAGAAAGCAGGCTGAGCAAGCCACGGGGAGCAAGCCAGTAAGCAGCACCCCTCCACGACCTGTGTATCGACTTCTACCTCTAGGCCTGACTTCCTTGGATGACGAACAGTGATGTGGAAGTGTAAGCCAAATGCCCTCTTTCCCAAGTTGCTTTTGGTCACGGTGTTTCATCACAGCAATAGAAACCCTAACCAAGACAGGGTTGATTTCCCCTGCTACATCCCAGGACATGGAAGAAGGGGTTATGGCCTGGTCTTGTAGTTTCCTCAATCCTGGTTAGTCTTGGGTGGTGCCTGGGTTGGGCTTGGAGCCCATACATCTCTTTCCCCATTTTGATGAATTGTAACTCTGTGGCAAGGGTTAGCAAAGGGGCCACATAATTAATATTTTACTCTTTGCAGGCTGAGAAGCAATCCTGAGGTTGTTGTGTAGGTGTTCATAACCACAGCAGGAGAAAACAAATATACACAGAACTTTCATAGAGGAAATTTGAAATACAATAATAATAAAGAAGTACATTTTTTTTCACAGCTCAGCATTGTCCTGAGAATAGACATTATTGTGGGGGAGAAACATTTTGCCAAATTGAAGTTCATAGCTATTATTTTCTGCAGTCAGGGCCATTGGCAAGTTCACCTGTGACGTGTTCTTAGTCCACGGAGCACATAACAGTGAACAGCAGCCCAGATGTGGCTTACGCTGTCAGTCAGTGGGATAGTTCTGGAGAGTTTGGCTTTGGAGTGGGTTTTGTAGATGCAGAGTCCCAGGATTCCATTCTGCACCTAGCCTATGGCAGTTTTGTTTACTCAATATATTGTGTCAGAGAGAGGAAATACCAGTGGGACATAGGTATGAACTGGGTGGCTAATGTAGATGCCCTAGGGCGGCTTACATTCTGGTTGGAGAGGTGATAACTAAGTATAAAATAGGATTCTGGCCAGTGATAAATGCTCTTGATGACCAGTGAGATAAGTGGTGTTTGGGAGGTGTCTGTTGCTGGGGTTTGATTGTATGTCCCCACCCCAAGTTCGTGTGTTAAAAACCTACATCCAGTTTTATACATTAATGGCATTTGGAGGCATGAGGCCCTTGGGAGGTAATTATCATTTGTTGAGCTTGTGAAGAGTGGACCCCGCTAAGATAGCATTAGTGGCTGTGTTAGCAGAGCAGGGGAGAGCAGAGCTAGCATGTGACGCCCTCTACCATGTTATCATGAGGCACAAAGGCAACAAAATGTCATGCTTTATACTTCCAAACTCTGAGAACCATGAACCAAATAAATTATTCTTTATAAATTACAGAATCACAGTTGTTTTGTTTTTCGTTGTAGCGACACAAATCAGGGCAGGATAACATTTGGATGGACATAGGAATCAAGAGACAGAACACACCACCGGACCTTTGGGAGCTGCAAGGAAGCAAATGGGTATTTTCAGGAAGGAGCCATCTTGTGAGTGAGACTAGCACGAAGGCAGGGTGGAAAGTCCAGAGGGGATTTGGTGGGGGATGGGTAGGAGATGGAGGAACTTTGAGACTCAAGGGCTAGAGATGGGACATGGTCCCCAAGGGCTTGGAGACAGGTGACGGAGACACAGTCCTGAAAGCTTGGTGCCGGAGAACAATACAACATAACTAACTGTGGACAAAGATTGCTCCAGCTGCTGGGCAGAGAGTAGACTCAAGAAGACAAAAGTGGAAGTGGTTTTACGGGGCCACAAAACAGAGTGTCGAAAATAGATTCTGAAAAGCGTGGAGCCTGTGGTCAGTGTTACGATCGTTTTCTGGGTCATACATAAGTCAAAATCCTGGTTTCAGATGGCTCAGTGTGAAGAAGCTCAAGGAGAAACGGGTCTACTATGGTGGTCTTTGCATTTGTGAAGGTCAAGGTTTTCAAGGTTTTAGGTTTCCCTGGCTTTATTGTAGGTGGTTCCAGGGGCCTCAGTGTTGTCAGCATGGCTCTCTCTGCTCCTTATCACTCCTCTCCTCTCTGCGGGTTGGCCTGTTTCCCACTGTCATGGTTAATCTCAATTGTTAACTTGGTGAGATCTAGAAGCACCTGGTAGATGGGCTTCTGGGCATGCCCATGGTGGGTTATCTTAAGTCAATTAGCTGGGTAGGCCTTCCCACTGTGGGTGGCACCATTCCCTGGGCTGGGATTCTGGATGGAGAAAGTAAGCAGAACATAGACATTCCTCACTGTCTGTTTGCAATGTGACAAGCTGCCTCAAGTTCCTGTTGGCCCAACAATGGAACAAATAATGAAGACATCCACCTTTCATTTACTCATGCTCTCCATGAGCTAGGGAAGATGGCCACCAGGATCCTGAGTTCACACAGTGGCATGGAACGGAGCACTGTTTTCTTGCTGCATTTACATACCACTTGTAAGGAAGTTCAGTGATTGGCCCTGCCTTGTCCTATAGAGATCATAGACCCACCCTTAAACCAATCTTCATGAATAGTCTCTTGAGACCTGAACAATGTGTGCCAAGTATCTTTCCCTTTTGATCTCCTAACCTATATCTCTTCCTTCTCTGGCATGCTGGTGAAACCTGTCTTTACCCTCAACACAGGGAAGGGCAGTCACTTGCCGGTCTCAGTGACTGTTGTACAGAACATGTGATTCTTTTGCTTCAAGGCCTGGTAGTGCTTTTTTGAGAACAGTGCCCTGGATGGGTTCCAGGTTCTGATCCACTTCTTAATAACTTTTCCTTGGTCCTGGAAATGCCACTTGACCTTTCTGAGCTGGAGCTTCCCTCTCTGAGATCACTGAACTGTATGGCCAGTATAGTCACCGGGCACTTTGGAAGATGCATAGTAACATTTAGATGATGGCTGCTTATTGGTCTGCCTTTAAGCCACAGTACATTTTGTTTTGAACCTTATTATCTGTGCACATACTGTTTCTGGCTTCTTTGCATAACTTCTTTCAGGGCGGACATAGCCTTCATGTTTATCTTCTGATGTTATGTTGTCCTGATTGGAGCTTGGGTAGAAGTCTTTTATGTGAGGATGCTTGGGAGAAACATTCTAGACTAAGTTGTGACTTTTTTTTTTTCTTTTGGCCAGTGGTGCTCTCAGCAATGTGACATATGCAATGCTTTAGATTTACAGGGAGGAAAAGACAAATGTATATTGATAAGATTTAAGTAAGACTTGAAAAAGGAGAAAATAAAAGATGACGAAGGAAACAGACAAAACTCAGCATTACCGTGTACTGCCTTCATTCCTGGTTCTTTAATTATGCCATGGCTTAGCATAGTGTACCATCTCAATACCCAGATGGTTTTTATGTAAAATTTTTTTCAAATGTTAATTTCCAGTGACTGATGTTCTCTGCCTAAATCATTTTCCATTGTTCATATTTGATAAGAACTGTATTTGAACTGCTTCTTTCTAAGTTGGAGTCTTTTGTAATGGGGTTTTACTTAGTGGTTTTTTACAGGTGTATGAAAATGCTAAGCTTTGTATTGTACGTGCGAGTTTGAAAATTCTTAGTTGCAGCTAATTTAAGGAGAGAAAAAAATTAAAACAGGTGATTAGTAGCCCCCTTTGGTTTTGAATGCCCTTGCCTTGGGGTTTTCTGTGTGCTTATTCGTGTGCAAATTGATGCGGTTATTTTGGACGGGTTGAGATGCCAGCATCGCACCGCCCTGCCAGCTGCCCTGGCCCTTTCAGGGGACCCTTCCCCATTTCTCCAGGCTGAATTGTTCTTAGCTAGCTTGCTCAGCTTTGCTTTCTCCCTAATGATTCAGGCTTTCCTGAAAAAACAAAGCGGGCCTGGCCCCTGTTTTATTTATTGCCACAAAGGCGTCCCTTCTCCTGGAGCAGAGGATTGGGCGTCTCTGGACAACCAAGAGCTGCAACTCGTGATATACAGCTCCTGTCTAGAAGTGGCGAGGAGCTGAAGGACCATGTTTGTCCAAGCTGGATGCAGCCACCTGCATCGCACCCTAACAGGAAGATGGAGGCCTCCAGGATGGACCTAGACCTTGTGCTTTTGAGGCCTATAGGGCTGTGTTTGCGAGGTTTGGTCTCTGTACCTACCAGGACATGGAGCTCTCTGCATAGGCCACTTCCGCTTGCTTAGTAACAATGATGCTAGTGCAGTCGCGCCACCAACTCCCTTTCCAGGCCTTTGTGGCCACATCCTGTCCCCTTGGGGGTGAAATCACAACCTGCTGAACTTAATTTTCAGTCTAGGGGGCTTTTGTGTGTTTCTACAGTAGAAGAAGGATTTTTCATTCATGGAGATTCCATCAGTAAATACGAAATGAATGTGCTCCAGGGAGGACTATTCACAGCCAAGATTAAGAAATAATTTCCTTTTTTACTGGATGAGCCATTGCCCTTGACCAAGTCTGTGTTTGCCTCACCTTTGACATGGACTTGGTAAGGCAGCCAGGATCGATGGCCATCCACCTTCCCTGTGTGTCAGTGGATCACACCCCTGCTTTCCTGCCTCTGTCTTGAGTGGTCTGTCCCCTGGAACATCTTATGAGACTACTATTTGGAGGAACCCCCAACTCACAAGCTTGGCTTCAAAAGAGGTCACCTGATTCCCAGCTACAGACTGGGAAGGCAGAAAAACCAGAAAACTTGAGTGCCAAGAGAGGAAAAGGAAGACCTTCGTGGGGGTTTCTCTTTGTGTTTTCTAGATAGCCTTTTTTTTTTTGTACCTGTAACACCAGAAAAACTCCTTCAGGTATCTTTTTCTAGGTTAGTTCTACTCATCTAGTACCTGGGCCTGTGGCTTTTCTGGAGACTGTAGCTTTACGTAAGTTTCAGAGTTACCTGGGAACCACATTCAGGAATCCAGATTTGCAGCTGAAGCTAAGCTGTGTCCTTGGAGTTAGGACCATAAGGGCCAGTGGGCACAGTTGGAAGTTGTCACTTAAGTTCAGGGATCATTTGGAGAAATGAGGCTGGAGTGGGGGGGGGGGGTGTGAACCCAGTGTAGAGGGGGTCTTGGAGGCTGGCCCAGAGAGGTTAAAGGGTGTTGTGAATTCCAGAAGTTGGGCTTATAAAAAATTAAAGTAGAGCAGATAAAGGAGGACCGATTTTCATATTGCTTCTGCCATTTGCACAGGGATTATACCTAATGTGTTACACATGTCAACATGGAACTATACGCATGAAGGGGAAGATGTAGGTAGTCTGGGACTGTCCCTCGCTGGTGTTCTTTGATGATGGTGCTCCTGATACATTTAGATTGGTTTGTTTGTTTGTTTTTGTTTTTGTTTTTTTTTTTTTTTTTTTTTTTTTGTAAAGAGCATCTGAAAACAGGTAGCTTAATGGGAGCAGCTCTGCAGGCAAGTGACAGTTGTTTGGGAGGGAGGGTCACCCTTGATTTTCTAGACATTCCTGGAGAAAGAGCCTTGCATATTCTCTACCCTCTCCAGTTCCATGGGCACATTGGGTCCCATTGCGTGGGGTTCTGGAGCTGAGAAACCCTTCGCTGATAGCTAGCCAGCACACTGTTTTCTGTGTGGTCATTTACTTCTTTCAAATCCAGCTAGGAGGGACATAGAGTAGACTCATAACTTAGCTCAAGGGTCTTGAAGCCATCAAGATGTGGCTTCCAAATCCTGCTTCTAGCATCTGAGGCTCTGAGCAAGGGTCCTGCTTGTCTGAGCCTTACCGTTTTCATCTGTAAAGTAGACAGACCCCCATGGTCCTGAGACTGTGCCTTCTAAGGTAGTCAGTCACATAATTGGTAGTTTTGTCTGACAGTTGTGTGCCCAGTCTTGGCTGGGGAAATTACATCTGGCTTGTAGTACTGTGGTCTCCTGGTGACAGAAATCTAGATTACGTAGAGGGCTGTCTCCTAATTCCTGTCCCTGGAAGTTCCTGCTGTGTCCTGAGCTGAGCCCATTACCGTTTCCTGTCCAGCTGGCATACTCTTTCTTCTGCAGTGAGGAGAGGTTAAATTCCTCTGTGAGTGTTCTCCTGGGCAAACCAGTTAACCCTCCCTCTCCGTGCACACCTTTGTGACCTGGTAGTGAGGGAGTGCAAGAACCTGGCCCTCCATCTTATCCCTTAGACATCAGTGTGCACACTGTTACCCTGGTTAAGCACCAGGGAAGTGCTGTGGACACTTTCCCAGAAAGCTCTTTGCCTCTGAGCTTGGTGAAGAAGTGGTTGCTTGATGCAAGGGTGCCTGGGCTTCGGAAGCTGGGTGCAGACTCTCAGAGAAGGCTCATGTTTCCTGCAGACCAATGTTTGGGGTCTAGGGCTGGAGCTGGCCTTGCCACATGGCAGTCACGCCCACTCCATTTCCATACAGTGGACTTTGTACTCAGCCTAGCTTTACAGAGGATTATGGGTGTAAAGGTTGAAACTGTTTCTCTTTCCTATCTCTGCCTTTTCTTACCCTCAAGAACTTCTGATCATGAGATCAGAGAGAGAGAGAGAGAGAGAGAGAGAGAGTGTGTGTGAGAGAGAGTGAGTGAGAGAGAGAGTGATTGGACTCGAGCACTACCACCAAGCTTATATCTCCAGTTATTCTTTTACTTTTGGGGGAGGCAAGGGGGACAGGACCTCACGAAGTTGCCTAGACTTCTTTTGAACTCATTCTGTGGGCCAGGCTGATCTTGAACTCAGTGATCCTTCTGCCTCAACCTCCTGAGTAGCTGGCCATGAAGACCTGTGCCACCAGGCCCTGTTGGGGAGCAGCTTCCTGGCAGTGTCCCAGGGCCCACTTGCCACCTGGGCTGGACTCCCTGGGAAGTCAGCTGCCAGGCCCTAGCTGAAGGTGGAGTGGGGTTGGCAGGAGAAGGGAATCTCTGACCAGGACTCTCCTCTGCTTTACAGTCAAAAGTATTGAGCCCCATGTCCTTGAATGCCTCTTGGGCCATAGGATCCCTGGTCCCACTGAGATGGTTGTTGTTGCTGGCCATGCTGTGAAGCCATGGTGAGAAGATGCTAGAACTGGCGTCAGCACTCCTGGAGTGATTTGTCTCCAGTTCCCTAGTCTTATTAAAATTTAAAAATACCTTATTACTTCCACAGAAGAAAAATGTTAGAGAATGGGAAGAGTGAATATAACATTTTGTTTGATATTAAAAGTTAATTTAAAACGGACCAAAGATCTACATAAGTGTCTTCCCTTTTCTCCATTTGTTGGTAGGATGACCCCTCGAACCTCCATCCGGCTTCAAACTCATTCAGAGAGGCTAATAAAAGGGTGCAGAGCTGCCACTTGGGTCCGAGCTACATCCTTCTGACAGTTTGAACTTGGCCAGAAAATTTGCTACAGACTGTAACAAGTGGACTATTAAGTCAGAGTGAGGGGAGGTCTCTGGTATCTCTCATCTAACCAAATGGGCGGCCTGTCCAGGGTGGTCACTATTCTTTCTGGACCTACAATGTAAGAGTCCCTCTCCCTCACCTCCAGCCCCACCCCTAACCCCACCTCCATGCTGGGGATTGAACCAGGGCTTCAGGCAGGATAAGACCAATGCTTTACCCATGAACTGTAGCCCTTAGCTGAATTCCCAAATTCAAAGTCCCAGGAGACCCTGGGTAAGTTTTTCTATGTATGTGGTTAACCTTACAAAGGTAGAACAATGGGTTTCATTTCTTACAGATTCTGAAATTTATCCTCGCCAAAAAACAGAAATGACACAAAAAAATAGCTACTGTATATCTCAGACATCAAGATAATTAGCTCCATGGAAGGGTGTGTACCCTGGTCTTAGCTTTTGGAAGTTAGCAAACTTTGTAACCTATACCTGGGCTGGCATGAAGGAGTGGCCCATGGAAATACCTGGAATCCCAGTGGAGCTGAGAACTCTGGGAGCAAAGGAAACCTGCCTGTCACTGTCAGAAGCAACCAGCTCAGGCCAGTTTCATTTCTCTGTAAGTTTGTTCTGGAACAGATAGAGATGGGTTGAATGTTGTAATCTTGCTTGTGTTTTGAGGAGCAAAAGGGTTCATCCTCCAAATCGTGGTCTTACAGTGTTCTTGAGGTGAAAGCTCGCCCGAGCCCCATGTGTGGAAAGAGAGGGAGTAGAGTCAGGTGTCTCTAGCTACTTGGCCCACCGAGGAAATGAATATCGGACCCAATTCTGTTTGCCCTGTGGGTTTATGGCTCCTTAAGTGGCTGCTGTAATGATCCATTTACTGTTGCAAATGTGTTTCCTGAACGTTTTATTTTATAGTTCTGAAGTTTTAGTCCATAAATCTTTTGAACTTGAGGTTTTAAGTTGGAGGAGCCATGTGGTTATTGGGGGGGGGGGGGGGGGAAAGTGCCAAGTTCATTTTTCATTCATTTTTACAGGGCCTGTCCATCACCCATTTCTTCTCTCTTCATACACTAAGGCTTGAGAGTTCCTGCTCGACCAAAATCTGCATTTAATCAGTTATCGTCATGTAGTCAATTCATAGAATACTTGGGTTCAGAATGAGCCTGGAACTGGCAGTGCTCAACTCAAGAATATGGATTATAATTGGAAAGTTTCTGTTTAAATAATGAGAGCCACTGGGCTGGAGACATAGGCCAGTACAACACTCACCCTAGGGTGAATGAGGCCCTGGGTGTGATCCTCAGCATCACCAGTAAAAACATTGTCTCCTCCTCCCCAGAAAGGTCTGGAGGCGGAGCTCAGTTGGTAGAGTGGTTGCCCAGAAGGCATGAGCCCTGGGTCCCCACCCCAGCACTACCTAAGCTGGATATGGTGACTCCTGTCTGTGATCGCATGAGCCCTGGGTCCCCGCCCCAGCACTACCTATCAGAAATTCAGGGTCACTTTTCACTACATAGTGAGTTTGAGGCTAGGCTTGAACAGAAGTGATGCTATCTTGAAGAAAAATAGGGGCTGGAGAGATGGCTCAGCGTTAAGAACACTGGCTGCTTTTGCAGAGGACCAGGGTTCAGTTCTTAGCACTCACATGGTGGCTAACAATCACATGTAACTAACTCCACTTCCAGAGACTGTTTTTTTTTTTTTTTTTTTTGGTTTTTCGAGACAGGGTTTCTCTGTATAACAGCTCTGGCTGTCCTAGACTCACTTTGTAGACCAGGCTGGCCTCGAACTCACAGAGATCCGCCTGCCTCTGCCTCCCAAGTGCTGGGATTAAAGGCGTGCGCCACCACCGCCCGGCATCACTTCCAGAGACTCTTAATTATATACTTTCTTCTGACTTCCATAAGCACCAGGCACACATGTGGTATACATGCAGGCAAAGCCCTCATACGTAAAACAAACAAACAAAAAAAAACAAAATCCCAGAATATTGAAAAACAAAAAAGAACAAAGCTGTTTGGTGGGAATATAAATGGGTGGCCATGGTGGTTTCTCAATAATTGGACATAGAAATATTATATGACCCAACAGTAGTACTTGTGGGTATGTGCAAATGAACCTGCACACATACTTATATGCACTACATATATGCACACATACACACCATATTTGGAAGGCAGGAACTTGAATAGGTATCTGAACATAAGTAATCATTGCAGCTTGTAGTAAGTAGTCAAAGGTAGAAACCAGATAATGTCCATCAACTAATGAGTGGATAAACCAAGTCCAATGAGTGGATTATTATCGAACCATCCATCCCAAGGAATCCTGAAGACTGTGCTAAGTGCAGTGAACAGTCACAGGAGTCAATACTACATGGTTCCTCTCCTCTCTGGTTTCTAGAGAAAACTTGGGTCTATGGAGACAGGAAGTAAGATAGTGATCTACTGTTACATTATTTTATCACTAAACACATAATAAGCAAAGGCTAATGGAGAGTCCTGTGTATGTGGTAGGATTCTTCTCTTCCTAGAGCTGCTTTGAAGGTCCACCAGAGCCTCTTCTGCCCCATGCTGACCCATGTTTGTCTTTCCAAGGTCAGAAGCCACTCGAAGCTTGCCTTCTCTGTTGCTTTATATGAGCATTTATTTGGTCTATTTTAAGTCACCCCTCACTGCATTTGGTAACTACCTGGGACTATATTTTGTTAACTCAGTGAGACATGATAAAAGAACAGAAAGATCTCATGTGGGTGGTACAGGCCTTAGGCTGGGTTGAGTGTGTGGGGAGACAGTGTCCATTCACGCAGCAGGAGCCCTGAGCCCTTAGGGTGAAGGCTGAGAAAAGACAAGGCTTAAAAAAAAAAAAACCCAAAGAAAATACATATTTTGCCCCACGCTGAAACTCGCTTGGCTACAGCACAGCAGGTGGCCAAGGAACTCAATCTGGGGAAGGCATCAGGCTTGCAGTGCAATCAAAGTTAAGTGCAGAAATTTAATTAAACAGCATCAAGGATGGCAGGAACTTTGTAAAGCTGCAGTGCATTGTCAGATTCAACAGTTATTCCAAGGAGCACAATCCACAGATGGTGCCTAATTGATAAATTAAAGTTCTGCTTCTCTAATGGGTTTGCATTTAAGCCCAGTTGCCCACCCATGAGCTGACCATTGAAGCTAACACGTCTATGAAGTCCCTTTCCCTACTCTATCTTTCAGAACTACAAGGGGAAAACCAAAAAAACACCAAACCACACTGTTCCCCTTGTCAGCCACCTAGAAGGGCAGCATCTGTTGGGTCCTTGGATTTGAGTAAGAGTGACCTCCTGTTCCCCTCCTTGTCCCTCAAGCCTAGATCCCCCACTTGTGGCAGTGTTGTCCTAAAAACAGAACAGTAGGGACACCTGGGTCCTGCATGTTCTTTCTGCTCTGTTAACCTGGATCTATTGCTCAGATCTGCCTGGGCTGTTTATTTTCCACAACTCCTTCTCTTTCCCTTTGTTGTCATCTTTTCCCCCCCTCTGTTCTCTTTTTAGCATTGCTGGCTTTTATCCACCATGGCACTAGATTTCTTTGTTTTTTTTGGTGGGGGGGATATAAAGCAAAAGCCTCAATTTATTAAAACAAAACAGAATTGAAAACAAAAATCCAACCCAGAGCCGTCTGTTTTTCAGACCTTGCAGCACTTCCTGTCTGTTAGCAGTTGATACCCAGAAAACTGACTTTCGTTTCAGAGAAAACATTCGCTGTTTGGAAAGATCCAGTTATGCTCAGACACACAAATCCTGTACTGAGACGCAGGGGCACACACAAACATACCCTTGAAGGTCAGCAGATGGGAAAACTGAGGTGTGTGGCTCTGAAGAGTTCCCTTGGAGCACAGTCTGTGAGCTCCGTATTCCTGGAGATACAGCAGAGGCCCTTGGGCGCACAGAGCTGTGGATAGTCACTCATTTATCCCACCCAGTATTCATGAACACTGTGAGGGGTAAGGGAAGTCACATGGAGCCCACAGGGGCTATGGGGGCAGACTCCACACATGCATTGCTAGTACCTCTTGGCCTAGATACTCTAGAGCAGTGGTTCTCAACCTTCCTAATGCTGCAGCCTTTTTCATACAGTTATTCATGTTGTGGTCACCCCCCCAATCCTAAAATTATTTTCGTTGCTACTTTGTAACTGTAATTCTGCTACTGTTACAAATTGTAATGTAAATATCTGTGTCTTTCAGTGGTCCCAGGTAAAAGGGCTGTTCAGCCTCCAAAGGTGTCACAACTCACATGTTGAGAACCACTGTTCTAGAGGGAGAGTAGGGTGGTTCCAGAGCCAGGTCCAGGGGCATCTGTGAGATCACCAAGGAGACATGCCTTAGCAAGAATGGGGAGGAAGGAGCTTCTCTTGGACAGTAAGACCTGCCGGCAGGCTTATTCTCTAAGAATCAAAAGCAGGCCATTGGGAGAAGCCTGCGATAGACAATTTCAGCACAGCAGATTAACCCCTTTGCATTGAGAACTTCCTGCATGGCTGGGAGCTTCATAGAGCCCATCTTGTCTCTTTGCTTTATTCCTGTATATGTATCAGAATCTTTTTCTTCCCTGATGCTGAAGATAAAACTCAGGGTTCTGCATATGCAAGGCTTGGACTCTACTACTGAACTACCTACCAGCTATTGCTCAGCATCCTCTGTGGTGTGTGCCTTGTGCATGGTAAAGTCTCAATAGTTGTTGAATAAACCCTCTCTGTGGTGGTTATTATTCTGATCCGGACTGACTTTGCAGTCCGGGAAACTCAGGCTCACAAAATCAGTTTGTCAAGATCTCTGGTTCTTATGGCTTCCATTTCTATGCTAGAGTCTGTCCCGACAGCTTGGACTTCTCCCCACACCTCACCACCCTTTCGTGGGATCATGTATGTACAGCACCTGTTGGGGATGCTATAAATAATAGTGTTGGGGGGCTATAAATAATAACCCTGATCTCTTCTTAGGCTAAGTTGGTGTTTCCGTCTCTTAGAGGAGAGGAGAAATACTACTTATCTTTTTTCCCCCTATACATGTACTACTTAATAGTAGAGGACCTGTTTGTCTTTGTGTGTACGTCATGCTTATATGTGTTCTGGGTACAAGTGTGTTCATTATGTGTGTAGAAGCCAGAAGCTGTGTTTGTTTGATGAGACACACTCCCATCTTTTTACTGAGGTGGGGTCCCTTACTGGTTCCGAACTAGCCAAAATGTGTAAGTCCCAGGGATCCACCCATCTCTGCCTTTCAGCTCTGGGATTACAATCATGAGCCATCACTCTTAGCTTTACAAAATAAAGTAAGTAAATAAATAAAACAAAGAGCAAAAAAAAAAACTCCACAGGTTCTGAGGATTCAATTCTTGTGCTTTTAGAGCAAGTACTTCACTAAGTTCTCTTCCCTGCCCTGATAAATAATAATAATGATAATAGTAATAATTATTATTTTTATTTTAAGAACAGGTCTCTATTTATTCCAGGCTGACTTTGAGCTTATGATCCTCTTGCCTTAGCCTCTGGAGGGTTGGGGCTAAGAGAATGTGCCAACATATCCAGGTAGGGTCACATTTAAAATAGAAGATTTTCTTTGTATAGGCAACCTCCCTATATATTACATATATAATATATATGTAATATTATATAATATAACATATATTACATATGTATAATATATTATATATATTACAGGTACATGACTCAGCCATGTAACTTTGGCTTGATCTTTGTTCCATATCCTGCTGTCTTAGAACAAGAATACAGAGGTGATTGGGAGCGAAGACTAGATCTTATTTATTTATTTGTTTATTTATTGCCAAAAAATAATTGTGAGGATGCTGTGACAGAACATGGTCTAATTGCCTGTTGTCGTTTTTTATTTTTTTTTGCAATGGCGCGGGTGGCTTTTGAAATTCCCTGTAGTTTATGGAGGCGAGCTGTGCTTTGTGGATGCCAGCTGAATGGCTGTCGGCTGTTTATTTGCTAGTCTGTCGTTCTCAACACAGCATTCTTCAGTTTGGAGGCCCAACACTGTTTGATCCTCCTCCTCCTCACCTGGAGGCCCCACCTGCCCGAGTGTTTGCAAAGCTAACTCCAATCTCACTATCTGAATACATTTGCAAGCTGAGAAAACAAGCCAATAGTTCAGAGGATCCAAGGCAAACTCCATCTGACAGCCCCAGTCCTGATGGCTGCCAAGACTGATTGACTGGCTGGTTGGTTATATTTAGAGGTGGAGGAGGAGGAGGATTTTGGTGTAAAATAACATTTCTCTCTCCTCCACTCTTAGTTGTGGAGCAGAGACTGAGCTGAGCGAGGGAATGGCTTCACGCTTGGTGAGCAAGATGCGTGGGTGTGTTTTCCTGAATTGTGATTAAATTTTTTTTTTCTTTTAAATTTTAAGTTGTTGCAAGAGAGAAAAAAAGAAACTGGCAGGTGGTGGGGATTACTCGAAGGCTGTGGTGGACAGAGGCGGAGTACAGATGGAGTTTGGGGGGCGTTTTCCCAGGGTATTTCAAGTGGATTCTGAGGCTCCCATCCTGGCTAGGGTTCCGTGAAGAAGGTAGGACTTCAGAAAGGACACCATTGCCTGAGGCTGCTCCTGTAAGCTAGAAACAGTGTGTCTCTTGGTCTCTCTCCTGAGGCTTGTTAAAGCCACCTGTGGGAAGCTACCAGAAAATGTTAAATCACAACCCGAGAGGCACCAGGGAGAAGCGTTGCATACACATTTACCACTCCATTATTTCCCAGTTGCTTTTATCTGAAGCTTCATTCAAGGACAGGATTGCAGTTACCATGGGCATGGCCTGGTTACACAGGTCCCCTGCAGTTCTGCCAACATTGTGGCAATCTGTGGGCTTGGGCAGCTCTGCAGTTAGTGCCAGCAACAGGTATAGTCATGCAACGATGGGCAGCCACACTGGGTTCTGCAGGGCTCCAGTCTTTAATTGAGTTTAGAGAGAGAAGTTAAAACAGTTCACCGCCATAGGCCCCAGGGGCTTAGAAACACAGGGTGCATGTAACCTGCCCTCAAGTGGCTCACTGCACACAAAGTCATTCTATAAACGAATCTTCCAGGAGGGTTGTTTTCAGGTTGTGGTCCAGTACCCTTGGCTGTCCATGACACCCTTGCGTAGGATCTGTAAAGATATTCTTTCTGTGTTAATTCTAAGACTTGGTCATTCTTTCATGGATTATACAGTGGAATTTTCCAGAGGCTTTGTGACTTGTATTGATCTTTTAGTTGATGATATATGTATATTTCTGAAAAACAAAGCAACCTCTATTTAACCCCCCCCCCCCCCCCAGACAGGGTTTCTTTGTGTCTTCATCTGTTCTGGACTCACTTTTGTAGACCAGGCTGGCCTTGAACTCACAGAGATCCACCTGCCTCTGCCTCCCAAGTGCTCTGGGATTAAAGGCATGCGCCACCACACCGGGCAATTACAGACATCTTTGGACTGCCATGTGGTTTTTGGTATTTGAACCTGAGTCCTTTGAAGAGCAGCCAGTGCTCTTAACCGCTGAGCCATCTCTCCAGCCCTCCTCTATTTAAATTTCTAAACAGTAAATATTGATATAATACCCATGGATTTTTGGTAGTCTCAGTCTGAGGAGGTAGCTCAGTTTCTAAAATGTCTGTGGAAGTGCCTGAGTTTAGTTCCCAGAATGTATTGAAAAGAACACACCCTCGTAATCCCAGTGTTTGTGGGGAAGAGTGGGGAGGGACAGAGGCAGGGCAGATCACTGGCATTCACTGGCCAGCTAGCCTGGCCCACGGGACAAATTCTGGACCATTGAGAGACCCTTTCTCAAAAAAAAAAAAAAAAATTGAATGGTATTTGAAGAATGATATCTGAGCTTGTCCTCTACCCTCTATGCATATCCCCCACACACACGGGTATAAAGGTAGCTCGACATTAGGACATTGAGCATCATAGAGAATATAGACAGCTGAGTGACAGGTTGTAGTAGAGCTGAGGTATAACACAGCTCTGAGAATGACACATTTTGACAAGTGAGCTGAGGCCGTTTGGGGTGGGGGGGGCACTACGGGACTTTCTTGCCTGGGCTTTGCAGAATGAATAGGAGCCTATATTCTGGTAGTAGCAGAATGCTTGAACAGTATGCAATGTGAAACACTGGTGTGCTGTCTTTTTCAAGGTGTGGTCCAGTACCCTTGGCTGGATCTGAAAAGATATCTTTTTATAATAATTCTACGACTTGGTCATTCTTTCATGGATTATATAGTGGAATTTTCCAGAGGCTTTGTGACCTGAATTGATCCCCAGTCTCTGAAGGGCAAATTTCTCTACCAGGGAATTTCCATAGTGGGTTGCCTCCTGGTCATTTCGGTGAAGTTTTGGGAAATGGTGAAAGCTTGTCCTAGGATCTGCTGTGATCCCCCTGCTGGACCATTGGCACTTGTGCTTTGGGTCATTTTTTTTGTGACTGTTGAGTGTGGCTACCTGTTGGCTATGTCAGGGTGGCAACAGCTGTCACTGGCCTCATTCTTAGCAGTGCTTCCTCCTCTGTCATGGGGAAGCTTGAGGAGAATGGGAGCTTGGGTTGTGAGCAGCTGCACGGTGCAGAGCAATGTAACCCTGAGAAAGATGATGTCCTCCGTGAGACCTTACAACCCCCAGGCACAGGGCGGGCAAGGAACTACTGTGCCAAGGAAACATGCACATCTGCCAGGGAAAGGAGCCCTCCTGTTGTTGAGTTACTTGTTTTGTGTTTGCCCCTGGGAGATAGTCCATGGGGGCTTACGTCGCACCTTTGCAGCTGCTTCTGGCTTTGCAGAGAAAAACTAGATGCCAGTCAGCTCTGAGCCAGGAAGGGAAATGAGGGCCCAGCCTGTCCCTGGATCAGGTGCTGTTCTGAGGGTCTCTTCATTTGTGTGTACTGAGCAGAATCTGATGTCCCATTTTAATGGATGAACAAACAGAGTCGCAAAGAGGATACCTTCATTTGTCAGGCCATGCAGGTGTTAGGCTTCATGCTTTCTGGTCTTGATACTGTATCTGCCATGTCTCAAGAGGATGATGGGACTGTGATCTTGAGGGGTTCAGTGGAGAGAAGA
Source organism: Lophiomys imhausi (assembly GCA_907164525.1). Classification (NCBI taxonomy): domain Eukaryota; kingdom Metazoa; phylum Chordata; class Mammalia; order Rodentia; family Muridae; genus Lophiomys; species Lophiomys imhausi. The sequence continues at coordinate 7,135,464 of CAJQZJ010001558.1, forward strand.
GCCAGGGTAACCCCCCCTTTCCCCTTAGCAAGAATAGAAGACAGAACAAAGGGCCCCAGAAATAAAGAATTGTTAACCAGACTGATTAATCAATAGACTAATTAAAAATCAAACACCTTAGAACACCACGGCTGGGTTAATTGTAAACCAACATTGAAGCGTTTAAACTTGCCCAGCCCGTGGCTTTGAATTATTAACTGAATGAGTTCATTTCAAGCCCTCAGCTTATGTAGCTGTGAGAGCCAGGGTTAGCAGGAGAGGAATTAGTGTGCCCTTTCCTGGCAAGGGCTTGCCTTGGCGCCATGGTCTTCTTTATCAGCTCTGCTGTTTGCATTTTAAATCAGAATACCTTAAACATTAGGCAGAACCCCACAAATTTAGATAAATTGTGGAGAAGGACCAGAAAGAGCCAGTAAAGAGTTGGATTACATTTTTTTTTTTTCCTGCTGAAAGGACTATCTTACTCTCCCAGCATTCCAGTGGGAGAAAGGGCTCTGATGATTTCTTTTGGCTTGCATTGCTGGCCCCAGACGGGACACCACTCTCTTTGTGTTGTCCTTTAGTGTGTCTTTCTGTCTTCAGAGGCCAAGGTCCGGGGTGAGTTCTCAGGAGTCACCCCTGATTTGAGATCCCCTATAACACTGAGTTATCCCGCCATGTTTCCGGGGGGTTTTAAGCAGACTTCCTTTTACCTGTTTGGATAACTGGGTTAGGACTCAGCACCTGTGGCATGCTGTTATGAGTTTTGATTCTAACCTGGCTGTTATTGTGGATCCAGCAGAAGACTTGGACCTTTTACTCTGAGTGAGTTTGTGCCATGGCTTGTAGCAAGTCTTAGATATGTAAGTCCCTCGGTCCAGGCGTGGGTGACCTCTCATGACAGAGTCACAGGGCAACTGGGCTGTTGATGAAAATAGTATTTCACTGGCTTTTGTACATTGCTTGCTATTTCCTAGTGTCCTTACAAAGTGGTTCTATTCGCTCCTCCTCAGAGCCCTGTGATCTAGCTGCTCTCTTATACACAGTGCACACGGGTAGGCGCAATAATGTCCCCACGTATTGCTGGATTCTTCTTAATTTGCTAAATGGGCTTTAAAATGGGAGATAAATGTAAATTTCAGCTCCATAAATTAGTCACTTTCAAATGCTCACGACTCAAATTAATTAATTAAAAAACAGTTTAACGCGCTACTCCTGCATACAGACATGCTAAATGTGTAATGTCTACTCTGTTCACACAGTGGATGGGGTCATCTTACGAATTGCGTCAGTGAGATAACACAAGATCGACTCCAACTTGGACATTTGCAGAGTAGAGAGCCTCCCACGGTGTGTTTATTTAGAGTATTGATTACTGCTTCTGCCCTCCTCCCAGTTTCAAGAACTTGGGGAAAACTTTGAGAAACCATCAGTGTTAAATAAAATGCCCTGAATCCCACAGTTTACCATTTAGACATGATCATTCTTAATACTCTGGTGCATTTTCTTGCATCCCTTTTTATCAAGGCAAAAAAGAAATAGATGTATGTATATGTATATATACTCATGTAAACATGGTCAGACAGCATTTGCTGATTTCCTTTCATAACTGAATCATGAATCTTTCTGCATATCATTTGATGCTATTTCAAGACATAGTTCTAATTGCCTAAGCGGTATGGCGACTGAGGGTTATACTTGATGTGGCCAACTTGTTAACAATTTATTACAAATAATACCGGCATATCGGTATACAAATGTATCTGTGGCCTCTTACAGTACGTATCTAAAAGTGACATGGCGAGGGTTAAAGACTATGGCTATTTTGTTTATTTGTTTTTGAGACAGGTCTCATTATGTTACCCTGGTTGGTGTGGAACTCACTAAGTAGTTCAGGTTGGATTTGAATTTGAAGTATTCTTCCTGCCTCAGCCACCACACTGGCCGCTGTGAATATTTCCGAGAAGCTCTTAAGTATGTGTATACATGCAGTATGAGTGTGTAATAAAGCTACATGATCAATAATATGTGATTTAAAAAAATCTAAATATCCATAATATGTATGCTTATATATAATACCTTTAAAAATATTTTTTCAGTTTATATTGTCTCCCTAGGGAAGATGGCACTGTTTTATACTCTGAACAGAAATTTGGGATATTAGCTTTTCTTGGTTAGGGTTTCTATTGTTGTGATAAAACACTATGGGCAAAAGTTGCCTGGGGAGGGAAGGGGTTATTTCAGCTTACACTTCCACGTCATACTCCAGCACTGAGGGAAGTCAGGGCAGGAGCTCAGATGGGAGCCTGGAGGCAGGAGCTGTTCCAGAGGCAATAGAGGAGTGCTGCTTACTGGCTTGCTCCTCATGGCCTGTTCAGCCTGCTTTCTTACAGAACTCAAGACCACCAGCCCAGAGAACTTCGCTCACCTACTCAATCATCAATCAAGAAACTGCCCTACAGACTTACTTGCAGGTCAACCCCATGGAGGCATTTTCTCAATTCAGTATTCTCCTTTCCCAGATGACCCTAGCTTGTGTCAAACTTACAAAAACAAACAAACAAAAAACCTAGCCAGTACATAACTTAATTTAAAAACATTAGTTAGTATTTCTAAAAATAAGAATTAATGGTGGAACACTTGCCTGGGATGCATTAGGCTGTTCCTTTGATTCCCGGCACTGGGGGGGAGGGGTGAACAAAAACCAGAGAAAAACGAAAGCTCATTGTTCATAGTAGACATTGCCGTTTGTGCTGAGAGCAAGGTGTTTCTTGGTCCACTGCTCCCTGGGCTTTCCACTGCCTCCTTTGATGTGCTTGGTAGCTTCTTTCCAGGGCTTGTTGACCTACCTTACCTTCTGAATGCTGACCTACCTGTCTGGATATCTTACTTGGTTAACATTTATTCACGTTTGTGACTGGAAATAGTTTTCCTCTGAATCAGAACTTGCAGTGTAACTGTCCCAAGAAAGTACTCACTTGGGTAAATGAAGATGAGAGTGAGGAGCCCCTGGGACCCCCTCCCCCCCCCACACACACTTCTTTATTCACTACCAGCAGCTTATCAGTAGGTTTCCATTTTCCTGAGGTTCCTTCCCATAGTACGGGTGGGTTAACAGCGAAGCACACAGCACCTGTTTTCTATTTATTTCATTATACAAAGAAGCAACTGGTACTTTCTGTTGTTAAAAATACAAACGAGACAGAAGCCAGTATTGCTACCTGCTTCTAGATGAACACAGGAAAGAGTCTTCACCCTGGCCGCTTGTCCTTACCACTGTGGGCCCTTTCTTGCATAGGGCCACACTGAGTTCCAGGTGAGGGCATATCTCAGATCATGATTTGAAATTGTTCACTCAAGAATGAGGACGGGGCCGGGCGGTGGTGGCGCACGCCTTTAATCCCAGCACTTGGGAGGCAGAGGTAGGCGGATCTTTGTGAGTTCGAGGCCAGCCTGGTCTACAAAGTGAGTCCAGGACAGCCAAGGATACACAGAGAAACCCTGTCTCGAAAAAAAAAAAAAAAAAAAAAAAAAAAAAAAAAAAAAGAATGAGGACGGTTTTTCTGAATATATAGGTTATATTAACTGTTTAAAAAAAAAAACAACACCCAAAACAAAACACAAACAGAATTATGAGTGGTAAAGGGCCCAGGATTTAAGGTTAGCAGATGTTGGGCATAGTTAGGAACCTTGAGTCTCATCTTGTTTGTCTCTTTCGTTTTATAGGTGAGAAAACTGAGCCCCAGTGAACATTAGCACATGCCTGCCCCAGATCAAGCAGCTAGTGAGAACCAAAACTGAAATGTCAGACTCTGGTCTATGTCTTTTTTGAGTGACGATAATGATCTGTTTTAAAAAACAAGAACAAAGGCAGTATTTTGGTCTGGTTTCAGTTGCAGAGAGCTGAGTCCGGTCCTCTCCAGCTTAAGGCAGAAAGGAATGTGTTTATGGGAAGATACCTGCAGAAATCATTAGGACTTGTAGAGCAACCAACAGGCCTGTGTTCAGGAGCCAGCCCAGGACCCTGCAGCAGATCTGGGTCTTCAGGTAGCTGCCTACCACTCTCTAGGCATCTAGGAGTCCTTCTGAGTCAGGAAAGGGGTTGCCACAGCCGCTGAGTTCAGAACTGAGGCTACCATGCTGTCTCAATCAGGAAACCTCCATTGCTTCCACAATCCTGTCTCAAATTTTCCAGAAAAATAGACTCTGCAGAGACACAGGATATTGCCACTGAAAAAAACCAGACACCTCCCTGACCCTGCTGCCAGAGGAGACAAAGCCAGAATATACCACTTGCGCTTTTGAATCAAGCTGCAGGGCAGTCCCAGTAGTGATCCCCAGTTCATGACAGAAATGCCTGGGAAGATGTTGTTGGAATGGGTAAGGACGCCAGGTTTACCACATCAGCTCAGCACCCGGGTAAGGGACAAGGATAAGAAGTAGGTTTGAGTTCTCCCCCCCAACCTCCGTATTACAGTCACATACAATAGACTAGCAAAGATGGAAGCGTGTCCCCAACAGAAACTGTATACATAGACTAGCAAAGGAAAAGCACCCCCCCCCATAGACAGCTAATATAGAAGATGAAGTTATATGGGGAATGTCTTGTCATAGGGTGGTAGCACTACCTTATGTTGTTTGAAGATATGCTGTTTCCAGTTACCATTGTAGTTCTGTAACCTTTAACATAAGTGGTGTGTGATGACATAGCTGGAACCTGGGTGAATTAAAGTTCAGGTCCAGGTCTAGGTCCAGCTCAGTTAAAAGTTTCCCATCAATCCTTTGGACTTCTATTCTGGACGTCCTCTGGATAGGGTTTTGGTTTTCTGCCCTGTACTTTTTTTTCTGGGACAATTCCCTTCAATTTATGGGAGGATCCTACATTGCTTCTCCCAGGCCTATTTTTTTTTTAAACATTTATTTATTTATTATGTATACTCTATTTGCTCTACATAAATGCCTGGGCACAAGACCTCAATATAGATGGTTGTGAGCCACCATGTGGTTGCTGGGAATTGAACTCAGGACCTTTGGAAGAACAGCCAGTGCTCTTAACCTCTGAGCCATCTCTCCAGCCCCTCCCAGGCCTATTACTAAACATGCCCTAGCCTGGTTAGCTTTGGAGATCAGACGGTGTTGTGTGTGTGTGTTTGGGCTGTAGACTCTACATTGCTGTTCAAAGTCCAAAGTTTCAAAAGATGGTTATACCAGACCTCCCAGGGGATGCCACTTAACATTCATTCTGTGAACAGTAAGCATCTGGGATGTGCTTTAGGCCAGATGGCAGCTGGGACACAAGTCCCTGCGTGCTGTGAGGATGATCATGTTGGTTTCCAGACCTTCACCCCCTGAAGTGGGACTTCTGGGTGCTCCTGAACATTCTTGTACAGATGGGACTGTTTGCCACTGGGTGCCTAGTATATAGTATCTTACAACACAAGAGTCAGGTTTGACTGGGTTAATGTATCCTTTATGTGCCAGGAGCGTTATTTACAAACCTCTGACATGATTAGATCAAAGACAGGGCTTATGGGAGAAGAAGGAAGAGAGAAAAGTAGATAGAACGTCAAAATTTTGGAGATGGTGGCTGGATGCATTACACTTACGTCCTTGGCTGCAGGTGATTAGCACCCACTCAGGTAGGTCAGTAGAAGGCTGTCTGGAGCATTTTGTTGTGGTCACAGGTGTACCCAACCCAGGGGCTCAGATGCTCTGTGTGGCCACATGTAGCCCAGGATAACTGTGAGTGGGTGCTCAGCACCAAATCATGAACTTACTTTAAACATGGGGGTTTTACTGAGGTACTGAGGAACACTATCCCACTTCATAGATGAGAGAACTAAGGCTCCCAGAGATCACATGTCTCGCTCAGGATGGAACACCTGGAACAACTCGTAATCAAGCCAAGCTGGTTCTGATCCAGTTCATTGCTACCCGCCCCAGGCCAAGCCTGTCCACTTAAATTTGCTTTTCAATAGGGATTTATTATTCATTTATTCAGCTCAGTAAATACGAGACCCTGTGCTAGCTTCTTCCATCACACCACACCATATTATAACACAATACTATAAAATGCCACACACTACAACACCACAGACACAAGACACCGCAGAAAAACACAAAATGACATGCAGCACCACACAGTACCACAGGATGCCACACCACCATATCTTACAGTACACTACAACATTATACATAAGATATATACCATGTACACATACTACACAAAAATTATACAACACAAAGTACCACTTAATGCTACACCACATGCCACGTAATACCACAGCATAGTACACCATACTATAAAAAACATTTGCTACAAAATACAACACACCACCATGCCATGTAATGTCACAGCACACCACACAACCCAACAGCGCATCATACAGTAAAACATCACATAATGTAAAATATACTACCACAGCATACGTACAACACAGTATACTGCCACCACACCATATCACACCATAGACTTGCTATCCTAGCTACCATCATCTCTCAGATCCTTTCTGCCCACTGGGGTCCCTGAGAAGGACAGGCACTGGCATTCAGAGCAGGCCTGTGCGACCTTACCCTCTCCTGAGCCACTTCTGAAGCTGGAGGAACTTGTGCAAGGTCGAGTCCCTGGTGGTCTTTTGAGGTTGGGGTTTTCAGTTCTCCTCGGGTGTTTGATTCGGTGGTGTGTCTTCCTCCCAGTTCCCTTGAGGAGCTTCCTGTGTCCAAGCAAACAGCTGGCGCAACTGGAAATAGTGTTTTAATCTTTTGGAAAATGGGTCATCTCAGCTGTTTTCTGTATTTAAGACATTCTGCCTTGATAGGGTGGTGGGAGACTATATTTGAACGCCATCCCACTCTGCCCTGGGACCTCACACTCTGGACCCAGGGGGTGGAGGGCCATCTTTACTCATAAGTGCTTTCCTTAAGGTCCTTGGGTTAGGGTACAAGAGGAAAGGAGTAAACCAAGCTTGAACTCAGGTATTAGTCTGGTAATTTTAAATTCTGACTTGGGTCAAGGCATCCAATCTCCATAGTATATCCTTGGAGGTGCTTCAGCCCCATTACATCACCCTTTTGTATTCCCTCACAGTGACTGGCTCCTCAGCTGGAACCAAGTATTGGTTGGGGAAAGGGCAGAAACTCTGGAAGTCTGGCAGGGTCAGTGGGCTTCAGTACCTCAGGTCCTGGAAGTATTTGTGGCAAAGGTGTCTTCTGTGCCTGGAGCTATGTACCTGCTTGCTTGCCTTGCTGATGACCACAGGTGCTACACATATATTTGACAATAAGTATGTCCCTGTGGGTTCAGAGAGTGGCACAACTTGGGAAGCCAACTTGTTCATTTCTCTTCCTGCTCTTTCCCATAAGTGAGATGAGTAAGGTTGGGGGAGGGCAAATTTCGTAAAACTTCTCACTCCCAAGCCTGCCTCAGAGATTGAGACATTTTGGGAATATGTCTTGATTACTTTATTTTTCGCTTAGTTTTCTAAGCTTAGGGATACTGGCATGTTAGGCTTGGGTCACTGGAAGAGAAGGTTCCAGAGTCCTGTGAGGACTCTGTTTCCCATGAGGACTGGGCACATTCTCATGTCCTTAAGTAAGTGCCTGGGATATTTGTATGCTGGCCATCACCATGGTGAACTACTGACCCGTTCCTACGATTTGACAGTCCTCTCGTGGGCTCAACCATAGGCATGTGGCCCGTAGTAGCTTTTGCCTGTTCACATACGTGCTACAGACCCATCTGTAGTGGTTGCTGCATCCACTCGCCCAGTGTGTCCTGAACTGAGTGACTTTTACTCTTGCTTCATCATGCTGCTCCTGGCTTCTGGATTCCTAGGTTTTTTGTTTTTCGAGACAGGGTTTCTCTGTGTAGTCCTGGCTGTCTGAGACTCACTTTATAGACCAGGCTGGCCTTGAACTCACAGAGATCCACCTGCCTCTGCCTCCCGATTAAAGGGGGAGGGATTAAAGGCGTGCGCCACCACGCCTGGCCCGGATTCCTAGGTTTTATTAGCCATGTAGAGAACCCACTGCCCGTCTGTATCTTTGTATCTAATTTCTCCAAGCCCTTCAACTCCTCAAAGTTCAGTTTTCTCCTCCATACACCCTGGACCCATCTGGAGGGGTATACAGTCTCCCTTGGAACTTAACAGAAGGGTGTCTTTATTCAATTTGACTGCTGTTATTATGTGGTGAAACATTGAATAAAAGTCGTGATTTATGAGACGTGTGGCTACAGTTGGCTTTGGCTTCCCCCACCGCCGTTAATTCTTTTCTTTCTTTCTTTTTGCTTTGTCATCTATCAGTGAGCAAACCAAGGCCTGATAATTTTTTGGCACATCCTGTGTTCAGTTAAGAGTGTCAGCTGTCAGCCTGTCAGGAAGTTATTTCTTGAATTGGTTTTTTACCTCTTGCCACAGTCTATAAACAAGCAGAGGCCCTGCTCAGTCCTGTAGGCAGATGATAAGGGGCCGTGGATGCTGTGGAGAAAGGAGTGTGTGTGACCCCTCACCCTGTGATGCCCCTTAGTGGTCATTTGTACATCTCACAGTCAGTTCAGGATTGCTGAGTGGGAAGAGTCAGGCAGGGGCCTTTTAGGGTTTCCAGAGGTTTTTTGTTCATGACTTCAGTGCTTCCCTTATCCTTTGTATTTTTGGCCTGGCAGGTTTAGAGTCCCCTTGTTGGCTTTTTCTTTTCTCAAAATATGTATCTGTTGGATAAAAGGCTGTTGGAGTAGAGAGCCATGGAGTAATAAGTCTGGGCTGCTGAGGATAGACTAGTTGAGAGAAGCGGGTTGTCAAGCGAAAGTGGTGGGGGTGGGATGGTGAGGGTGAGCCCCCAGTAAATGCCGGATTGACTTTTTCTCCGACTCCCATCTACCTGTCTTATTAGCTGTTTGCTGAAATGCATCCAAGGGTCTGTGGAGTCACCCACAATGGTGTTAACCAAGCTGTGCCCTGCATCTTAAGTGCCTAGTTAAGGCCCTGGTACAGCAGTGGCTGGAATCAGTCCACGCTAGGCTCTGAGAGTGGGCATAAAGAAGCTTTTAACCCGAAGTGGGTGGCCAGGAAGGACTGGGAAGGCAGGGTCGTGGAGCATGAGCAAAGCGTGTGGCCCTTGCTTCAAAGCCCTTTGATTTGGCTGGGAGCCGTGCTCCCTAAAGGCATTGAAACGTCCAAGACTCTCATCTTCCTGCTTTCCTAAGTGTGGGGGTGATTGGGAACAGACTGAGAAGCCCAGAAATGCTCACCAGGCTCCCTGACTCTATTCAAAGTGGGTTTCCAGGCTCCCCTTGGGTGAACCACTTGGGAGAAGGCTAGTTCTCAAGTCCCCAAAGCATCTAGTAAATACGGGTTTTTGCCTTCTGGGTATTGACAACTTAGAAGGTAGAAGGTTCTGCATTTGTGAGGGCCCCAAGTCCTTTGAGTTTGCACACATCCTACCCCAAGTAAGGAGTTGCTTGGTCATGTCTCTACAACCTGCCATCGCTATGAGTATCTGTCTTTCTACTCGTTTCTGTTTGTGTCAGCATTTATCAAGCCCTCATCTGTAAACAGAGAAATTCTCTCTCTGGAGGGCACTGTTTCTCTCTAGGCTCATGTGTGCCCAGGAATTTAAAGCAATCTTTTTCCTAGCATTTTGGCTGCATAGAGCCTTTCCCATGTGGGCAGTGGTTCTTCAGGTTTCTAGTCTTCTGTAACTGCCTCCTCTCTTTTCTCCTCTTCAACAGGATTTTACTCTAAAACTCGGACTGGTCTTGCCTCTGCCTCAGGCTCCCAAGTACTTAGGGTTTACAGTTATGTGCCACCACACCAATCTCTTGATAGCCACTTAAAAAAATTAATTCATCTTTATTTCATGTGCATTGATGTTTTGCCTGACTCCCCATCTAAGGGTCTTATTAGCTGTTTGCTGAAATGCATCCAAGGTTTGTGGAGCCACCCACAATGGTATTAATCAAGTTCTACCCTGCATCTTAAGTACCAGGTGTGAGGGTGTTGGATCCCCTGGCACTGGAGTGGTAGACAATTGTGAGCTGCCATGTGGGTGCTGGGAATTGAACTCCGGTCCTGTAGGAGCGCAGCCAGTGTTCTTAGCCACCAAGCCATCTCTCCAGCCCTTGATGGCCATTTTAAGGACTCCAACTTTGGAGATGTTTCTTCTAAATCTTCCCAAACCCCCAAGCTCCTCCTCCCCAAGTAGCAACAACTCAGCTGCCTCTCTCAGAGCCTGCTAGTAATATTCCCCTTTTCCTCGTCTTTTGTATTCTTATCCAGGTTGTCCTCTTGGCAGGATGCCTGTTGAGAGCTTTTAGGAAGAGAGGAACCCTCCTCTCAATGCAGGATTGAGCACTGAAGTTTGATTGTGACAGGTGAAGAATGGAGATGGAATTCTATTTTAATCTAAACTTGTGCTTCTGTTGCCCCAAGTGGCTGATGACTATGGTCACTACAGATGCAAGTTGTGAGTGTCTTTGCCCTTTCAGAAGCCCTGGGATGGGACTGTGCCCACCGAAATGCCTGACAAAGACATCGCACTGCTGAATGAAGCAGGAACCTCCCAGATATAATAGAGTTAGATTGATGTAGCTTGTGTGTTCCCTGCCCATTTTCCATGCAATTTGATTTTTAAGTTAATGGGTGACATACTTGAGCAACCCTGATGATTTGGAAATACACAGATGAATAAGACCTGGCCTGTGCCTTTAAGGAACTTAAATCTAACACGGGTGGGAGGCACTACCAGTCCAGTCGGGGTCAGTTTGCATCCAAGTGGATGCAAAGAAGTCGTCTAGATGGAGAATGATGCTTTGGGATGTTCATTCATTCGGCAAGTGTTCCCCAGGTTCTGGAAGTGTATCTTCAAGCAAAAGAAAGCCCCTGGCGTCACAGACCTTGGATGACAAGTAAAATAAGAAAATCTTAGAGTATATTAGAAAATGAGAAGTTGGCAGAAGGTATGGGGAATGCCTGAATAGGGCTGGTCAATGAAAGTCTAGTGGTGGAGGTAACGTATGAGTGAGAGTATTTGGGTTCCAAGGTCTTGGTGAGTTGTGACGGGAGGCATGATATTGCTGGGGTGAAGGGCTGAGGTGAAAATATGAGTAGTTGGGACTTCAAGGCAGAGTGGAGAAATGAGGTTGGAAGTCCTGGAAGGGGAGGAGTAGTCGCAGATGTCTGTCTTCCTGATTTAAGGTGTTGGCGGTGGCTCTCCGTAGGACAACGGGCCCAAATATTATCTTCCATAAAGGTTCATTCTAGGCGGCTGCTCCCAGAGTCTTGATGGCTAAGGGACTGTGAGAGCTTAGCAAGACCTCCTGCCATGAAATTCCTGAAAAGGGGAGAGTCTCATCATAGAGGCTCCTCGCTTTGTTTCCAGACCTTTCTTGGAGCAGATCATCTTCTCCCGGTTCTCAGAGCCTACCCCTATGCTTTCACACATTTCTTTGTCCTGGGTCCATTGGGGACAGAAAGAGGTTTTTTTTTTTTAAGGGGTGGTTAGGCTTGGTAGCAGCAGGCAGGGGCAGGGGAAGACAGTGAAGGATAAGATTTGTGGTCCAGGGGAGGATAGCCTCTTTTCCAGCAAGTGTGAAGGCTGAACGGGAAATGAGCCACAGAAGCCGCTTGAAGAACAGCTGCGCATGCTGAGCATAGTTGCAGAGGTATCCTGGGTTTCAAGAATGCGGATTTTGCTTAGGAAGACAAGGAGGGCCTCTGTGAAGGGCAAGAGAAGGCTCTTAAAATAGGCTGTGGATCTGGGTTCAGGCAGCTGCTTGGGACTTAATGACTGATGAGCCTTTGCCCGCAGGATGGAGTCTAGTCTCCTTGGTTACTGTCCACAAGACTCCTGTGATGTCGCCCTTGCTTCTGTCTCTGTCCTTATCTCCCAGCAGATGTTCTTTTCCACTTGATTTCTACTGCAGCTTTGTCAGGCTTAGAGTGACAGAAACAAGTCGATGATATTTCATGCCTACGTGACTATGCCTGTCTGACTTGTTTTCTGGGAAAAAAAACTTCTGTTCAACCTTCAGAACCCTAGTCCTGCACCTCGTCTCTGAAGCTTTCCATTCATCTGACCCAACACATCACCTTTCGGTCTATTTATTTTGCATATTTATGCCATTGGGTTGGGTGTGTGTTCCTTAGACTCCTGGGAGAATCTTCTAGAGCAAGAGGCTCAAACCATTTAGTTTAAGATTCCAGGTTCTGGGCTGGAGAGATGGTTCAGCAGTTAAGAGCACTGGCTGCTCTTCCAGAGGACCCAGGTTTAATTCCCAGCACCCATATGGGAGTTCACAAGTGTCTGTAACTCCTGTTCCAGGGGATCTAGCACCTTCAATTAAAAAAAATTAATTAATTAAAAAATTTTTTTCTTTAAAAAAAAAAAAAGTTCCAGGGTCTGGTAGTGACATGACACTCATCATTAGTTAGTATTGAGGAATTAATAGCAGATGACATAGGTGATGGGAATTTGCCAATATATCTGTAAATACTATTGACTTATTATCAGATGTCACCAGTGGACTTTTTACATACCAAAATGCCTCATCAGATAGTCAAGTAGTAGCCTATCGAAGGGTTTGTCTGACTCAGTATAGAGGGACCTATCCATCACTGCGCTGTCTGCTTGTACCTCTGTGGCTATTACCAGGACTCTGGCCAGCTGTTTTCCTTAGGAACAAAGGTTTTTATCTCCTGAGAGCTCGTGCCCAGCTTTGCAATAAGGAATGCATGGATTACCCAAGAACAATATGGTGTCCAGGGACTTGGAATCATCTGTAGACTGCTTTTCTTTCTATTCTCGAGGTACAGGTATGAGCAAAGCAAGTAAAACCCCTAATTCCATTCTGGGGGTAAACTGACCACCGTAGTGTCCTTGGAGGCATCGTTTCTGGGTGGTGAATTTGAGTCCCGATTTCGACACCTGGTACATAAGCAGACGTTGAGCAAATGTGTGTGCATGTGCGTGTATGAGTGGTACATGATGAATGGGGTTGAACTGGATGGACAGCTTTTTCCTCCCAGATGAAAGGGACTTGATTTTGCAACGCAATGGCCAAGTTCAAGGTGGGCTCCATGGGTTGACGATATCCCTGTCAAGAGAGCAGTCTTGGCCTATGAAAGACAGTGACTTCAACTGCTTTCACCTCCACGTGCAAGCCCTTCCTGTCAAAAGTGCTTCTCAGAGCGAGCTAGGCACTGTGTGCTGGGCCACTGCTCTCGTAGCCCTCTACAGTGAGTCTACAATGAGTTTCCCACCCATTGGCCAACAGGTTTGGCTCCCCCTTTGCCTCTTAACCTCAGTTATCAGCCAGCCAGATCAGTTAGTGGGAGGCATGGCGCGGCTTCTCTAACTGGTTTGTCTGGTGAAGGTGTTCTTCCAGTGGAGCAGTCCTCATGCTATAAAACATCAATGATGTTGCACATTTAGTCACATTCCTGGCCGGACCAGCGCTGTTTGATTGGTAGCATTTTTGCTTGGAGGGTTTTTTTTTTTTTCTCTCTCCATTTACCCCACAGGAAAATCAAGTTTTCTTTTATGTGAGAGTTTATAGAAGTATGTCCCTGGCACAAGTAGAACACGGATGTATTAGGATATTGGTGTAGCAGAGAAATATTACCTCCAAGGCACAGACAGCTTTATCTCTCCTGTAGAATGACCTTCCTAATGGGGAACAATTTGTTCCTCTTCTGAAGGCCAGGAGCTGTGGAGGTGAAAGCAGATAAGGCCATTGCCTCTGATAGGCTGTGGCTGTGTTCTTCATGCTGGGGAATCTTCAGTCCTCCCAAATGGTTGCCAAGGCTTCTGCCAGAGGTGGGCCCATTCAGGGTGCTGTGTGGGGAAAGCTGAAGGAAGTCTGTGTAATTAGTTACTTAGTTTATGGAGCATACTTTCTGCCTTTGGTGCTGGAGGCAGGCAGGGAAGGTTTGACCCTTGTTTCCAGGCAAGCAGGCAGAGGTAAGGAAGGAAAAGGAGGAGAGGAATGAGAAAGAATTTGTAGCTGCCATTCCAGCTCCAGTCCCATGCTAAGCATGTTTCATATTTTACTCCCACCTTCTTCCTTCCTTCCTTCCTTCCTTCCTTCCTTCCTTCCTTCCTTCCTTCCTTTCTTTTCTTTTCTTTTCTTTCTTTCTTTTTTAAAGGAGTGTGTATGTGCATGGTGCACACAGTTTCTTGTTATATTTTCCAGGCTGGTCTAGAACGCTCATTTCCCTGTTTGAGCCTCTTGAGCACAAGAATTCCAGCTTACTGATAATTTTGCTGCCTTCATGCCTGTTGCGTTCATACTTGATTTTGATTTCATTTTGTAGAGAAGAAAGTGGAGCTCCATGACTTGAGGTCACTTCATAAATCTACGGTGGAAATTCTTGCTTTTTCTGGTCTAACTACTTGGCTTATGCCAGATGCTGGGAATGGCACCTGCCCTTTTCCTCCCTCAAGTCTCTAAATCGGTGCTCTTATCAGAGCTTTGGTTGCTGTCTTGGGTTAAGGAAAATCACCATGCATCTTTTTTTTTTTTTTTTTTTTGAGGGGTGAAACAGTTAAACAAAACAAAACCTGAAACTTTTAGTGTCTGTCTAACTGCAAACACTTCTATGGGTCCCCCCTTCTCCCTTCTACTTGTAGAAGATGGGAGAACCACACCAGCACTTCCTATGGGGACAAAAGGGGTTGTTTTCCTACCCCCCCCCAAGACAGTTTAAATTTAGGACTTAACAGAAAGTCAGGCATTTCAAAGACCGCTGAGCCAAGGTAATGTGCTTATTTTTCCTTATGTAACCCTGTGTCACATTCTCTCCTGCTCTTTGGATGTTTCTAGAACAGTATAGTGGCAGAGGCAGGAAAGGGTCTTGGGGTGGGAAGGCTGACCCCTGACTGCATGTGGGTCAGTATCCAGCTATCTCCTTCCTGGTTTACAAGTCTTTGCCCAAACCTTCTTGCTAGCATTTACATGATGTGGCCTTCCATCTCTTTACTTTGAGCAGATCTGTTTTTTCTCTTTAATGACAGGATTGAAGAGCCCCTCCCTGCTTAAGCCCTGTGGAGGTTCTGCTCCTCTGGCATGGCCTGCAAGAGCCTTCCTGTCTCACCTGTCCAATTCTCTTCTTTGCCCTCTACCTTACTAGCAGCCACCAGCAACCCATGATAGCCAGCAAAGATGCTCGAGCTTTGGCCTTGGAAGTCCTTTTCTCCTAACTTTCCTAGGTATTCCGGGCTGACCTTCAAACTTCAGGCCACACCCAACCCTGTGCTCCTAAGCCCAGCCTCTTACTTGGCTGTGAGCATCTTCTGAGTGGGACCAAGCTCTCACCACCAAGCCTAACACAGAGTTTGGTCCTTAGAACCCATTTGACAGAGAAGGACTATGGCTTGCTACCACAGATGATCCTTGCCTGTCCATCTTTTTTTTTTTTTTTGAGTTTCTTGTCTGTGTTCTCATTCTGTTGGGATCAGCGCACGTCTCTGGAGAGTCTTCTGTGGTCTGAGTGCTTTAACATGCCTTCTGTTGTCCTTGCAGCAGTGCCCAGAGGTATTGTCCCCACCTACACTAGGGAAGAGGCTGAGCTGGACCTGCGACCCAGGTCCTCCTCAGTCACACCTCCTGGTGGCTTCTGCATGGCTGTTCATCTTTTCCTCTTTGTGTCCTGTTGGGGTAAAGGTAGAAAAGAGCCTGTCTTTCCATTTAACTTCTCTTTTCCTCCCTGAGGATGCCTGAGGTAGCCTTTTGCAGAGTCCTGGCTGGCTGCACATCCTAGCCTTTTGGGATGTATATAGAACTGTTGATACTGGGGTCTCCCTCTGGACCCCTGGATTGGGAGCCACTGAGGGTGGGGCTGGGGATGTTGGAACTGAGGTGGCAGTCAGGACCGAGCATCTGCACTACAGGATCACCAATGCCAGCGAGCACAGCTCTCTCAGCTCGATGGATTAGGTAAAGCACACTCATCAGGAGCTGATTGCCACGTACATCTAAAATATGGTAATGACAGTAATCAGGGCTAAGGGTTAAGGCTGCCATTTGTTCTTTTCATGGAAATCAACTGGAGGGCTTGGGGGATGGGGGTGCAGGGACTTTAGAACCTGCCAGCAGCAAAGTTTTTATTCTGTCTCTAAAGAGGAGCAGGCCAGGTAGTTCTTCTAGATGACTTCCAGATTACTGCTGGATGGATGGTTCTGGAATTCTTCTCTTGGACTGTCTACCACTGACCCAGTGGCCCCTACCGAAGCATGGTTTGCTGCAGTTGTATATCTGAGGGTCCATAATCCTTGCCATGGAAGTGATGTGGCTTTTCCCAGCACAGCTTCTCAGCCTATCCTGGTGTTTTCTAAAGGTCATTGTGGAGGACAAGGGGACCCTCCAGAGATAGGCAAAGGAATAGGCATGCACTTTTGATTGTGAGGTGGTTTGAAACTTAGTTTCCGTGTGGAAACCATCTACTACCCTGCTGGTATCTACTTAGTGTTTTAGGAGAAGAGTTATTTGGGAGACTGTGTGTTTGGACATTCTGATACCTGTATACTCCCCAGCTTCCATGAGGAGAGCTTCTGATACTGTTCAGAATGTCAGTGAGACATTGAGGAAACAGACAATGAGGAGGCTAGAGCAAAGAGGTATATTGGGGGAGAGTTCGGGGTGCTGTTCATATGCACAGATGAAGTCAGGGGATGGGTTTTCCTTAACATTATTGTTGGAAGAAGCAGAAAATCAATCAATAATCAATGTTTTCCCTCTGCCCCTCCCGATGTGTGTGTGTGCTCAGTTATTATTTCGCAGTAGCAAGTGGTCTCATTTTGTGCTCTTGAGGCTAGGATCTTATGCCCATTTGATAGGAGGGAATGTGAAGTTCAGGACTGTTGAGGAACTTCATTCATCCTTGTGTGTACTACACAGAGGCGTGCTAAAAAACAGGCATGGGTACACTGACATGAGGTAGTTTAAACTTGTTCTTACGATTGGGGCTTTTAAAAAAATCCTTCTCTGTGAAGAATCTCTCTGGGCCTATGCTACCACCCTGCATTAGGCCCCTTAGGAGGGGCTTATGGCAGCCCACTGTCCTGTGTGGCTTCCCTTCTTCCACTCTCCCCAATTAATGAAGCACTGCCTTGGCTGCCTGGCTAGGGCTCTGGAGGTGCCTGTTGTATGCAGCCAGGCGCAGCTCCCTTACAGGCTCACCACAATGAAGGGTGCTTGTTTAATGTAGCCTACTGCCATGGCGCTAAAGGACGATGGGTTTTAATTGAAGAAATGTGTTGGTCATTGTTGGAACAAGGGAGAAAGTTTAGATGCCTTTTTCACAGTGAGACCAACTCATGGAACAGTATTAGGCTGTGTGTGTTGGGGGGGCCGTGGGGGTTCCCAAGAATGGAGTGGTAGAGCAGCTGTCTGTGGGTACTGAGCAGCTTGGATGCCTGTGGCAAGGACAAGGGCCAGCAGCTAGCGTCGGTTGATGTGTGGATCACGCTCCTTAATTTCCTGTGTTTCTCCAAAGCAATTCTCATATTCTTGCCTTTTCTGTTACGGCCCCCAGCTCAGTATGATTCAATGCCACTGGCTAGGATATTACTCTCTGATATGATCTGAGGACAGGCCACCCCTGCGGCTGCCGCTTTCCCCCAAGGGTAACAGGAAGTAGTATTTTTTAAATGAGTCTGGGAGGGAGTCTTGCAGAGGGCTTCTGGGAATGAGGGTGGGGTGTGCGAACGCCCCAGAAAAGCATCCGGATCTAGTTATGAGATCGGGTTATGAGATCATGTCCTTCTGTCACTGAGCTACTGTTGTTTTAATCAGAGGGAATGTTGTAACCTGACTATGCTGTATAATTGTGTGTAAATTATATTCCAACCCCATATAGATGAAGGCTATTTTTTTTTTCCTTCCAATTTTAAAGCTATTTAGAGGGAATGCCAAATTGTAGCTTGAACCCTTGTGCTCTCTGGCAGGTAGCTCTAGATAGGGAGGGAGAGAGCACAGAAACATTGGCGGTTGTTTTTGCAATTAGTAAACCCCTGAAGTTAAATTAATTTCTGAAATAGACAACATAAAATATTGTTACTTACACTTTTCCCTCTGGGTGCACAACTGTGGGTGGTGACTTGAGGCATGTGGAATTAATGGGGACGAAACAGAAGGGAGTACACAAAGAACACTTTCTAGGTGCTTGGGTTGGTCCTAACCTGTTTGCTTTTGGGCTCTTATGTTAGGGATCTCTTGGGCTTGAATTTGGACAGATTTATTGAGATAGAATTCAAATACCATGCAAACTGAATGTTAAGAATACAACTCAGAACCAGGCCTGGTGGCACACACCTTTAATCTCAGCACTCAGGAGGCAGAGGCAGGCAGATCTCTGTGAGTTCAAGGCCAGCCTGGTCTACAAAGTGAGTCCAGGATAGTCAAAGATACACAGAGAAACCATGTCCTGAAAAACCTAAAAAACAAACAAACACACACACAACTCAGTGGTTTTAAGAATATTCACTGATAAATGCACCCACTCACTTCCCATCCCCACAGTCAATATCAGGCTGTTTTCAGAATGAACTCCTGAACTCTGTGGACACGGCTGGTTTTTCTGACACCCCAGCCCACATCTGCTGTATGCCCCTATCAGGTTCCTTGTTACATCCTCACGTGCATGGAGTCATGTACGTGGTCTCTTTTGTTTTAGCACAAGGATTTTAAGACTCTGTGCCCCCCACCTGTCAGTGCTCCATTCTTGCTGCCAAATGCCATTCTGTCATCTGGACATTTTGTTCACCCATCCATCGGCCGACATTTGGTTCTTTGCTTTTGGGCCTCTACCAATCTGTGTGTGAAAAGTTCTGCTTGGAAGGGTGCTTTAGATGCTTTTCAGCATGTGCCTCAGATTGGAGTTGCTGGGAAGATTATCCAGCTAGCAGAACCAGCAGAACCTAGCTTGTCATCTTTGCATCTCAGTTTTAAAATTAGAAGAGCCAAAAGACAGACTTGTTTCTTATGGTGCCCTCAGTCCCCTGTTGGTGTCTTTCCACTGGGGGAAACAACAAGTCAGCACCGTCACAGGTGAATAGGAGACGCTTCTGTGAACAGAGGAGAGGGGCTTGACTCTCCACTGACACCGAGTGCCTAATGTCCTTATCTGGGAAGAGAGGCTGAGACTGCTTGTTGGGCTGCAGGGCCCTCTGTAAGGTAGCTTGTGGGAAGGGCAGAGACCAGGCCAGGCCCACAGAGAGCTCTGTGCTTGGAAGAGGATCCGACAACCTCACCCAGGCATACATACACACAAGACACCAATGCACATAAAATAAAAATAGATATATCATTGGGGAAAAGAAGTCTGACCTTTTGGTGGCAGGTGGAAGATTGTGGCATCCTGAAGAGGCCTCTCTCCAGGCTTCTGGTACCCGCTGGCATCATTCTTATCTTCCCGTGTCTTCATATAGCCACCTGCTTCCCGTGTATCCTCTTCATATTAAGGGTGACGGTCACTGGCCTGAGAAGCCATTCACATCTAAGATGGTAACACCGCAAGAGCCTTAGTTGATTATATCTGGACAGAGCTTCTTATCAAGTAAAGTCACAGGTCAAGGCCCTGAGTAGACATGACTTTTGGAGGAACCCTGTTTAGTCCACCAGTCTGTTTTCTATCCAGCCCCTAGAAGGGTTAATAGTGGTGGAGATGGGGCTGGAGAGGTGGCTCAGAGGTTAAGAGCACTGGCTGTTCTTCCCAAGGTCCTGAGTTCAATTCCCAGCAACCGCATGGTGGCTCACAGCCATCTACATTGAGATCTGCTGCCCGGGCATATATGTAGAGCAAATACTGTATACATAATAAATAAATAAATGTTTAAAAAAAAATAGTGGTGGAGATGGCAGGAGGGATAGTTTGGTGTGGTGGGCATAAAGAAAGGTGGAAACACTCCAGGAGGCTAGGGGTGATGGTGGTGGACACCATCCCAGCATCATGAAGCAAAGGCTGAGAGATCTCGTGAGTTCAAGGTCAGCCAGCTCTACATAAGTGAGACACTGTCTTAACCCCCCCCCACCATACCCCAACAAAATTGGGTTGGAAAAGGCCTGTCCCTTGGAGGAACACCTTGGGGAATGGTCCAGAGCCCTGGGTCGTGATGTTAGGAGTGCTCTGTACCCTCCATTCACATATTTTCACTGTAAAGCCTGAGTCAAATCTTCACATGCAGGGGACTGTTGTCATGGACTACATGAGGAGAGCAACGTGTAGTCCATCCTTGACTTTGGACTCAGTGAGCAATAATATGTTCTCTGCTGTCACTTAGATTAGTGGACAGAGAGGCCGTCTAGGTCCTTGGTGAGTAGTCCTTCTTAGCCCACACCTTGCCTTTAAATTGAAGGTGATTCTTTTTGCTGGGAGTGGATTTTTCTTTCCACATGATGAGGATGGTGGGTGGGATGCTCATTGAGATCCCATACCATGCTATCATTCATAAACCTATCCTGAACTTTCTCCATCTCAGGGTTGCCAAGGGAGAAGGAAAGGGAAAAGAAGCCTGGGCTTTTGGTGGTACAGGTGGTGCAGATGATTCAAATTTTTCTACCCAGGGGACTTTGAACTGTTTTCCAGGACATGATAATAGCAAGAGTTGATTTGAATTCTCAGGGCCTAAACCTATTAGAGCCACTTCCTGCCTTTGGATGCATTTGCTGTGTTTAAGACATATTTGGACTTTTTGCTTTGTCTCGCCTTTCCTTTTGGGATTACTAGTATCTTCTGGCCAATACTATTAGAGCTAACTTCTTCATTCTGTGTCTTCTTAAATGTACTTTTCCCTAGCCCCCCATCACCCTATTCTGCTAAATACACATACACACACACACACACACACACACACACACACACGCACGCACGCACGCACGCACGCTCGCACGCACACACACATGCACGCGCACACACACGCGTGCGCACACGCACACACACACACACACACACACACACACACACACACACTTGCACATATACTATTTGCTTTATCTTCCTTTGCAGAAATGTAAGCAGTAGCCAGGAGTGATGGCTAAGGCCTGTAGGTCCCCACAGTTGGGAATGCTGAGGTAGGAGAATTGCCACAAGTTCAAGCCTGGGTTACAGAGTAAGACCCACAAATGGGCCCTCACGCTGAGTGATCATATCAGATGGAAGCACATTTTTTTTTCTTTTTTAAGGAATTTTTATTTTATTTTTTCATTTTTTAACTTTTATTTATTTCTTCAAGTTACATCACAATCATAGTCCCCCCCCCTCCCCATCCCAGGTCCTACCCTCCTACCCTCTTCCCCCTCACCCTCCTATCTGCTTTTGTTTTTTTTTAAATTTAAGGTGTGTCTTTTCTCCCTGCCATCAGCTCCCCCTTTTAGTTCAACAAAAGGCTCTTTTTCTTATAACAATAAATACAATGCAAAACAATAAGAACAATTAGGCCACAATTATGAAAATTATAATGTATAACCTACATTCCCAATGTCCAGTCCATACATAATTGGCAACTGAGATTATATTCTATTATCTATCTATGAGTTTAAAGTTCTATACTTAACTCAGTTTCCATCCAAACTTGCATTACCAACTTAAAAACATCTTTTTTTTTAAAACATTTATTTATTTATTATGTATACAGTATTTGGTCTACATCTATGCCCGGGCACCAGATCTCAATGTAGATGGTTGTGAGCCACCATGTTGTTGCTGGGAATTGAACTCAGGACCTTTGGAAGAACAGCCAGTGCTCTTAACCTCTGAGCCATCTCTCCAGCCCTTAAAAACATCTTCTTAGACCTAGAACATCCTTTTAATTCCTAAACAACTTAAAATTTAACTATGAGACTGTAACTATCTAGTCTTCAACCGCATCAGAGACCTGAGAAGGATAAATATATCTGAATAAACACAAAGTGCAGAGCCAGCAGCTTCCAAAACTACGAAATGACAGACAACTGGCTGCCTGGACAGTCCCCGAGTTCTCTCAGTACATTGAAGCATCTGCCTTTTGGCCCAGTATCTCTGACAGACATTAATTGTAAAGCAAGAATTATGAAGAACTTGCCTACCCTGTCTTGGCAGAGCTAGGCTGTTGATTTACTTGGGAAGCACATTTTTTTTTTAAAGAGAATTTTTAATACTTACCAAAAATCAAAAACAAAACCTATCCCAACCCAGCACACCAGCACTCTAGCTAGAGGCAGGAAGGTAGGGCAACTTTGCAGCTGCAGTTGGCAGCTGGCTAAGGCCACGTGTAAACAGCAATTTTTGGAACTGGCATGCATGCTGGGGCTTTTGTAGCGCCAAGGGGTATATGGAGAGCTTTGGTGTTTAGTTAAATTATGGGTCTAGATGCAAAACTTCACAGCAGGGCTCTGAGAGCCTGGCCATGCCCTGCTTTCCTATATTCACATAAACTGAGAACACACACACACACACACACACACACACACACACACACACATACATACCCCTACCTGTATACATCTTCCCAGAGGGACACCTTAAGCCATAAAGGGAGAGACACCTTGAGAAACCTACATGTAATCCTGGGGTACAGGGCTCTTGAATAGGTCCCTTTGGTCCCCGTAGTATAAGACACTCCAATATAAAGGTTTCCCGCAGCCCTCCACCAAAACCCCCAACCAAGATAAGTCTAAGGTTAATTACCTGAAGGTTTTTGGATTGAGTTCTTGGTGACTTTTCCATCTCAGTGAACTTTGGGTGCCAAGTTCGGCCGCTGATCATTTTGGTGTGCAGTGACCAGTGTTCCAGACCCCACGTGTGGGGAGGCTGCTGATGTCAAGGTTGCAGGGACATGACACAAGTGGTGCATTTACTGGGTGGGAAGGAGTTTTTCATTACCCAGATGAGAGTAGAACCAGAGACCAATGTGTACCTTTCCCTGTTCACCTTTTCCAAGGTCAGAAGAAGGTTAAAGTTCGGAGACCTACTGGATACTTTTGAGAAAAGAGAAGCCAAGACTCAAAGGATAGACTAGAGTTACTCTGAGGACACACCAGTATGCTTTGTTACACGTGAGCACACACATGCACACTTACACACAGATTGTACAGGGTGTTTATGAGCATGTGCAAACTTCGGTTGTGTTTCATGGGGAGCCACAGCACAACATCCCAGCCTTCTCTGCTTCCTGCCCTCCTCAGTAGCCATGGAGATGGAAGGGAAAGGGAGGGGAAGACTGTGTGATTGCAGGTCCTTGGCTTCCTGCGTCCCTCACCAAATGCAAAATCACAGAGCAGTCTACAGTCCATTTGGCGCTAATGGCGGCAAGATTCCCCAAGCAGATCACTGTGTCATTGCCCACCTGCCCACCCCAGAGGCCCTGGTGGGAGAGATCTTGATGCACAGCCCACTGTCCGCTGGCCTCTCATCTCCCAAAGCAGCTAACCAAGTGTTGCACACTACCCCCTGGTTTTTTCATGTCTGGGAGGTTCTTATGAAGCCAGTTTCTTGTTAGTGTTTGCTGAGAAGTGAGAGCCTTCGCTTATCTCAGCCGGATACTAGAGAGGGTGTTTTAGTAACTCAGATGTTTTGGTACATTGTCCGGGGCCTGGATTTTCTCATCCTTCCAAAAAGGGAAGGGTTTTAAAGGCTTTTGGGGGAGACTCTAGATTTATAGCTGGTTGCCTGTCTCTGTATTTAGGGCTTTGTCTTGGCTTGCTCACAGCTGCCAGACAACAGTGAGAGGGGTATGAAGAGACCTTTTCATTTAACCCTTTGCTGAGCTCTGGTAGTTTGGATGAAGATGGGGTGGTTGTCTTTTCTTCTCTGGGTTCCCAAGGATGTTTGGAATCTTGGTAGGGCTTCCGGTCTGTGTTGCCCATCTCTAAGCAATGAGGAGGCCACAGGGTTGCTTCCATGGAAGGTTCCACGAAAGGTGCTTTGAGGCTTTTACTGGGATAAGTCTGAGGTTATGTTAACATTTCTTTACAGATACTTAATCACTTGGTTTGAGTTTAAAAAAGAAAAGAGATGAGAAAGGGGAAAGGGGTGAACCCCAAAATTAAAGTATGGGATTATCAGATATTACATAGAGATGCTAAAAAGTGCTTTTGAAATTACTGAGGTTTAAGATGGGATGGTAGGAATCGGGTTTGTTTTATTTGTTTGGTTTTGGTTTTTCGAGACAGGGTTTTTCTGTGTAGCCCTATCTGTCCTGGAACTCTTAGACCAGGCTGGCCTCTACCTCTCAAGTGCTGGGGTTAAAGGAGTTGATTTTTTTCGTTAATTATTTGGTCATTTTACATCCCAATCAAAGTTCCACTCCCTCCTCTCCACCCAGACCCACCCTCCCACCCACTTCCCCTATTCCCCCTCCTCTGGGAATACCAACCCGCCCTGGCACATCAAGTTGCATCAGGACTAAGTGCCTCCTCTTCTACTGAGTCCAAACAAGGCACCCCTGCTAGGGAAAAGGGATCCAAAGGCAGGCAAGTGAATCCAAGTTGGAGACAGTCCCTGCTGTAATTGTTAGGGGATCTACTTAAAGACCAAGCTTCCCTTCAGCTTCATATGTATAGGGGGCCTAGATCCAGTCCATTCATGTTCTTTGGTTGGTGGTTCAGTCTCTATGAGTCCCCGTGGGCCCAGGTTAGTTGGCTCCGTAGGTCTTCTGGTGGTGTCCTTGACCCCTCCAGCTCTCTCAACCCTTCCCCTAACTCTCCCTGACTCCTCCTAATGCTTGTCTGTGGGTCTCTGCATCTGTTTCCATTATCTGCTGGATGAAGCCTCTCAGATGACAGATGTGCTAGGTTCCTGTCTGCAAGGACAGCAGAGTGTCATTAATAGTGTCAGGGGTAGGCTGTCTCTCTCATGGTGTAGGTCTCAAGTTGAGCTAGTCATTGGTTGGCCATTTCCTCAATCTCTGCTCCATCTTTATCCCTGCACATCTTGTAGGCAAGGTAAATTTTGGGTTGAGAGTTTTGTGTGTGGGTTGGTGTCCCCCTTCCTCTACTGGAAGTCCTCTACTAGAAGCTACAGAAGGTGGCCACTTCAGCCTCAGTATCCCCCGCTGCTAGGAGTCTCGGTTAGAGTCACCCCCATATCCTCCCAGGAGCCTACCCCATCCCAGGTCTCCAGCTTGTCCCAGAGATGTCCCCCGTACTGGTTTCCCTTCTCTCTCCCAGCCCTCTCATCTCCCATTTCCTGCTCTCCTCACACCTGATTCCATCCCCATTCTCCTCACCACCCTCTCTTTCACCCAGTTCTCTCTCTCCCTCCATTTCCAATGCCTATTTTATTTCTTAGTGGGATTCATGCATCCTCCCTTGGGTCCTCCTTTGGGTCTGTGGATTGTAGCATGATTATCCAGTACCTTGAGTCCTCCCTTGGGTCTGTGGATTGTAGCATGATTATCCAGTACTATGATTTTTTTAAAGTTGTTTGTATGACATGCTTTTCATCTGTACTCATTTTAAGTGTAAAGGATGAGTTTAGTAAGTGACTCCTGTTCAGTCACGGTGCCTGTTCAGCTGTCATCTTCAGGGTGCCCTGCTAGACTCTTTGGCATATGGTATTTTAAACTTAGGCCTCATGAGAGCTTGTGTGCTAAGCTAGTTATTATATCTCCATTTTATAGTAGATTGAATTCCATGTTCTCTTAGAGTGTACACTTCTGCACCCAGCACCTAAATGGGTCTGTTGAGTGAATACATTAAGAAAGTTAGGTTGGTATAAGAAGAGATTAAAATCCAAAGAGGGCTTTGCTCATTGCTCTGATGGAATGCAACTTGGGGGAGCAGGGATTTACAGTTGGTTTGAGGTTTCCGTTCATTTTAGTGGAGAGAAGAACAACATATAGCATGGCGTCGTGCGAACAGTATGGGGAGGGTAAATAAGTGTGAAGATGAACTCGGGTGCCTGGGTTCGTTGCCTTTCCCCTCTTTCTACTTTTATTTCATTGGCCTCTGGCCTCTGGCATGGTGCTGTCTGTATCTAAGGCAGGTCTTTCCCCTCTTAGTTGCTGTTTAGTTCCTGTCAGTTGATGCTAGAAATGATCTCACAGACACACTTGAAGGTGTGCTTTACTGACAGCATCCTTCAACTCTCTCAATCCAGTTGAGTTCACAGTCACTGCAGGGCCTTAGCAGAGTCTGACGATCAAGGAGACCTTGGTCTGTCAGGAGCAAGAAAAGGTTGCAGCCGGCCAGCCAGCTCGTCAAGAGAGCCTGAGAGGTGGGCAGTGCATGGTGGACAGTGGCAGGCCCTTCTCACGTGTGTTGTCATCTCACCCTTAGTCCCTGGAGAAGAGAAAACCAGTAAATCACAGTTTTAGACAAGCATTGCTCCTCTTCAGCAGGAAGCAGCAGCTGGCAGGACATGGCCGTTAGGACAGTATCCTCTTAAAACTGTGCAGAAAGCCCATTATGTGCTTTAGCTTGGGATCAGCCATTGACTTCTGTGCCCAGGAGCCCCTTGAAGTCTGGGCACCTCTTTCTGGCTCAGCCAATCCAGCCTTGGACTCATGAGGGTTGGGTGGCATGGGTGGCATGGGTGGCAGGTGGGTACAGCAACTTGTAGAGAGGATGAGAGAATCCAATCCAGGAGAGAGTCCCATCCAGAGTCACAAGTGCAGCAAGACACCAAAGCTTGGGTCCCAGTGTCCTTTCTGTTCCAGCACGTCAGCAGTGTGCCCTGGATCTGCGACGGGACACCTGGGTGATTTGTTGTGGGTGTGTTGGTTCGGCAAGTATTTTAAGAGTCCTGGTGGTGACAGCTATCCAGGAAGGTGTGGCACCTGTCCTGTGTCCTGCTTCTAGCTGTGGTAACATAGATCACATTGACTTTCACTGTTTTAAGTCAAACTGGTAAGACTTGGTGCCCCCTGGAGTTCCCTACTTGTTTACTTTTTTTTTTCTTTTGAGACAGGATCTTGCTATGCAGTCCTGACATAACTTTAAACTCTGTCCTCCTTCAGCCTCCTGAGTGCTGGGCTCAGAGTTGTGTACCACTGTACCTGCCCTTTAGTTTTAAATTTTGACATCAAAACCCCTACTAACACATATTCCAAACTCAGTCTTCTTGATTGTTCATTCATCTTACAAGACCTTCAGTCTTTGCCCTAAGCAGTTCATATGACACGGCTTCTTCTGTTCCTTTGGCGCTGGTAGGATTCTAGAGTGTGGGCCATGTTTGCTAATTTTTGTACTCACTGAATTTCAGTGTTAGCTTCTGTTTGCCTAGCCCTGTGGTTAGCATTATAGAGGTCCTGCAGAGTCAGAGCCTGGACATCCGAAGGAGAATGTGATTTCACGTGAATTGTGGCCTGGTGTGTGTATAAGCTGTGTCTTGGTGTAGTATCAGGTGACCTCAGAGGAGGTGAGTCTAGCATCAGACTGGCTGAGACAGCAAGAGGATGTTTTGGGGTTAGAAGAAGGTCATGGAAACTTGGAAGATCATTGCAGCTTGCCATGGGAAGATCCAGGAGCGGAGGGGCATTCCAGGGAGAGAGGCCTGTGAGACTGGAGCTGTGGTAACCTGGGGATTGGTGGGGCTGGCACAGTATTGATCAAGGTGAGCTGCAGGCAGCCCAGAGGGCTTTGGAAGAGTTCAGGGCAGAGCTTGCAGGGTGGTCCCTGAGTGCAGGGTCAGCACCTGTCTGATGTACAGGCATGGGCCTCGTGAGAACAGCTGAGCATAGGCAGTCCACGTTTCTTTTGATTATGTGTGCATTTTTTTTTTTTTAAGTACTGGGGATTGAGCCAGGGCCTTGAGCATTTGAAACAAGCGCTATCCTTAGTCCTTATGGATTCAGTTAACAGTGAGTTCATTAGGTCTTTGAGAGCTCCTTGCAGTGTCCTTTGACCATGTCCACACCCCCTCCCACAACTCTTGCCATCTCCTCCCCCTTTCCCTACCCATCCAACATTTTTTTTTTACCCCCATCAAGAGCAGTTTGTGCTGCCCACATCTTCCTGGGCGGGTGGTCTTAATTGACAAGGTGTTGGCTACTATCTGAGCATTATCTTTATGCGTCTAGCTGTGTTTTGTTTGAGTCTCTTAGATTTTAAAATAGCCTGGTTTGAGATTTTTCTCTGTATGCTAATGAAACCATGTTTTGTGGCCACTGAGGTCCTGGGGGCCCCTCTGCTGTCAAGTTGTAGTCTACTCTGGCAGGCTGAATGCCTAAGATATGCAGAGGGGCTGCCTCCTGCGTCCTTACCTAGCTAATGGTCTGGTCCATGAGGCTAGCCCAGGTTCCAGACTGCCTTCCTGGAAGAATACAAAGCAAGGCTTGTTAACCTGTGCCCCCCTCTTGTCATCTCTTACAGATGGTCACAAGAACAAAGAAAATATTTGTAGGAGGGTTATCTGCGAGCACTGTAGTGGAAGACGTCAAGCAGTATTTCGAGCAGTTTGGCAAGGTAAGCGCTGCACACGGGTGGACGGTGCGCCTGGCATGTGGCTGCACTGAGGCCTCTGCTATAGCTGAATCTTCTAGAACTGGATCCTTGAACCTCCCTGTCAGGATTTACATGAAACTCCAGGAGCTGCAATGGAAGAGTCCAGTGTGGGGTTGGCATGGTGCCTTGTGCTCCTGCAGAAGCACACAGAATGGCCTTTCAGTGCTCTGTTGCTGTCATTTGCCAGCCACATGGGGCCAGGACTGGGGAAGGATGTGGGGCTGTGACTCTCAGGGCACAGGCGCGCACAGAAGCTGTGAGAGGTGAAGGCTTGGGGGCTGATGCTGGGATTCCTTGTTTCCTGTCTTTCTGAAAGATAGCATTCAGAGACCAGGGTCCCTGGGGCCCTGGGCATCAGAACACTCCCTGTTATGTGCCCGAGGAAACTTGGGTAAGATGTTGACTGTACCCATCATCATTCTGACCTGAGCGCCCATGAGACAGTAGCAGAATGATGCCCCGAGGTATGTGTCAGGGCTGGGAGTCCTCAGTCAGGAAGTGGAGGGTAAGAAGGTGTGTGGGGGATAGAGAGACATGTGAGTTGAGCATTCGTGGGCGATGGCTTTGTCAGCTGTTTTCTAGTTGGTGAAAGAGAGGCAGTAGCCTGCGAGTGGGCTCTTGCCGAAGGTGGCAATCTCCTCAGATGTCATGCTGCCCTGTGTTGGCCTTTATGTGGTCCCCTTTCTCAAGCTCTGACAGAAGCCGTAGATCTAAAGGAGGCTGTCAGGTGAGTGGCTGAGCTGGCCCTCCTTTTCCTGCTTCTTTTGAGTAATTGTGGGTGTTGTCATGGGAGCGCAGGCGTGGGATCAGCTCCTTCCATTGTAGATCTATGTCTTCCCTGCTGAAAGGCTGACGTGGCAGAGCTCTGTGGTACCCTGGGAAGGCACAGTGCCCACTCTTAGCTCTTATCATTCGTTTGCTCCCACAGTGGCTGTCCTGTTTGCTGTATAGGGCCAAGACAAGGGCACTGCCACCCACTAGTTGGCTTGAAGGTTCTGTGTTTTGTTTGCTTCCCCAAGGCAGTGGACAGCCATGACTCAGTCACTATTTGTGTCACTCCATGAGCCACTGCCTGAGATGAGGGCCATGACCTTTATTTAGCTCTGAATTGGAGATCTCCCCCACTCTCCTCTCTCTTGTATTAATCAATTTCTGCATAGATGGGAGACCATGCAGCAAGGAGAAGCCAGCCTCTTGTAGCTCAGCTATGCTTTTGGCATGGCATGGAATTGCCTACCCAGGTGGGTTTTGAACGCAGCCTTCCTCACAGTCCTCCTGGCCTTCCTTGCCACCTAGGGGCTGATTCATTCTGGGTGGCTTGCAAGGAAAGCTAGGCATGGTGACGAGCACCATAGTTACAGGGCTTCTCTTTCAGAGAGCGATTTGTGGTATTAGAGAGAAGTGTGACACTAGAGGAACCATCACTGGCTCCTCCCTGCCTGAGGAGAAGGATTGGAAGTAATTAAGTGAGACAAGTCTTTCTTGCAGGGTACGCTGGAGGTGGGCCCTCTTCCCTGTCTTTCTGCCTTCAAATTGAGTCCATGGGTAGTGTTTGCAAACTTGAGGTGAGATTTCTTTTTCGAGCCGTAACCTGCCTTGGAATCTCATGGGCCCATTTGCAGGTGTCAAGGAGGATGCTGCTTCTCCATGAGCTGTTCCTGTATTCTAGACAGGCTTATACTTGCCGCAGACAGCACATCTCCGCTCAGCCCCAAGCTTGCTTACTTCTCAAGTCTCTCCTTCTTCCTTGCTCCCTTTCTTCTTGCTGTTTCTCATGAGCACTTACAGCCGTGGCCCAGAGTGTCAGTAGTGGGTTGCTCTGCAACTGCTGGCTGTGCCCATGGCAGCTTCCATACTGTCTTGAGAACAGTTGTCCCTTTGTCACAGTAGCAGTCACAGACCATCTTCCCTAACGTGGCACTTGCTAGATCAGGTGCTACCGAGTTAACTGTGCAGTAATATTTGTGGATTCTGACAGGATGCATAAACTTACAGAGTATTTTATTGAAGGACCAGGGAGGCTTTTGAATGCATCAAATCCATAACACTTCTCTACTCACAAGCTAACAGCTTGTTTCCTACATCCGCTCTGAATATTATCTGGACTTGCCTTCCGAAGAGCTTATTGTCCTCTGCTGGAGTCTGGAGTGTGGCCCTCTGGGCAGGGTTCATCGCCTCCCAGGATTCTGGTGTTGTTCATTAGAATCCAGAATGATCAAAGTAGGGAGAGTTTCCTGGTAGGCCTTGACTAAAACCAGCTGCTGCAAAGGACATAAAGGACAAAATGACAGACCGACTTTATCCCTTGTTAGAGTATATTCTGGTGTGTGTGTGTACGCGTGTGTGTGTGTACGCGTGTGTGTGTGTGTGTGCGTGTGTGTGTGTACGTGTGTGTGTGCGTGTGTGCGTGTGTGTGTGTGTACGCGTGTGTGTGTGTGTGTACGCGTGTGTGTGTGTACGCGTGTGTGTGTGTACGCGTGTGTGTGCGTGTACGCGTGTGTGTGCGTGTGTGTGTACATGTGTGTGTACGTGTGTGTGTGTGTGCGTGTGTGTGCGTGTGTGTGTGTGTACGCGTGTGTGTGTGTGTGTACGCGCGTGTGTGTGTGTGCGTGTGTGTGTGTGCGTGTGTGTGCGTGTGTGTGTGTGTGTGTGTGTGTGTGTGTGTGTGTGTGCGCTGCGTGCGCTGGGGGTTGAGGTATGAAAACTACTCACAGGACGCACTCATGTATATGTGCCTGTGTGATGTCGTTTGGGGCTGTCTTGCAGCCAGTGGCAAATTAGTGGGGTATAACTTTGTTACCTCCAAGGAGTAGTGTTAACTGTCAAATGCTAGGTTGAGCCATTTATTTACATTATCTTGTTTAATTTTTCTCTGGGAGATAGTAGTGTTCCTGTGTTTGGGGTAAGTGGAGTTTTAGTGTTGGCAAGAGAGGAAGATATGGTGTCTCTTCAGCATACACAAGGCAGTGCCCCAGATTTGGGCATCCATATCTTCTTCTCTGCTCTGAGAAGGTTGGTATCATGTAGCCTCCTTGATTGGGAGGATCATAGAGACCAGAGAGGTTTAAGTTTGAGCCAGAATGTGCACCCACTTCTTCTCTGCTTCCATCCCTGAACTTTGCAGGAGGTGCCACATGGTGGATTTCACTCACAACCCTTTACTGTCCTTCCCCCTTTTCCATCTTGTCTGAGGTGGCAGCTCCTCCAACTATTTACTTCAGGTGGCAGTCACCATGGGCACAACTGCTATCCAGGGACTAAGGGGAGTTTAAATGTGTCCTTGGTGTAAGTAGAGTGGGCACAGAAGGGCACACAGGGAGCTTCAAACAACTCAAACTGGAGGCTTTGAAACCCTTTTTGCTTTTTCCCATCTTCCTCACTGAAGGCTTACCCTCCCCCCATTAGAAATGCTGGTGCTTGTTTATATTAAAATGTGACCATGAAATCAACCTGTTAGCAAGGACTTAGCAAACTTAGATGTCTAGTCTTCCCCTGTAAGTGTTCATGGAGAATGGCAAGGCAGACAGTATTCCAAGGCTTCCATGCTGGACCTGGCCATGGGATGACCTCTGACGACAGCTTAGCAGACTTTTTGTTCTGGACTCAGTTTCTCTTCTGGGGAAGCGGTTGACAGATTTGTAAAGGCTGGTGAATTGCTTTGCTCCCCATATGGTCTTTATTGTAGCTTCTGCTATTGTAGGGTTAAAACAGCTGCA
Source organism: Lophiomys imhausi (assembly GCA_907164525.1). Lineage (NCBI taxonomy): Eukaryota > Metazoa > Chordata > Mammalia > Rodentia > Muridae > Lophiomys > Lophiomys imhausi. The sequence continues at coordinate 7,167,573 of CAJQZJ010001558.1, forward strand.
GCCAGCATGTAAACAGATGGCTGTGCTTGTGTTCCAATAAAACTTTATAAAAACAAACAGGGAGCCCAGATTTGGCCTGTGTGCTGTTTTGTTGACCCCTGAACTGAATTATTTCTATGGCTGGTCTTTAAGCTGAGGAAGTCCTGTAGAGAGTTTAAATATAAGTACATAGATTAACCCAAGGTATTTATGGGCTAACAAGAATCCATTGCCCACAGTTGTGAGCGTGCTATGTAGTAAGCAAAACAGTTTCACCACATTAAAGTTTATTTCTGGGCTTCGTGATGTGATGCAGGGCCAGTGCATCTTGGTTTGAGACTGCATTCTTTATTTGGAAAAGGGCCCTATTTATAAGCTAGCATCTTCATCCTGTGAGTAAGACCCAGAAAAACCCAGTAAGTTACTTTCAGTCTTCCTGTTCCAGGCGAGGTCTAAATGATCAAAACTCGTGATGTTAAGGTTTTAATCTTAAAATAGTTTTACTGTGTGTTGATTTTTCTGATTTACAGTTGCATGTGTTTGGTGCTGAGCTTTTTAATGCATTTTAAAAAGTTCTTTCAAGGATGTCAAGTGAGACACATGGCATCTCCACTCTGTGGGTGATGAGAAAGAAGTTGTCCAAGATCACACAGCTGGGTAAAGCTTGGGTGGGCACTGTGGCACAAGCTAGACTTCTGCACTCTTGATAAAAAAAACCCTCCTCCCACTTTGGCAGTCAGCAGAGTCTTCCATGCAGGGAGCGAGTCTTATTCATTTGTCAAAAATGTTGATCTCCAGTAATTTATTTAACTGCCTTGGTTTCTTGGTGGACATTATCTGTGTTCATGATTTCATACATACAGGAATGATGTATATAGACCAACCCAAAACCTGGCAGATGGATGATGCTCTGATATATAGGGCAGAACCACTCCAGAGAGCTCATCTCCTAGCAGAGTACCCTGGGCTGGAGAATCTCTCCCTCTTCTTCCTCCTCTCCCCACTCCTCCTTGGGCCCCCCTCCTCCAAGTTCCAGTTGCAAGGGATTTAGGATCAAGGAGGACTGAAGCAGAACGACCCCTCTGCCTTGCTTTGGCTGGAGCTGAAAGTTTCCCACTTCTCAGCAGCTCTCAGCAGATGCCAGGGCAGCTCCAGTACCCAGCTCTGCCCCCCGCTCTGCTCCATAGGTGATGCTGACTTTATGGTACTCCAGTGAGAGCCATGGAGGCTTCTTCCAATTATACTTCACATGGCGAGCTGTGTAATTAATTAGCTTGGAAGACTTATGCTTAGTCATTGGTTTATCCTAATCGGCTTTGGCTTTTCCCAACAACAAAGTGAGCTTGCTTTGCTAAGCTGAACCGACTCTGCACCCTTTGTCTTGCCCGTTTATTGTCTCAGTCTTTTCGTTCTGTTTTAGCGCCAACGTTCTATTTCATTAGGCCTACAAGTCATTTCCAATCCAGTGGGCTGCTACAATCCAGCCTTTATCACCCGCTGCCCTGGTTCCCATGTCCCTCCTGGGCCAGGGCCTGAGTCTGACAGAGGTTTGATAGGAGGGCCTTAACCCCTTCCTGGGCCAGCTGGTCATGGTGATAGTGGTGGTGGGGAGCCGAGACAGCAAAGAAGGGTAGGGTCTGAGAAATTTTGGTTTCTCAGGTCCCAGGGAAGGGAGCTCTCTGGGAAAGGTGTGTGTGTGTGGTGGTGGTGGTGGTGGGGGTTCTTGGTACTCTCTGTTTAGGAGCTGGTCTGTGTGAAGGGCTGAGAAAGTTAGCCAAAGCTCCCAGAGAGTGGTGTTTGAAAACTTCATGGGAAAAACAGTTGGAAACCAGACTGAACTGGCTTTTTCACATAGGGATCTCCTCATGTATTCCACTGATGTGGGGTTCCTGGGGTGCATATTTTGAGAGTGTAAACCTGATGCCTGTTGTTTTCTAGCCCCAGGCTGCAGGTACGTGGTATGTGGTGTATGGAGGTGTGTTTGTGGCCTCCGTTCAGATTCCTTTTGATTCCAAAAGTGCGAGGAGAGTCTTACCTGGAAGAAAAAAGGTATAAAGCCTTTGAAATCAGAAAAAGCAAGAGATTTGTGAGAAATAAAGAGGCAAGTTACCTCTTGAAAGTGGACTGTGATCGTAGGGTAGATTTTTATCACTTCCAAATGTGTGGCACAGATAAACAGGTCTGTACAGGGCTTGATTCTCTCAGAAGGAGCCTGGAAAACAAAAATCGGTGTGGGTCCTTTGTGACTGCTGATGCTCCCTAGGGAGCCTTCATCTTCTGAAGTGGTTTATGCAGATAGGCTGGCCGGAAGATGGGCGGCTCTTTGTCACTCACCTGCCTGGCCCCTTCCAGAGTCTGAAATGTTCCTCAGACCGTCTTTGCTTGTAACTGGGGCCAGGAAGGCTCATTCCCACCTCACCGGCTTGCCATGGTGGAATTTTAGGCTTCCGTTTTCTTCCTGGGGCAACCCAATGCAAAACTAACCTTGTCCCCATGTATTCTCATTCTCTGTCTGGTTTGTGTTAGTCTCTTGTTTTAGAAGCCCATCTTATGGAGAAGGGGGTGGGGACAAGGAGTAGGAGTCCTCCATAAGTGGACAGCAAAATGCTGCCTCATTTCCCGCATCCACCTTTTTAGGCCTAGATGGTGGACAGCATCCGACAGCATCAGTTAACAAGGTCCTTGTGCTGGGTTGTAAATCCTCCTGATGCTCCAGAGTCCCATGTTTTCCTGCTCACTTCAGGCTCCCAACCCTGTTTCTGCTATGACCAGTGGAATTAGAAATAGATTCAGCTCCCCAGCCTCGCTTCTCCTAAATCTTCATGTTTTTGCTTCAAACAAGAATTCCTAAAATAGACAGTAGGTTTCCAGGAAGGCTTCCCGTTTCCCTCTTAGTGTACAAAATATAGCCAGCTGTTAGGCAAAGACATCAGACATTATTATCGCACTGTTAACAGTGTTTTAAAATATGCAAATAGAAAAATATCCCGATGCCTTCTGGGCTGCAAGCTGGGAAAACTTTGAGATTATGTTAATCAAATGCCATGTCCATTTGCATACTAGGTAAAGGAACATGACCTCATAGGCTGCTGTTTCACTCCCTGCCCCAGCACAGTTTAGCTTTACTTAATTTGAGAGAAGGCAGGACCAGGGAGCTCTTGGGAGCAAAAGAGTTAATGAGGCCTGTGGCGGGTATGGGAGGGTACATGAAGTACTTCCCAGGGCCTCACCTTCCCAGAGTCTTCCTGAAGGCCTCTGAAGAGGTCACTTACAATGGAGTTGTTAGCATGAGAAAAGAAAGCTTTCTCTCCCAAGATGATTTTCAGTGAGAACTGAAAATGTACCAGAAATCATGGCAGGGGCTTGTGCCAGTGGGTGCAAGGGGTGGTTCTTCAGGGAGAGAAAGCACAGTTCATTTAGACTTGGCATGGACATCTAACTCGATTGTTCTGTGTAGTGGGCATTGATATGGAGATTCTGCCCCACCCCCACCCCATCAATAGGATACCCCATTACATGGGTCATGTATGCTTTTCTTTTTTCTTCCCCTTTCTTCTCCTTTTTTCCCCTTCCTTTGTCCTCAGAGAAATGGTCTATGTAGAGTGGCCTGGTTTATCAAGTTTCTGCACTGTACGTTTTTACAGCTCTGTATTTTGAGATTCCCCGTATCTGTGAATTAGCCCTAAGTGGGCTGCCAATCGATGCTTTATTTACATTCGAAGCCACAGTACAGAAAAGACCCAAGGGGGAAAAATGTTAATACACAGGAAGAGGCAGGAGCGTTGCTTCTCTGACTGTTGCTAACCTTACCACTGCCTTGAAAACCAATCACGAGGCTCATGGCTGATATTTAATAGCTTTTAGCTGATTATTTTTCTTCTCCTCCTCTTTCTTTTCTATCCAAGTTGACCTGGGTGTACTTGAGCGGAAATGAAGTCATGCAAATACTGAATTAGAATAATCACAGCCCTCTAAGAATGAAATGGAAGCAGAGATTAAATGGTGGAGGAAAAGCAGGCATTAATAAGAACCGGGAAAACTTTGCATAAAATAAATAGGAGCTTGAGCTTGTCTCTGCTACTTTTCCTTCTCCTTCGCTTTGGGTCATCTTTTCGGTGTGGTGTTAATGGTAAAGTGGGACCTGCTTCTCTTAAAGGTCACAGACTCTCCGCCACCTAGGCTTCCGTGCTTTTTTCTTTGTGGGATGTTTTTGTGCCCATAATGTTTCTCGTTGGAAAGATCTGGACGGAGGGTCTGTTGTTGTGGAGGGCTGGTGATTACTTGTTGCAGCTGGAGTGGGTGGAGACAGATGGAAGAGAGGAAAGAGGGTGGGAAGCAGTGCCCAGCAGGCCAGCCACCCTAATACTTACTGTTCCTGACTGATTCCTGGTTGTAGGGATTTGCCCCTACAAACCTGGGCAGGGTAAAGGTAGAGTGACCCGCTGTACCTGTCTACCTAGGGCTGAAGTGGTTCTTAGAAGTCGCTGCTTGTCTCTTACAGACTGTAAAGGCTCATCTGGTGTGATCCACATCTATGTCTAGGCAGATTTAAATATTCCTCTGTGTCCTGGAATTCTCATTCACACCTATTTACATTTTACCTTCATTGATTGATTGATTGGTTGGCTGATTGTTTATATTATTGATTTATTCTAGTAACTCAGGGGAGAGTTAGTGCAAGAGAACTCAGGCCAGAAACTGTTAAATGAGAAAGTGGTATAGGGAAGGCAGGAAGTCTAGGCAATGGTGATTTGGAGTGTAGTTCCCTCTTGGGCTCCTGTTTGGCTCCTACTTGGGGATTATGTCTGTGACTGCTGAAAATAAGAATAATAAAAAATTCTGCCCTAGCTTAGTGAAAAGTGCGCGTCTTGTAGTTAAAGAGCAAAGTGAGGATTTAATTAGATTTAAAAGCCCAGCAGAGTGGTTTGTTTACAGGAAGTGGTTTTTAGGTGGTCTGCTATAGAAGATGCAATTTCTGCAAGTGGATTACTTATAATGAGAAATTTTTGGTTGTTGAGGTTGCTAACGGCCTTTTATAATTGGAGGCAGAGGTAAATATTTTCTGACTTGCTTATAGCATGTTAGCATTCAAAGAAACAATTTAAGGTGCTTTTCACTTAAGGAAAAATAAATGAGAGCGTGCAATGATGAGAGACAGGCTTTCTGACTGTGTTTCCAGCTTTCTTCTTGACTGTCAGAAGGGGATGGGAGGCCTCAGAGAGAGGGACGTCTGCAAGCCTTCCAAGGAATGAAATAATTTTTTTCTATTCTTTATCTTTTACAAAAACATTCTTAAAGAAAAAAGAGTAGCGAAAAAAGGAATTATTAACAGTGCAGCTGCCCCAACTTAGTGGCTGTAGTGTTCAGATTCAGGGATTCCTCTTATGTGTACCCCTAACCCTTAACTTGCCTTTCATTTTGCCTTAGGGTTATCCCCTGTTTTAAAGCTGGCAGGGAGAGCAAGAGAAGGTTAAATGATATGTTCAGAGTCAATCAGCTATTTAGAGACAGACCAAGCTTCACACTCCACTTTTCTAGTCCTGGGCTTTTGCTTCATGAAAGATGTCTGTGGTGAAGGGTAGGATGCTTGGCCAGCCATCTGGCATTCTTCTAGTAAACACCCCCTGACACTACTCTTTAGACAAGAACTTTAGCCCAGGCTGGCCTCCAACCCCCTGTGTTGTGTTGTCAGTAGTAACCTCAAACTTCAGATCCTTCTGCCTCTACTTATGGTGTGATTTTTAGGCATGAACTACCACACCTGGTTCTATGTGGTGCTGGGGTTTGAACCCAGGATCTTGGGCATGCTGGACAAGCTCTCTGCAACTGATCTACAGCCTAGTAACCATTACTTTATAACTGTTCGTAAAACTTGTTATGTAGGCCAGGCAGTGGTGGCACATACCTTTTATCGCTCGAAATGGAGAAGCAGGCAGATCTCTGTGAGTTCAAGGCCAGCCTGGTCTACAGAGCGAGTTCCAGGACAGCCAGGGCTACACAAAGAAACCCTGTCTCGAAAAATAAAACAAACAACAACAAACTTGTTATATATGGTCTTGTTGAAAAAAGAGTTTTTGATTTGCTTGAAAATAGCCCCTGGCCGTGTCCTACCTCCATTCTTGTCACAGGGCTTTCATTACCTGACCTTGAGAATGAAACACTGGGGTTGGTAAAGTTTTTCTATAAAGTGCCATATAATTAGTTTTAGTTTGGTATGCCACATGGTCTTTTAAGAGCATTAAACTCTGTTACTATATCAAATGAGACAAAGGCAATATGAAAATAAATGTTTGTGACTTTGTCTCAATAAAACTTTATAGAAACCAGGAGGCAGCCAGGTTGTACCATAGGCCCCCCTAACTTGCCAGCCCTCAGACTTAGGATGTTGCCTGATTCATAGAGGGTTTTATTTTTTATGATTTAAATCCAGCTCACTTACTTACTAGCAAGCCATTTCACTTTTCTTGGCCTCTATTTCTTTATATGCAGAACAGGGATAATTATGCTATATGATATACACACATATAATATGTATATATATTATAATAAGAGCAACTGCATCTGTAGTTCTTAGCATCCTGACAAAAACAAAATCTGTGCTTAATAAACACTAGAAATATGAACTGCAGTTATTTTCTACCCCTGAGACCCAAGTCCTCTGAGTCTCTGGCATTGCCTCTCCAGTTTTTCGTAATGGTAGACTTGCTAGCACACCTGTGAGTATGTACAGACACGTGCAGAATTTCATCTATCCTTTGGGTGATCTTAACTCTCCAGTTCTTTCACCAACCCTGGGGACAAATACAAATTAAAAAGGTGCTGTTGTATCACTTTGATGAGATATGGCCTGAGTTCAATCTAACCACATCCATGCTTCCAGTCCATGAAAGAGACCTTCAGGTTGTTCTCCCTTTGATGGAGAACACTGGACTTGTCATGGACCAAAGAGGATTCTTATAGTTGGACCCCGTGGGTGGGTGAACTCTTTTAACTTTTTTGAATAATTAAGCCTTTTGTGTGTGGGGGGGGGCGGGTAAAGAATATCATCTGGAAATTGTCCCAGGAATACTTAGCTGATGTTTATTAAAATACATTTAAATATATTGATCCACTAATGTGTTTATTGCATTTATTTTGCCTCATGGGAAAGCTTTTCACATTCTCACTAAGTTTTCTTTCCTATTCCTGTACATATGATTCTCATAAGCTTAGTTTTCTGGCTTCCTTTGAATTTACAGCAAATATTAAGGGATGGGAAGATGTTAATAAAACTCAGTGTAAAGTGGGAGGGAGAAAACACCATAAAGACAAAGAGTCCATGCGGAGTGAAGCTCCACGTTCTAGAGCCCAGTGCAGGAAAGCAGCCTGTTCTCCTCATCAGAACTTGAAACCTTTGTGCCTGTGGCTCTGTATACCATTCTCTTGTTCACGGTGTCATTCCATGAATTTTGAGGATGTTCTGAGGGCCAGGCACTGAACGATGAGCCACTGTCCCATGAGTAAGTGAAACAGACATGACTCCTGCTTTCTTGTAGCCGTTAGCATGGGGTACAGACAGAGAAGGACAAACTCTAAACTAGCAAGCAAATAATAAAAATAATTTCAAATTGTGTCATGAAGGAAACAAACTAGGAGCTGAGAATTCATACTGGGAATATGATTAGGATTTTTTAAAAAATGGGCTTTAAGCTAGTATATTTATTTTTAGCCGGAGCACTTACACTGGGCATCCTGTTGTTCCTTTGCAGGGCCAGTGTACATGACCAGTATCAAGCTGCAGCCAAAGCTTTGAACTAGGGTAGTATCTGGGCAGTGTGAGCAGATCAGCAAGGCCCTTCCCAAGGAATTCTTGACACTAAGGGCCTATGACATGACTTTTCCAGAGAAGGGAGGCATGTCAGGAGGCTCAACCTGAGGTCTCCTTAGTCTTACCCCCTGCTGTTTCTTGTTGCCTTTGGTCTAAGGAAAGGCCTATATCTTTCAAGTGGCAGGGTTTCTCAGGTGACTTTCCTGAGTCTCAGGAGACAGTAGAAGCCTTGACTTTGCCAGGCTCATAGGTTCATGCACACTCCAGGGTTGGGCTCTAGGTGGTATTTGGGGCATCTCCCTGAGACTGGCTGAATGGTGATCAGCCAGGCTTAGGAGTGGAAATTGTACAGTTTTGTTAAGCCCACACACAAACATCTCTGTCACTGGGCAATACATTTGGGGATGTGTTGGTGGGACATTTACCCCTTTGAAAGAATGAAGGATCACCACTATCAACAATGGCAGGACTCTCAGGCTTTTTTTAAAGATGATGTGGGGTAACATTGAGTGAACTTTAGAGTTAGATTCACCTAAGCTTGAACATAGATGTCCCCAACTCTGAGGTATTGATTTAACTGTCCTGAGCTAAACTTACTGTCTGTTAAGTGGGTCTACAGTTTCATTTACAGGGTTTATAAGAGTGAATAGTTGGGGCTGGAGAGATGGCTCAGTAGTTAAGAACACTGACTGCTCTTCTATCGGACCCTGGCTTGATTCCCAGCACCCACATGGCAACTCACATCTGTCTGTGACTCCATCCAGTTCCAGGGGATCTGGTGGCTTCTTCTGTATTCTGCAGGCACTGCATGCACATGGCACGCAGGCAAAACACCCATGCACATTAAAGGAAGGAAGGAAGAAGGAAGGAAAAGAAAAGAGACATGAACCTTGTATTTCTGATTGTCCTGCCTTCACCTCCTGAGTGCTGGGAGTACGAGTGTGGGTCATCACACTTGGTTTGGGGAGATGCTGGGGGTGGAACTCAAGGAAAGCTTTGTGTATACTAAGCAACATTCTGTCAGCAGAGCTACCTTTCCCGGTCCCAATTGCATCCGCCCTCCCTCCAGTCCCCTAATAAATGCTCTGCCATCATGTGCCCAGATCTCTCTTCCCTGTGCCAGATAGATGGGATTTTGAGTTTCTAAGGTACTAGTTCTGTAGCGACTCCAGTGCCCTGCCTCCCTGCTGCCTCCTCCTGCAGCCTGTAAGATCCTGCTAGATTTAACCCAGCTGGAGCTACTGTTGGTGGTGGGGGGGGAGAAGCCCAAGGAGGATTTGGCTTTTTCTCCTCTTATGCTAATGAAGTGAATATGGCAAGGAGTCACAATATTTTCTTTCCAGGCAAAGAAATGTTGTAGTAGGAGAAACAGCATGCAGGGGAAGCAAATGTGATCACGCTGGATTCTCTCGAGGGAGGAACGGGACAAATTGTCAGCTTCTGTTGAGAAGATAATGCGTGCACTATGAGAAATGCCAGGTTTCTATGGAAAGCCACCATCTTCTCAGTCATGCTCCCAAGTACTCACATAGCCTGGCAGCTGAGGCTTTGGTTAGACACAGGGAAGTGCAGATTTTGGTGGCAGAGTGGGGGCGGGAGGTGGGTGTTGTTGGTGTGTTTGTATTGAGAAATCAATTCAAGGCCACTGAGATAGGTGTTCTTTGAACGTAGCTTCATAAGGCTAAAGCTCCACAGCACACCTGGAGGGGGACCCCCACCCCTCATTGAAGAGGCACAAGAAGACCCTGAAACAGTTCCCTCTTTGCTCACAAAGCTGTTGTTGGAACTCTATCTATCCTAGATTATTTCAACATACCTAATCTAAGAGAAACTGGGCTTCCTTCCATGGCCGGTGGTCGATAGCATCCCTTCTTGACGAGGGTGTGTCTGGATAGACTTTCACCACGCATCATCCCCTAGAAAGCTTCTCAGGATGCTTTGTGGATTCATCTTTGCCACTTCTGCTAAGTAGAGCTGCCACTCTCAGACATGTGCCCAGGGAACCCTTTGACTTAGTGGGGATATTCCTGGCGGGAAGGTAGCCAGAGCTCTCAGAGTGCTGGAGAGCATGGTAAAGGGTGGGGGTGGGGGGTGTCCATCAGCTGAGGTTAAAGGTTGTACTTGACCTCTCATCTGTGCACTCAGTCACCCTGTTTCAGGAGTTAGGCACCATGTTGTGCTCTTTCACTTCCTTGCCTTTGAGGGACATGCAGTCCAAGAGCAGAACACCAGGAAATGAATTGTAGCGCAGAGATGGCAAGGGAGGAGCTGTCTGTCCTTCACTCCTGCTGCCTTGTCTCCTTGCCAGGGCAGCCTGGGAAAGGTGGGTTTCATTGCTTTGACACCAGCCTGAACACTGACCTGGGGAAAGGTCTTGGCAGGCTTTTGTTCTGGACCCATGGAGGAGCAGTGTGGACATGGAGGGCAGGAGGAAGCCCAGATGTGACTTGCCTCATGCACCCCTGGATGCCACATCCCTGTCTGTTGTTCACTTCAGAAAGACCTAAATCATGATTGCCCATTTAGTGGGCTTGATACAGCATCTTCCTTTGCCACCAGCTAGAGAGCAGTGAAGGTGGCAACTCAAATCCAAACAAACACTTCCCAGCACCTTGCCTGAGTCTGTTAAACAGTCCAGGGTTTTAAAAACGTTTCCCTTCTTGGCATGTTGTTTCCTCTCCGATATCTCATACGTCACCTCCACCAGCAGTAATATTCCAAGACTGCTTGCTTTTTTTGACCCTAGAGTTGGGCATTAGAACCTCCTCTTTAGCACAAGAGAACCACGGAGAATATTGTAATTCAGTCTCCTGGCTTCCTACTTGCCTCTCACACGGAGTCAGTCTGCTAGTGATCAGGCAGCTAATCAAGGGAATGGCCAAAGATGACTCCTCAGATGCACTTTGGCATCTGGATGACAGCCGAATTAAGAGAAAGCTTGTATAAAGCCTCACAAATTAAATGCATTAATTCTAGGACAGTCTCTGAGCACCCCCCTTTAAAGCAACAAAAATGCCATTATTTTCATAAGCATTGGGTACTCAGTAGCCTAGTTATCATTCACGTCTTTTCTTACTGGTATTTGATTTCTGAGCGCCCTGCTCATGTAGACCAGGCTCGGCAGACTTTATATGTAAAGGGCCATATAGCACATACTTTGGATTCTGTAGACCATACAGTCTCCAGCTCAGTCAGTCACTCAGTTCTGCTGTTATGCACAAAAGAGCCACAGACAATATGTAAATGAATGTGGGTGGCTTGGTCGCAGGTTTTATTTACAAAAACCAGGCAGTAGGCTGCATCTGGACTATAGTTCTAAGTTACTGCCTAGCTACTTCCCGCAGTCTGTACCTTCAATCTCAAGATAATGATTTCACATGACTAGGTATGGTTAGAGTCAGTTATAAGCTTATTTGGGGGGCATGGATATACTCATTTGAAATAATAGGCCTTGTAGTGTCAGCAGTGGAGGCCACTTTTGCAGTCTGTTTGGAAAAATCTAGATCAGCCACAAATATAAGGACCTGGCCTGGGGGTGGGGGGCAGGCAAGTGGCCCCCTTTTCCAACCATGTTAACAGTTGAGCAGGGAGCTAAGGTCTGGGACTGGCTGCTTCTTGGGCATGGTTCAAGGTATTGATGTTCAGGGACAGGTGCTCTGTACCCTTGAACACACATGCAGTCTTGTTCAGTTACACACGTTTTCTCCAGCTGCATGCCTGAATGTGTCAGGTAGGAATGGAAACTTCATGCCGCTTTATGCAATGGCTCCTTGACTCTGGTAACTCACACCTATGACCTAAGAATTTGGTCATTGGCATTTTCTTAAAAGAGGAAGGGGAAGGATATGATCCATGTGGGTTTGTTTGTGCTCCTTATGCCCGCTTTTTAAAAACAAAATCAATGATGTTGACTAGATGGGCTGAGAGAATGTGGAAGCTAGCACTTGGAGGTAGTTACCTAAAGCCCGAGTTGAATTCAGCTAAACACACATTTAAAAAGAGCCATATATTTATACCTTAAAAAAAAAAAAAAAACACCTCAATTTGATGCAAGCTGCTTATTTCTCCATTGTGGTCACGTGGGCTGAGGTTCTTTCGTATGAAATGTAATTTACACAAATTAGTCCAAGGCAGGTAGAGTGTGAAATTAAATTGGTGCCTTGATTTCAGTATTCTCTGGTAAGTGTTCCTCTGAAACTTTGTCATTACTATGCTAGGAACTTTGACGGCGTGTGTGTGTTCATGTGTCTGTGCCCCTTCTCTTTCTGCTTTCTTTCTTCATTCATTCGTTCTTTTTTTTTTTTTGAGATAGGGTTTCTTTGTGTAGCCCTGGCTGTCCTGGACTCACTCTGTAGACCAGGCTGGCCTCGAACTCACAGAGATCCGCCTGCCTCTGCCTCCCAAGTGCTGGGATTAAAGGCGTGCGCCACCACCGCCCGGCTAGGTTTTTCTAGACAGGGTTTCTCTGTGTATCCTTGGCTGTCCTGGACTCACTTTGTAGACCACGCTGGCCTCGAACTCACAGAGATCCGCCTGCCTCTGCCTCCCAAGTGCTGGGGTTAAAGGTGTGTGCCACCACTGCCCGGTTCTCTTTCTGTTTTTAAACAGAGCGGGGGTGTCCTGATTGGTTAGAAACAGGAAACAACTTTAATTACAAGTTTAGGAGGCATGCTTGCTTTTACTTTGTTACTAAGTATTAAAGTAAGCTCCTTTTGGGCCTTGAGGACAATGTCTGTTAAAGTTTCAATAAATTGTAGCAAGCCGCTTAAGTTCTTTGGCTGTGACTAGGACCATTTAGGACTTTTCACTTTGTATACAAGCAGGGCATGTATATTCAAGACTCTTGTACAAGGCAAGACAAAACAAGCCAGAGACTTCAGAATATCACTGTAGGCTTACCTCACCTATCTGGACACCCTGTGTCACTACACCCTGGGCCTGTCCTTACCACCTAGTCCCAGCCATCACTTCTCTCTGAGAACAGCTGTCAGCACTTGGTGTCCTTGTATTAAGTGCACGGTCCCCAGGTTCAGCTCTGACCACCTATGAGCAAAGGAGAGTCACTCTATGCTCAGAGTTAATCCTGTGGCCCACTCAGGGGCCTGAGCAGCACATTTTTGCAAAAGCACCATCCTGACCTTATCAGCAGTGTGCCAGCCCTCCAGAATGGAGCCATCTGTTGTTCCTTGCAACCCTGTGGACTGCCCTTCTCAGCACAGGAGGCAGGGTGCCCCTCCAGGACCTAGGACCTCTACTTGTATCCTTATTGATACCTTTCTCTGAGTTTACCCTCAGCCAAGTAGGCCTGCGTCAGCTCCTCTGACTAGGGAGGAGTGACTCATTTCTGTCAAATAACTACTAGCTGATGTTTGGAGGATAGTCTGAAAAATGAATTATGAACACTCATGATTTTTGTTTGTCTGTGGTGGCATGGGTATACTTATCTCTCTTGTCCACGCTCTGCCCCATCTCCAAGCCTTTGTCTCCATCTCAGTCAGCATGACGTGGTTTGAAAATTGCCTGTTTGGCTTTTAATGATGATTAATGTCCATAGCCGGGTTTCAAACTGAGGATCTCTTGAAGTCCCAGAGACCACTACCAGGAGCATCCTGCTGAGGGAATTGGTCGCACACTGCACTTGCTGTCTCCTGCTCACATCGGATTCCTTCTGAGTATCCCTACTTTCCCTCCATCACTTCTTGGGTCCTTCTTGGCTCTATGAGGAGCTGAGTGGGACAGAGGGAAACACTCCTGTCCCAGAAGCTGATCCCATCTCTTGGTCATATGTAATTAGTGCCCATCAAGAGGCATGTGCAAGGGTCATTCCTGCCCCCACCAACTCCCCAAATCAGGGAGGCCAATGATGTTCTTAATTTCCCCAACAGCAGGTGCCTGTCATCTATCTGAAGATGGTTGCCGACATCTGGTACAATTGCCTCCGCAAGCGCAGTAACAAGGCGGCCTGCAGTTCAGTCGCGGAGTGAGCATCGCCGCCTTAATGATAACAAGCTGTTGGCCTCCCCTCTGAGATGAATCCATCTCACAGATGTTTGTCTAGTTTTGGCAATCGTATCTCACTATAGCTTTGGTGATTATGCTCAACTGGAAACTATTACAATAAAAGAAGTTTGAACTTGTTCCATTTTTACATCCCACCCCCTTCTCCCCTGTTCTGAGGTGTAATTTATATCAGTGGCTGTAATATCAGTTCCATTACCGAGGCCTCTTTACGTTTTATGATGTCGGTGAAGCCACAGCTTATAGCCTGGCTTCCTCCACAGGTTAATGTGCTTTAGCTACATCAGCGCTTTTAACGTCCTCACTTAATGGCCCCGTGGCAGTCCTGTGCCCTCCACTGAAGCTCATGTTGACATGGGGAGGTCATGTGATTACTATCTCGGTTGTAGTATGTGTGTGTGTGTGTGTTGGACGTGGATCATGGGGGAAACTTGATTGCATGTCCAGGACAGTAAGGGACAGATCCTGATCTGCAGAACTTCCTAGACTGGTATTGGCTTTCCTCTCTTTCTCTTTTCCATTCACTCTTGTTGCTCTTCCAGCTCTCTCTCAAAAGACATACAATACGCACTAAATGAACTAACCAACAAAATCACAGTTTGATGAAATGACAGATAGAGGACCATTTGTCATTGTTCAGTACCCTAAGCTTTAAGTATCTACATTGGTTTACTATTTGATGCTGTTTAGTATCAAACAGTAATACTCTTTAGTATTAGTATTGTGCCAGTGCATAACTCTATACATGAAAAAGGAAAAAAACACTAACCCATTCAAAATTGTGTGCAGTGATAATAAAGGCTGGGCATCTTCTTTTGTGTTTGTATGTAACTGATCATGTATGTGCTTGTGCACATGTGTGAAAAGGTCAGTGGTCAACATTGAATGTATTCCTCAGTTTTCACTTTACTTTGTGTGTCTGGCGTATGCATTTGTATGTGTTGGTGTACGTGCGTATGCATATGGGTGCATATGGAGCCCAGAGATCAAAGTCACGTCATCATATATCTCCCTCTGTCTGTCTCCAACTTATTTTTTGAGACAGGATCTCTCACTGAACCTGGAGCTTGCCAACGTAGCAGAGTGGCAGGTCTCCTGAGATCCTCCTGTGTCTGCCTCTTAGGAGCTGGGATTGCAGGCATGTGCCACTGTACCTTTTTTTTTTTTTTAATGTGGGTGCTGTGAATCCAGACTCAGGTCCTTCTGCTTGTGAAGCAAGCACCCCCTCACCCCCCTGCTGACCTGGCTGGCAATGTAGCCTGTACTAGATTTTTAAAATGTCAACTGTTTTTTCTTCTTCTTCTTTTTCCTTCTGTGGTGTTAGGTATTGGACCTAGGGCCTTGAATATGCCAGGCAGGTGTTCCAGTACCGAACTGTACCTCTAGCTTGGCAACGGCAGTGTTTAATTGCATCTCTTCTATGTGCTAGGTCCTTACCTGATTGCTTGTATTGATCTATAAATACGTAATTCTCACAGCACCCCTTCAAGGTAGGTGTTCGTGGGTCCAGCGTCAGCTGAGGTAAGTAAAGCTCAGAACAGGAAGGGACATGCTCAGTGCATCAGAGCTGCCAAGAGACAGAAGATGATCTCAATTCTGGGCTAATGAGCTCCAAATCCATCTCATTCTCCAGTCATTGTCATTGCTAATCCTGGTTGTGGCCCAAACTGATGTCATGGAAAAATCTGCCCCTGCAAGATGTGACAGTGAGAGATAAATCATAGTCATCATTTAACACTTAAGCCCTCTTCCCCATTTTAATTTGGATATTACTTTTCAAAGATTAGGAAATGTAATTTTGACAAGGTCTTATTTTTGGTAGTCCATTTACAAGTGGATGAGTCAGCCTAGCTCTGGGACATCTTATTGGTGGCTCCTTTTCTTGGACAGAAATTGATTATTGTTCTTCATTCTGGTGATACATCTGGAGGCCCTGGCCAGTGATTCTGGTCACTTGTATGGGAGGCTCCCACAAGAGACCAGCAGATCCATCTCATCGTGGTCTCTGGACAGGATACCATACTGTAAGCAGTTCACATATGTGATTTGTATCCTATTGAGAGAATGAAGTAGATCAGATCATCCTCTAACTTGCTACATAGCCAGTTTTGGCCTTGGGCTCTTGATCTTCCTTCCTGTACCACAGGCATGCACCACAATGCTTGATCCACTGGAAAATAAAAACCTGGGGTGGCTCATGAGAAGGAATTGTTTTCAGAATTCATGGCTAAACACATGAAACTTGAAACCCAGCAGGCTTTTGAAGGACAGGCCCTTTGTCCCTCATCAACATAAAGAATGTTTTTAACCTGGACCATACCTTCTCATTGAGAAGCTTTATGTGATGTAGAATACCTTTAACTCATGTCCAAACTGTGCATTCCAGATCTTTCCCAACTCTAGAGTCATAGTCTCTTAGGTAAGGACCCTCCCCCCACCCACACACACACACAAGTGATTTCCCATGGTTGTAGTGTCTAGCTCATGGCTCTCCCTCTTGTGTCTGGTCAAGATCCCCTAGTTGCCCAAGGTCAAGGTAGGATCTGTCATGTGGGGGTTTCTTGTCCTTGATTTTCCTAAGTCAATCAGCACAGTTTCCTCAGGCTAGAAGTCAACCCTAGAGCTTTTACATCTACCCCATCAATGTCCCTTTTACTGTCTTGCCTGCCCTTCCCCACCAAATTAGCTCTTCCTTGGCGGTCGGTCCTGAAGCCAAACCACCAAAATGCAACAAAGACATACGGTACAGTCTTTTCCACTTTTTCTCTTGCAGTAGTTACAATATTATTAAAAATCCATTAAATTTTAATGTACCCTATAAAATATGTGCTCCTGTGAAAGCAGGCACAGATAATTATTTCTGATGAATAAACCAAGAGGACAAGTATGTATGAAGTTCATACTACAGCATTCAATTTTTATTATATACATCTCCTTCAGGGGCAATCGCTGTGATGTTCCAGCTGGTTGAGGAGGGCCAGTTCTTGGAAACCCTTCAGGGGCAGTGTGAACCCTGAACTCTCCAGGGTGTTCTTAGAGCTCATTATTCAGGGAAGGAAAGAACCCTGAGTAGTGGCTGCCTTCTGTTTAAAGGTTGAAAACGAAAGTATGAAGAAAAACATTATGCAGAGGGAGAAAAGAGTGGTCCTTCCTGACTCCCACATAAACTTGCATGTGCCTTGGACAGCCAGGCTAGACAAAGTCTTCCACCTATGACCCGGTGGCCTTGAAGTGGCTTTTGTGCTTGTTATCATAGTGGGATGGATGGCAACCATTCTGTCTGCTTTGGGGCTGTTAGGAGGAGGAGTCCTGGCCTGGCTCACAGTGGAGAGTTCTAATGTATGGGTCACCTCCTTCCTTGCTTCTCCTTCTGAGGATCATTTGCAATTGTTGGAAGTTGGAAAACAGAGCAGTCCTCCTGACTTCTTAGGCTCTGGGTAGTATAGAGTTTTAGAACTATTTAGGTTTGGGGGTTTCTATTTCCTTTGGTGCTAGGATGGTGTATGCCCAGGGCTTTGCATTTACTAGGCACTACCACCAAGATAAACCTCCCTCTCTTCCCCCCCATCCATCCCCACTTGAGAAATAGTGATGGATTCCTGAGCTCCAGACCTCTGGGTAAGCCCCAGAGATGGAAGCTTTGTGTGGTGTCTGAAACATTCCACCCCTCTGGTGGAGTCCAGGGAGTAGGAAGTACTATATCCTGCAAAGTAGATGAGAGATTGATAGTCAGCTGACATGTGTCCCTCTCAGCTGCCTCTGGCTTCCACACCTGATAAACATACCCAACAGAGGTTTCCCCATCCTTGGTGGTGCCATAGCTGAGAACCAAGGAGAAGTACTTGGCCTTCAGACCCTCTGGGGTTTGTTGGACGCTGTGCAGATTTCTGAGGTCCCACTCCCCAATTCAGCTATGGCTCCAGCTGCTTACTGGGGTGGGTTTGGTTGTCCAGTAGGATCTGGTCCTATAGGAAACAGGGCAGAATGCAGGACAAACTTGTAATGGTTTGCAAACCATCCCAGGGTGGTGGAGCTTCATACCCTCATGTCATTTGGCATCCTGAAGGGGGGAAGGGGCAGTGTGGTAAGTGGGTTTCATAGAGATATTCTGCAATCTTCCTGGGCTCAGAGTGAAGAGAGAACAACCCAGAGTTGGATGATCTGTAAGTGACGGGAGTGTGTTTTTAACTGTGTTATGTTTAGAAACAAAAAGGCATACTGGACAGAAGTGAGCTACAGAAGGAAGCAGCCATCCTGTGGCCTTGATCTGCATCACCAGGAGACAACCCATAGCAGTGTTCTGCTGTAGCTTCCTGAGGCCTGTCAGCACACAAATAAACATGCTCCTCTAATTTCATGCAAATGGGATCATATGTGGTGTTTGCCAGATGAGATTTTTCCACTCAATAGTAAGTCAGAGGCATCTTTGCACACCCTCCTCTGTTGTCTCTGTGGTCTCACCGTACCTTGACTGACTTCCTCAAACTCAGCCAGATGCGTTTAGATGGTTTCTGGTATCCTTAGGATTGTTATTTGGAATTGTAAGTAGTCTTGTTGGGACCACCCTGGTGAATGCATTTCTTCCCCATGCCTGCTATACTCTGACCCAGCAATTCATTTACAATAAGGGGATAATAATACATTTTACAGTTTGCTACTTATTGTCAAACTGCCCCACAGGGAGGTTGTACTAATTGGCATTTCTCTCAGAGGAAGGTGGAGTCCACCCCATCTCTGGGTTTTCGTACATAGATCTTTCTAAAATTTACATTCCTCTGAAAGTTGGACATTAAAAAAAAAAGCAGTACAGCCAGGGCTACACAGAGAAACCCTGTCTCGAAAAACCAAAAAAAAAAAAAAAAAAAAAAGCAGTGAGAAATCAGTTTTACCTTGACTTTTAAGTGTGTTTTACACTGCTTCTCTAGTCCTTGATGATCCATGAATTGTTACCGGATGGGCTCTAAGCTCCTGTCCCAGATTGTCATCTTGAAACAAAGGCGACACAAGATAAAGTGTTTTCAAGTGGGTATGTGTTAGCTGTGATTTTAGCGGGGTTTTGATCATCGTTTCTAGCCATCTACCAGGCTTGCCCTACACTGGATGTAGCTGAAAACAAACGGTGACTTTTCCTCCTGTCTTCATATAATACAATCACATGCTGCCTTGCAGAAGCATCGCCATTGTTATTTAAATTTTGAATTGCTCTTTTAAGATAAAGGTTCAGCTTGCTACCTGTTTATCTTTTCCTTGCAGCTTAGTGGGGACCTCAGTCTGCAGCTTTTGTGAGTTCCCCTGGAGGTATGGGCACACCGCCTTGCACCCACAGGTGCCTAGGGGCGTTATTTGTTTTGTCTCCATTTACAAAGTTTTAGCATTGGGAGTTCTGAGTCAACTTTTTCTCCATTGAAGACATGCTTTTTGATCTTCTACCCTTTTATTGAATGAAATAAAGAAACTGTCAGGAGCTTTACATATAGCAGTTGCTAAAGTGACTGCAGTGACAGTGTCCCCACCCTTGTGGAAACTCCAGACCGAGCAGAGGGGTTAGATCATGAGTGGCTTCCAGCTCCCTAACTGGGCACGGTAGGGGTGGGGGGTGCTGACGCCATGTGACCTCATCCGTTACCTGTTACCTTTTGCATTTGATACAAAGGTTCTCCGGAGAAAGGCCTTAGAGCTCCCAGAACCCTGCTTTCAATAGTGGTATGCATTCTCCAGCCTGGAGGGATGGTTTTCCTTAAGCATGTGTGTGGTGAAAGGATGGAGAGGAAGCCAGCTCTTCTCAACAGAAGGCACAGCCAGTGGTGCTAGATGCCCACAGGACTAGGGTTCTGCATGCAGATAGCCCAAAGAAGGGCTCTGATGGACTGAAGAGCTGTATGTCTTTTTTTTTTTAAGATTTATTTTATTTATTTTGTGCATATGTGTGCTCTATCTGCATGTATACCTGCATTCCAGAAGAGGGCACCAGATCACATTGTGGATGGTTGTGAGCCACCATGTGGTTGCTGGGAATTGAACTCAGGACCTTTGGAAGAGCACTAGGCAGTGCTCTTAACCGCTGAGCCATCTCTCCAGCCCCCGAGCTGTATCTCTTTTTGGTGGGTCTGGCTTGAGCACAGACAGGAACGTGCTTGAGACTGTCAGTGGATTTGGGGAACTGGCCTGGTTGCAGTAAAGGGTGCGAGTAGAGACCCAGAACCTCTGACTAGGAAAGGGAACAGAGCCAGTTTCCTCAACATGTGGTCCCTAAGATGAATGGAAGCACACTATATACAGGTGCCAGATGTAAGTGAGGGCTAATTAAGTAATGATGTCATTAATTATTAAATGCATCGAATAAACAGTTACTTAGTGTGACTTCTTCCTAGGGCAGTCCAATTAGGGTGAAGTCCATGTGGGGATCCCCTTTTTTCATTATCCCTAATAAATTTGATTTATTAGGAATCTCGACTTCCTAAGGCATCAAATTTCATTGTTGACAGGCCGTTAATGGTGCAGGAGGAGAGCTCACTTTCCCAGTTAAGGTGATCAGTTTCTCATTTTGTCTTCGGTGCCTCCCTACAGAAATAGCTCATCCCCCTCCCCACATACGTGCTTGGAACGATTCTTAGTATATAGACAGATATTGCTGTGTTACTTATGTAGTCTTTTTTTTTTTTTTTTTTTTTGGTTTTTCGAGACAGGGTT
>CAJQZJ010001558.1:7188166-7235401 GCA_907164525.1 Lophiomys imhausi
TTTTTTGGTTTTTCGAGACAGGGTTTCTCTGTGTAGCCCTGGCTGTCTTGGACTCAATTTGTAGACCAGGCTGGCCTCGAACTCGCAAAGATCCGCCTGCCTCTGCCTCCCAAGTGCTGGGATTAAAGGCGTGCGCCACCACTGCCCAGCTTTATCATGTAGTCTTATGTTTTGTCTACTTTATCATGAACCTTCATTGTTCCACCATAGTTATGAAGTTTCTTTTTTCCCACCCCACTGTAGTGTCTGTTTGCCAAGGAAAATGTGCCCAGTTACTTTAGTCCTTACTATGATTACTCTGCAGGCAGCTTCCTGTTTGCCACTTGGTATATGTTCATGACTCAGTATGTATTTGTGATGCATTCTGGCCAGTCATATCGCTAGCTAGGCATTGACATCCAGAGTCCAGTCCAGAAGGCTCCCAGACTCCACACAGTGACACGGTACCTTGGCCATAGTCCTTGTCCTTGGGGCTGCACACACCTTTCCTAGAATATCTGGCTTTCCCAAAGTTGGGGGCCATGTTTCCTCTATCTGAATGTCCTCAAGTCTAACTCAGACTCCAGTATGCCTGAAGTATCTTGGAAGCTAGGGCCTTCGAGATGTACCTGACTATTCTTAGTTATTCCTACATTTCATGTAGATTTCACACAGCCACCAAATACAAAGAATTGTGCTAGGGTTCCTGGGGGGAGAAGAGGAGCTACATCTGGGGAACTTTGGGTTTTATGCTTAGAAGATAATGCCACACATTTTGACTTGCCAGTGTGTGGAGGGGAAGCTGGTGGCCTACCATCAGATGCCCAGAAAGCCGTTTTCTTACGGCAGTGCCTGTACCTACCACCCAGTCACAATCCAGCGACTCTCACTGCCGCTGATTTTCCCAGCTGGATGTTTTTGGAGCTTCCATCCACTCACCCAGCATCCAGGGAGGCTGTGATGAAGTGAGGAGGACTGTCTGTTATAGACCAGATAGCAAGGACGTCCGCTGCACATGGAAGGTTGGCCCAAATGACCAGCTAAGCTTTTGATGTCCTGCATCACCCTCCTCCACCCCCCCAGTGCCCCATTTGTCTTCTGCTTGGGGGTAGTCATCACTAGTGGAACTGTTTTAAAGAAACAAAACAAAACCACAACTCCTCAGGTCCAAGCCACTTACATTCACTACAGAGTGTTTATTAAAAAGGAAAAAAAAAAAGTGAAAAAACAGCTGAGCAAAAGGAAGTACTTAGTGTCATGGAGAGCCAGCGTGATTAGCATTTTGGTTTGTGCCCTGCCAGACTCGTTTGTTGCTCCTTCGTCCTGCAGTGAGCAAGTCTTAGTGACGAACATAGACACTGGAGGCAGGCGGGTTCTGCTGCCAGTTCTTGGCCCCATCACTTTCCAGCTGTGTGACCTTGAGCAAAGCTATCTATAAAAGAAAATGGTGCTGTAGAGTGTATTTTATGGGGTTTGGAGTCCTAAAGAAAATAGATGCATGTAAGTCCCCAGTAGAGGACCCCACACGCAGAGACTGGTCAATCCAATGCTTATTTAAATCATATGTGTCTTATTATTCATAAGAGTGGGACTCCCTCCAGAGCCTTGGGGTAATACCAGATGACCACGAATAAAAGCATCTGCCCACTGCCCGTTCATTGGAAATTCTGTTGCTACTAAAGAAAATACACTCCAATGTTACTGTGGTATACTTTCATGGTAAACACCAATATTTTTGCTGCATGGTAATTAGGTGTGAATGCCAAACAGTTCTCAACAGGGATTATAATTCATTTGTGTTCCTTTAAGATGTTTTTTTCGGCCAAGTCTCAACTTGTTTTTTTTTTTTTTCTCTTCCTGTGAGGTTCTCCAGTGTCAGTAATGAGTGTTGATGGTACCCCTGTGGACATGGTTCTCGTGGGCAGGAATGGTGGCTTCTTTGTATCTGTTTTTCTTTCATTCTGTTGGTGTGGTAAAGCACCCTGAAAAAGGCCACTTAGAGGGGAAGTTATTTTAGCTCACAACTCCAGGTTTCAGTCCATTACTTCAGGGAAGTCAAGGCAGCAGGAACTTGAGACCACTAGTTACCTCACATCCATAGTTTAAGAGCAGAGTGAAATTGAATGCATGCATGTTGTCAGTGCACTGTGTACTGTTACACAAGCCAGGGCCTAAGCCCAGGGAATGGTGCCACCCACAGTGGGTGGGTCTTCCCATCTCCGTCACCACTATCAAGGCAATCCTTTACAGGCATGCTCATAGATCAAATTGATCAAGACAATCCTTTAAAAGGCTTCTCAGGTGACTCTATATTGTATCAGGTTGGCAATTAAAACCATCACAGTACTTGACCCTCTGACATATCGGGGCCCAGAATGTGCTGGTAACCCAGGATAGCTGCCCATGTGTTGGGCAGAAGTCTTCACTTGACACATGTACTCTTACTTTTTTGGTTGTGAGCCTAGCCTTTAACGGCTGAGCCATCTCTCCAGCCCTGAAGGCAATGCCTTTGCTTTCACTGGATTTATTTTCTTAGTTGGCCCTCATGTTCGCCCTCGTCTGCCCAAGAGAACTTCAGTCCACTCAGTGGGTTCCATCTGTTCATCATCTTCTCAGGACATGTATCTCCATGGCTCCCTGTTCTCGGTGCTCACGGAGACTCAGCCCACCCCCTCATCAAAGGATGGCTGAGCCATGCTATAAAAGTGGAGTCAGGCCACTGTGGTTTGGTTAAAGGAGAAAAGAAAGAGGCAAAGGCACCCTCATATTCTGTAGATCTGGCTTGGGTGCCCTGCCTATCTCTTCTTCCTGAATTGGGTCCTGAATTATGATTTTAGAAGCATTGAAAGGTATCTCTAAGAACCATGAACAGAATTCTTACTTACCCTGCCTTTGAGTACAGTGTTCAATATTTTAGGATCAAATACTCTTAGTGGTTCCCTCCCCTCTTGGTTGCCTGGTGATGGGAAGCTAGATGAGGCACCATCACCAAGGGGATGAAGTGGAACAAATCCCAGAGAGGGTGGCCCTTGAGTCCCAGCATTGCCATTTGCATCTTCCTTTGAGTGGACATGTAGAGTTAGTTGGTCACAGGAGTAGAAGGACAGGTGTGTTGTAGCATGACCAGGTAGCACGTCTTCATGTGTCTTGCACCTGGGTGTCTGGAGACCAGAGACACTTGTAGTCTCAGAATGGTGGTGGGTCTTCTTGACATGAGAAGGGTCAAGTGTCAGTAGCCCTGCCATCCTTAGATGGGCTTGTCAAGTCTCAACAGTGTCATCTTCCCATCTCTTGGGTGGCCTTCTTTCTCTGTCCCTGCCCTGGAAGACTTGATGAGCTGGAGAGAGTATGAGACACAGGTTTGGCTCCGTGTCTGCAACAATCCTCCAGATCTTGATGCTCTGCCTTCCAGCAATGCCCACATATACCTGGGCAAACCTGGCATTGAACTCTAAACCTGGAGCCCTCCCTTGGTGCAGGTCAGACTGAGTAAGGAAGAAAGAGAAGCACCCCCTCCCCCAGCCTACACAGCACGCCGAGCATCCCTGGGTACCACACTCTTCCCACTGCACCCTGCTTTCTCCCCTCAGCACGCTCAGCCTTTAATTGTGACTATTAATCACAGTGACTTGTGTCGCACTTCATAACCCTTTCATTAAATGTTAAACGTTAAAAATTGAGCTTTCTTAATTGAATTATTGAATCGCCAGGCACTTAATGTGGCTCTGGCAAACGGGAACCAGAGACTTTCAACCTTGAAGAGGGCTTAGCTTTCTCATCTGGGACATGGAGGGTGTGTGAGGCCCAGAGGAGCCACAGGCTGGTTGGTGGTCCCTTGATGAGTCTTGAGCTGTTGTTTCCTGGTCTGGGTGGCCTGCCTCCTCTACATGCAGGAGGCTTTTTTCTTAGTGTGTCTCGTTTCAGATTTGTGGCCAGTATGTTTTTCTAGGTGCTCCCAGTAGCATTCTCTTTGTGTCTAGGTCTTTGATAGGCCATTTTTTCTGCTCAAGAAGACAGGTCTTGAGGCCCACTCTTGCCAGCTTCTCGAGGCATTTATCCTTGGAGCCCCTTCATTCTCATGGCGGCTGCTATCCCACTGTCTCTAGTTTCTGCCTGTAGCTGGTCCTTCTTCCCCATGCCGTGCCCTAACTTCGAGGCATTTCTGTTTAAACAGTACAAGCCTGTCACCCTTCCTCTCTCCTCACACGGGCTCATTGCCTACTGTCTGGCCTTCCGCCTCACATGCCTGCCTGGGAGAAGCTTGGTTCTCCTGACAGCTCTTTCTGATCAGCTCATTTCTGGAGCATGATTTTATCTGGCAAGCACCTCCGGTGTTCACTTCTCCACATTCCTGCTTGCTGACCCCATCCTGACCCAGGCTGAATGGCTTCTGCCTTCCCGCATTGTCCCCAGCCCTGCTCTCCCCTATGACTTCCTCAAGCTCTGACTGCCCTGGATGGGCCTCTCTCCCTTACTTTACTGACACAACAAATCTGTAGTCCCCTCCACTCAGCACAGGCAGATGGGTCCTTTTTATATGACGGGCGCCTGGGTCAGTGCCTGCCAAAGCCTTTCTTTAGGGAAAGGATTTGGGACCCATGGTTGAACTGAGCAGAAAGCTATGTTGGACATGCCAAGTGACTACCCTGAGGTTGTGTGCTGAGTTGGTGGTGTCTGGCTGAAACCGTGCCCTGTCCCAAGTCCGTGTCCACCTGGAACTTCAGAATGCAACTTTGTTTGGAAATAGGGTCTTTGCAGAGGTAATTAAGTGAGACTGTGCTGGGCCGAGGCAAGCCTTATCACAGTGACTGGTAGCTTTATCAGAGGGCGGAAATTGGGCTGAGAGGCCAGCTGTGGGCAGGAATGCTCTGTGAGGACAGAGGGTGATGTGTTCACAAGCTTTGGGGCACAGCTGAGGGATGACTACCACAAGAAGGTAGGAAAGAGGCATGGTGAAGGTTCTCCTGTATCTTCAGAAGGAAGCAACCCCTCAAACACATTGTTTGCTGGCATTTAGCTTCTGGAACAATGAGACAATAGGTTTCTAGTGTTTGAAGGTGCCACGTGTGGTGCTCTCATGGCAGCACGAGGAAACTAATATGGTGGGGAAAGAGTTTTGAAACCAGGGACTTAGGTTCTGAGGCCAGTGATCTTCTCACTCTATATAGTGTCCCACCCCTGCTGGGCATCATGGACTTCACCAGCATGGCTTTCCCTTGTCCCCAGCCAAGCATCAACTGTGAGGGTCCCAGCATGAATCTGTGGAGTTGGTCACCCTCAGCAAAGCAGTTCTTCATCCTGCACCCTGCTCATTGCTCACTTGTCCTTTTGTGTCACAATGATGGGCTCACCCATCTCCTTTCCCAACGAACTGTTTTGGTGGTATAATTTTTTAAAAATACAGATTTTATTTTCTGTAGAATAAAGTAAGGTTGGAAGTAGAGGTTTTGCAAAGGTAACCAGTTAATAAGTGGTATACTGGATTGGGATAATCCCTAGTTTTTAAAAATGTATTTGTAGTTACACCTGTGAGATAGCTCAGGTGGGAATAGGTGCCTGCTACCAAGCCTGGTGATCTAAGTTTAATCCCCTGGCCTGTGCATGTGTGCGCGCATGCACTCACATACACACAAGCATGCAGAAATTAAATGCAAATAATTTTATTACATTCTCACTTAATGTTAGTATGTGTATGGTGTGCAATGTGATGTCATGTTCCGTGTGCATGCTTTGGGATGGTTCATATCCTGATTTGCACGCCTGTCACCTCACATACTTTTGTAATGAGAAGCTTTAAAATACCCTCTGTAGGCAGTTTTGAAATGTGTGATACTTTCTGGTTGGCAGCAGCCACCGTGATAAACTCCTTCCTGGCCCTCACTGAAACCTCATGCCTTTTGACTAATTTCTTTCCATTTCTGGGCATCCCATCCTTCACACCCCTGGCAGTGGTTGTTCTTGCTTCTTTTTCTGTTTTAGCTTTCTTCAGTTCCCGTGTAGTGACCATGCTGGATCTGGCTTTCTGGGTCTGGCTTATTTCATTGAGCATAAGTGTTTTGTAGGTTCAGGTTCACCCATGTGTCACATGTGACAGCGTTTCCCTTTTCGTTTTTCTTTTTTTTTAGAAAGGATGAATTGGGGGCTGGAGAGATGGCTCTGTGGTTAGGAGTACTGTCTCCTCTTCCAGAGGACCCAGGTTCAATTCCCAGCACCCACATGGAAGCCCACACCTGTCTTTAAGCCCTCACACAGACATATACGCAGGCAAAACACACAAAATATAAAATAAATAAATGAATGAATGAATGAAAAAATAAATAAAAGAAAAGATGACTAGTATCTGTGTGTATGTGTACACATAATGTACATATACACTCTTTTTACATGTTTTTCCATTAACGAGTACTTCTCTCTTGGCTGTTGCAAATAGGGGTTCAGTCAGTTACTCTCCACAGCTTCTCATTAAGTGTCTGTAGTCTCCCATCTTCACTGTGTTAGCACAGAGGTCTATAATGGTCACTGTTCTGCACCCACGGACCACACCATTCATTACACATCAGTGGAGGGTTGAAGGGAAGCCACGCAGAGGGCAGCAGGCAGAAAAAAAAAAAAAAAAAAAAAAAAAACCTCTAGGCCATACACTTCGCCATGAAGAAAATAGAAGTGGCCACTGTAAGAGATGGTGTTTGGGGTTTCTTGTGCTGGGGTGAATGGACAGGAAGGGTCCGTCAGAAGCTTTGTGAAGTTCTCAAGTTCTCAGCAGAGGGAGGGGCATTGAAAACCCATGTGAAGGGATAGAACATGCTGGTTGAAGAAGCAAGGACAACTGTGATGAGAGCTTAGAGGGGGAAAGTTTGCAGGCAGGCCATGTATAGCCTTTTAAGCAAAGGGGAGAAATTGGATTCTAAGAGTCATAGGAAGCCTCTGGAAGGCTCAGCAAACAAAGGAAAAAGGCTGTGTTCTTTTTTTGGTTTTTTGAGACAAGGTTTCTCTGTTTATACCTGGATGTCCTGGACTCACTTTGTAGACCAGACTAGCCTTGAACTCACAGAGTTCAAGAGTTCCACCTGCCTCTGCCTCCCTAGTGCTGGGATTAAAGGAGTTTGCCACCACGTCTGGCAATTGTAGACAGCAGTGAACTGCCGTGTGGGTCCTGGTATCTGAATCTGGGACCTTCGGAAGAACAACCAGTGCTTTTAACCGCTGAGCCATCTCTCCCCTAAGGCTGTGTTCTTAAAGGTCACCCAGTCTGAGTTCTCTGGGGGTTGAGTTGGGGAGACTTAGGACCACTAGGGGCAACCTGGTCTGAGGCCCAACCAATCCCTGTGTTGTATATCTCTAATCCACTGTCATCTTCCCCTGAGCCCCTTTTGCACTTAAAGTCAATATAGTGCATTTATCACTTAATTAAAAAATCGTTTTACTTGTCCATAGCTTCCACCATCCAGGGAAGCTGGGAGACAACTCTGCTTCAAAGGAGGCTCATGGGGAATGTCCCCAGGCCCTTCATGATGAGTCCGTTGCTCCTCAGGTGGGTGATGGGTTTATGTTCCATATGGAGCTGTCTGAGGACCCAGCTATGCTTGAGGAGACATTGAAGGATGGTTATTAGCTCCCCTCAGCACGCGGGAGAATGTACGTCTGAGAGGCTGTAAGAGTGGAGCCCAGGTCTTGAGAGGCCATGAACCCTGCACTTAATTCCTATTTTGTCATGCTACTGATTTAGCTCTTGGGATGAATATTTGTGTGGCCCCGGTGGGGATCTAATCCTCCTTACTATTGCACTGCACTGCACTGGTGAAAAGCTTTGGAAGGAAATAAACTTGGGAGTGGCGTCTAGGTAGCCCAGGACAAGAAACTGGCCCTCACTGAGTCTCAGTATGCTGACCCATGAGATGGGAAGAATAATAAAGGCACACTCCCTTCAGAGTGAATGAGTGAATTCATGAAAGGGACCCAGTCAAGGCTTGGCACAGGATGTACACTCAGTAAATATTTGCCGTTATGACGCGCACTGTGAACAGATGATACAAGAAGGAAGAATGCCTGTTCATAAATTTCTGGGAAAAGTGGTATACTTGTGTTCTGGGTATTGGGTTCTCTGCAAAGTGTGGCACAAAACCAAACCCAAACCATGATACACCAGCTTGTAAATGATGGGAGAGAGATCCAGGGTGGTCCTTGCTCTGCTAGGATGGAACTAGGCAGGCCTGGGAAATAGAAGCTGATTTTTTTCCAGAAAGATGAGCATGGGTTTGGGCAGCACAGGCTAACTAGGATTGGGGCAGAGAAACTCCCAGAGCAGGCAGAGGTGGAAAATTGAGATAAATCCTACAAGTAAGACAACAGGTTGCTGTGGACATTCCAGTAAAGCTTCTCCTGTATGACAACTATGAATCGTAAAATCGGAGTCCGTGATATGGCTTTAGTGGTAATGGCACCTGCTACCGAGCCTAGCAAAGGTACTCTGCTGTCTCCATGTGCATGCTGTGGCTTGTGTATACTCACGCACTTGTACACGTGCACACACAAAGTAAATTTTAAAGACGTAATTTTGAAAAATCGTAATTTTTAGCCCTGGGGGGATGAGGATTGAGCTTTACCCAAAGTTAGACAGGGCTGTGGTGCCACAAAGGTGTACTCAGGTTTAGAAGGAATCATTTCACCCACCTGCCTTTCCCTTTTCCTGGGGGTGGGGATGACAGGGATTGTACTCCAGCCACCTGCTTTCTCCCTAGCAGTGAATTCCAGGACTTCAGAGGCCCTTGCATCCTGGAGCCTGGTGCGCACACAGCTGATGAGTCTCCACAGTGGAATGGGGCACTTGTGTGGCGGGTGACATGCTCACTGAACCTCAGGAGAGTATTGCCCATCTCCCTGCACAGGGTGGAGTTTGGCATTTCTTGGGAGTGTCTTTGCCAGTTGGTGATACATACTTTTGGGCAGTAATCCAACTTTCAGATTTATGTTATTTCCCATCCTAAGTCATTTCTTCATCAGTTTTTTTTTTTAAAATCATATTGTAGATATTTTTGTAAGACACTTTCAGTCCCTTTGGAACGAAGTGTGACACAAATAAATGAAGGCACTTGGCTTTTCTTGCCCTCACAGATGATTCTGTGAGCCAAACCTCTTTAATGCCAGTACACAGAGACTCGCATTCCATCTCTGGGAGGGGCTGACCTGAGACTGCTGTTCCTGGGGATCTTAGCTTGGCAGTGGGGTGGCTTGAGCGTTGAATTGGAGGTGTACGTGAAGGTCTGGGAAATGAAAGAAAAGTTGTTTTTCAAGGGTGGGCACGTAGCTCATTCCATTGTTCACAGAAACCCTTCCTCAAAGCTCTGTTCTTGGCTCTTTCTTTTCTTCCACACGGGGACAGGGATGCATTTTCCTGGCCAGAGGTATGAGGAAAGAAAGAGGAGGACTTCGTGTTCTTGCATTACATGTGGATCAAACAATTCCCCATGGGGCTGAACCAAAAAGAAGTTCACATCCTGTTTCTAGTAGCCCACAGTAAAGCATTTCCGCCTCATTCAGTAAACAAATGCTTGTTGGTTTTTATAGTACTGGGGTTGAACCTAGGCCTTTGTGTATGCTTGGTGAGTGGTCTACCACTGAGCTTCATCCCTTTTCCAGTCTGCTTTTTGAGATGGGATCCTACCTAAGTTGCCAGGGCTGTTCTTGAACTGGCTCTGAGTCCCAGACAGCCTGCCTTGGTCTCTTGAGGAGTTGGATTTCTGAGTCTGTATCACTAGGCCTGGCTCAATAAATGTTCATTCAGTGTTCAGTCCTGTGGAAGGGAAGGTCTGGCCTTCACAAGGCCTCATCTAGTGGGGAAAACTGACAGAGCAACGTTACACGGATGTGAATCTGCTTGTAATTACAGGTTGCCCTAGGTGCCGTGGAAGGAAAGCCTCTGTGTGGAGGCTTGTCCTCTCTCTGTGTGTAGTCTCTGCGGACCATGCACTTTCCCTAGTCATAGTTTGGAAGCAGTTCCCTGTCCTCTGGGACAAGCCAAGCACCCATCTATCTCCATAGTCCCAGGACAAGGAAAAGGAAGATGGTGAGGGCAAAAAATTTTCAGTTCCCCACTGGGCCACCTGTCCCAAACGACAGGAGTCCCATAGGCAGCCCTCTGGGAATTCAGTAACGGGTGCTGTTTCTCAGAAGGAGCTGGCCACAGAGATAAGACCGCAATGACAAGGGGACCATAAATTGTTACCTGTACCCTTGGGGTGCCCCTCCTTCCTCCACCCCCCTCCTTCCCATGCTGTGGGGTTGGATTTAGCAACAGGCTTTTGGTTCGTGGGATGGAGAGAAAGCTGACTTTCTGTTGGTGGGGCATAATCGCTAAGATGCAGAGCGCTGATAGCGGGAATCAATTTAATTTCTGTTGCTCGGTGACGAGGAGGGGGAGGGGCAGGAAGGTCAGGGCTATTTTGGAAAGCCAGTGTTCAGTTGAGGAAACAAAATAATTCCTCTAAGGAATTTGTAAAAATACAATCTTTTCTGGGTAGAAAAGGTAGAAGTGGGTTGAGGTGAGGGCTTTCCTCAGAAGAACAGAGGGGGAGGATAAGATAGCCTGAAAGACAACCCCCACCCCCAACCGTGTCAGGAGGAACCCAGGGCCCTGAGCACAAAGCTCAAGAGCTCAAGAGGGGGTTGCAGTGTGTATCTGTCCTTGATCAGAGTCTCAGGGAGGATATGGATGGATACCTTCCTTAAGTGTCAGATTCCTGAGACGTGTGGAGGCGCAGCTGGTGTCAGTTCGGCTGCTGGGATCTGTGGGATCTTCCATGTGGGAGGCTGAGTGAGACGGTGGATCTAGGTGAAGGCTGGGCTTCCCTGGGACTGTGACATTTCTTAGTCAAACTGTGGGATTGCCGGACTGTTGTGGGATTGCCTGACTGTGGGGCCGTCACTGGCTGATGGTAGAACCTGGCTTTTGGGGGGAAGGGGTGTAGAGGGTGCTGGAGCTGGGCCAGTTCTACTCTTATCTGGAAGTAACACTTGCTATCAAGCCAAGATGGATGTTGAAGATTTTCTGTCAGCTGCTGGAGAGGAACTTCAGTTTGAAAGGACTTGCAGCCCAGAGGATTTGGGGTCATTTCCTAGTTAGCCATTAAGGTCTCCTGCGATAGCCCCAAGTCTAGGGTCAGTGTGTGAGAACCAGAGAAAGGGGATTGAAATGATGAAGAAGAATTAGAGACTTATAACCCAGTGTATAAAAGGATCTCCCAGCACATAAATGCTACCTGCAAGTTTCCGAGGGAGGAAAAAAGCTTGTGCCTCCCTCCAGCAGTCTGGATATACTTTATAATCTTGTGCCTGGGATATTTGAGTTGTGGGTGTGGGGTTCAAAATCAGCAAGGTTTCCTTAATGAGGCTTTGTGGACAGGCGAGTGATCCTTAGTGTTGGATCTCCTCAAAGTCAGGGCTTATTTCGACCTGGAATCACTGTTAATCATTTTTCACATGGAAGTCATGGTAGTCATTTTGAGCTGTGGCTGACAGGATGGGGAGGCAGGGCACATTCAGAGATGAGCCAGGTGACAGTCATCCAAGTCCGAACAAAGGGCTGAAGGAACAAAAGTTCACCCCTCTAGGTCCCACTGCTGATGTTTGCTTGGGATGAGAAACTATGGACCTCACCCCACCCCCTCATTTAATAAATGTTTTGAGACAGGGCCTCATGTAGCCTCTAGTCTGGCCTACAACCTACTATGTATCTGAGAGTGACTTTGAAAGGATCCTCCTGTCTCTACCTCTCAGATGTGGGATTATAGGTACCAAGCACTGCCAGACTGGGACTTCATTTCTTTTACAGTATGGTATTTTCCATCTTGTGATTAATGACTTCTTTGACCCTTCTATCTGTGAATTCAACATCAGCCAGATATTCCTTATCAGATAGGCCTACCCAGGTTTGATGTGCGTGTGCACCTCTGTACCACTTGCGTACACTTAGTCTGGCTGAGTCAGAGCTAGGCTTTCTGTCTAGCCAAAAAAGGTCAAGAGAAGGTGGGGGACCCAAAGGCAGAGGCCTTTGCCTTGGAGCTGGACTTCTGAAAAGTGAGTGGGCCTGTTTATAATTTGGCAGACTTCTCCGGATCTTAAATGAGCAGCAGCCTGTACAGGCTCACATACTGGAAACTGAGGCACAGCTGTCACACTTGCTGTTATGGCCACCTGTAGTCTTGAGTGAGGAGGGTGGACAGCTGGTTTTGCCCTGGGTCTGTTGTTCCCCGGGAGAGCCTAACTGCACTATCAGTGCCTGGTGAGTTGATACCTGGAATGCAAAGCTACAGAGAAATCCTAAGGATGGGACGTGAACTATTTCTTACCTCTGAGGAAACAGAAGCCCAGAGGACAAAGGGCTCAGTCTTTTTCCTGATGATAAGAGACTGGGCTCTGGCAACTCTCTCTCCTGTCAACACTGCCCCCTGCTGCTGCCCTGTAACAGCGGGCACCTGGCCACACTGGAGATAATGTTTTTCAGGCCTAGCAGCCTTTTGTAGGAGTCAGTGACGCTGGTAACCCACAGATGTGAGGACAGAGCCTTTATGTTTTGTTTCCATTGACGAGGATGGGTTTTCAGAACCACCCACTCCCTTGCCTGGGCTGGTGACTCACAGG
Source organism: Lophiomys imhausi (assembly GCA_907164525.1). NCBI lineage: Eukaryota > Metazoa > Chordata > Mammalia > Rodentia > Muridae > Lophiomys > Lophiomys imhausi. The sequence continues at coordinate 7,200,782 of CAJQZJ010001558.1, forward strand.
GACAAGATGGCTGAGCAGGGAGGAGGAGGGAGTATACTCCCTCTGAGGCCAATTTGGTGCTAATCTTTGGCCCTAAGGATCCCAAGTTGCAGTGGCCCGAGTCTGAAAATTGCAGCTTGCCTCCCCTGGAGTCAGACATGCAGGGTGTCCAATGCTGCATGCTGCTGGACAGTCTCTCACTATCCCGCAGTCTCAGCTAGGCTGGTTTGGGCTGCGGAGACGAGGTCGGGGACCTTTAGAGAAATAAATATGAAAGTATCACTACAGGGAAAGACTTCTGCTGTGACCAAGAGCAACATTTGAACCTCAGCTTTTAAGGGTTTATAGTTTTTTGGACCTCTGAACTCAGGGAGCTTACTTGAGGAGAAGGAGACCCTGGGGAGAACAAGCATTCTTTCTTTTCCCCTTTCTCTCAGCCTGCCTCCCTCTCTACCTCCCTGCTGTGGTGGTGGTGGCTAGTTGAGCATGAGTACCTAGCCTGTCACCTGGCACACAGCGGGTATATAGGCAACAGTAATAGTCACTATGTTTATCAGCATCTTCCTGGCAAATACAGTACACACAGGGATTTCTTATATTGTAATTTCACTGTGGTCACTTCAGGAGGAGGATGCTAGTGTGGGAGAGACCCACGAGCTGCATCCGCATCCCCTCTCCCTCCAGCACATTCCCTCCTCTAAACCTTTGGACTTCAAAGTTGGGTTCCACGTCACCCTGTGGTCTTGTACATCAATATAGCCGATTTTGATAAACCCTCAAAGGATGTTGACCTCACTGGTTTTCAAGCATGAATGACTTCACTCCCTTAAGGAGGAGTTGCCATGAAATTTAAAAGCTGGAAGGGGATTTTGTTTGGGAGTTTGCTTTCCTTAAGCAGCATGGGATTTCTTGGCTTCCATACTGACTCGTCAGCCATCTTCCCTCCCATTCTCCCCGGAAGGAATGGATGTTTTGTTCAATGTGTTTCTTCGCCTGGGAAAGAGCTACAACCCCAGATTGTATTGTCCAAAATGAGGTGGGCAAAGACTGAGAGGGGATGTTGAAAAGACCCTGAGAAGGGCCCCCATGGTGGAGTGGAAATGAAGAGGTGCTGGCCTGTGGCCATGTGGTCCTTCCTTTCTTCCTGACAGGTGTATAGAATGACATCTCCTGCTAGCATTTGCGGGGCCTTAGGATATCACTGGCAGATAGGGCTGGATATCCAGTGCTATGAGACAGGAGGACCTGAGAGTGCTTATAAGAAACTGCCCTAATCCAAACCCAAGGGCTGAGGAAAGGCGGTGACAGGCAAAAAGGGGGTCAGGAGTCCCTTCCCTCCCTGCTAACTCTTAGCCGGCCTTAGGGGAAATGGGAAATAAGGATGTTCAGGTACTTTGGGGCTCGTTTCTCATTAGACAGCTCATCAAAGTTCACAGCCAGAACTTGAGGGAGCGCGTTGGTAGGGGTTTGTGGCTTCAGGAGACATTTCTGGCCTCAGCTGTAGGTGAAGAAGGCGCATGCTGAGCTCCTTGGGGGTTTCGGAGTCCTGTTCTCCTGGCTCCTTTTTCCCTCCGCCCACTCCCCGGTTCAGCAGAGACTTGCAGAGCTCCATGGGAGCTGTATGTTCTGGGGCAGCAGCTGTTGGTGTTCACTAATGACACTTCCTGGCAGCTTCAGTGGCACCCGTGGCTGCAGCCGGAACTGCTGCTTCTCATCTGCCACCCTGTGCTCCAGCCATTCAAGAGGGGTTAGGGATCAGGCCACCAATGCTGCTGCTGAGTTCTGGTCAGAGGCTACTTCGAGGGAAAGCATAGGATGCTGCAACTTTGGGAGCTCACAACACGTCCCCGAGCAGGGAGTGTTCCAAGCCTAGGAAGGATATGTAATGACAACAGAAAAGTAGGCCCGTCTGAGCTAGCCTGTTCTACCCCCATAAGCTCGGCCTGCTGAAGCTTCAGGCTTCCTGGGGCTGCAGGCTACACACAATTACTCTGTAGCCATGTGTCCTTGGCAAAATGTGCTCCTTTTGCGAACTCCACTCTCTTCTGAGGCAAATGGGATAAGTATCATTCCTACCACACAGGCTTGTTGAAAGGGCCTGATGAAAACCCAGAGAGTCATATCTAGTCCTGGCACAAAAGCCACTTTGCTTCTCCCCTTGTGAAGAAGTGGGCTGCTGTTTTTTTCTTCTTCAAATCCACAGATGTTTGTATTGGGTCCTCTGATGGCCACTTGAGGAGTTGCAGCAGGCATCCACCTAGAGTCGGAGTGGGAGATGGGGGCATGGGACAGGCAGAGTCAGAGTGAAAAGAGATAGAAGAACATAAGAGTTTGCTGGTTTTTGCGCCCCCCCCCTTCCCCTCTGCAAGCCTCTCTGTTTTTAAGTCTGAAAAGAGACCTCCAAGACCGTTCAGGGACAAGCACTGCTGAATCCTCAGTGATGTGAGGGCAGGCCAAGAACATCTGGAGGGCACCAGAAGCAGCTTGAGGCAGACGTTGTCACGAGATCCAGGCTGTACAAAAGGATGTAAGGTCCAGCTTCAAGGGATGTGTAGCACCCAGAAGCACTTGGCCAGTAGCAGTGAGATAGCCAGACTTTCTGATAGGCTGCCTTGGTTCTCGTGGGACAACTTTGTCTCAAGAAGAACCAGAAACAAATTTCTGGTTAGCAGAAGGCCTGGTGGCCTGGCTTGCTGCTGGAGGCCACATCTGGGTGGTCTAACCCTAGATATGCCTAGGCAAGAATGAGGGCCTTTCAAGGCAGCCAGAATGCAAGAGAAGAGGCTCAACAGGACTGTCCTCTCCATGACTGTAATTAAACCTCTCTGTCCACTCTCCTTTTCAAGCACCAGCTTTCAGGGGTTCAGATGACACGACCCCCATCAAAACTGGAAACAGAAGGACCCGTCTCAGTTCGCTACATCAACAGGGCAGGAAGCCCTCCCCTTTACCCTGGTGCTGAGCCTTCAAAACAAAGGGAGGTGGGGTTCTTGGTCCCATAGCTAATGTCTGGGCCTGTTCATGGCCCAGGATGTGGTGTCCCAGAGTGGTTTATCAACTGAACCTGCCTGGCTCCAGAGAAGCCATGGCAGACTTCCTGGTAAACACCACACACACACGCACGCACGCACGCACGCACACACACACACACACACACACACACACAATCATCACAAATGCCTTTGTGTAAGTTTTTGAAGAAGATTCCCCGAAAGCTTGCTTCAGGTCACTAGACCACGTGTGTATCTGTAGGTGAGCCATGTGAGGGAGATTTTTGCTCCAGAAATGAGACATTTTGTTCAATACCTAGGAGCCTTTCATGTGACATTGAAGTCAGGTGCTGAGCTGCCAGATGCTAGGGGGTTTGAAGTTGAAAGTTGACTGTGCCCCCTGTAGTGACAAAGCTCTGTCAGCCTGAATTCCAATTTCGGAGGATTTCGGTCTGCTGACAACTCAGCTGTGCTTTCTCAGCACCTTTGGGTCTGTTTTTTGTTGTGTTGTTGTTTGCATGTGTTTTGGGAGTTGGGGGAGGGCTGGGTTACTGACAGGGCAAGGGGGCACTTAACCATTTATTCTTTTTTGTAGGTTTAATTGTATGAAGATTATAATGCATACAAACGCCTGTAATTAGGGGAGTTGGTTCTGTAAGACAGTGTTTTAGTGAAGAAAATTACAGTGTTCATAAGCCGTCTAAGGAGGAGGCAGTATGTATTAACATGCAACTAGTTTTTGTTAATTCGTGCAGACTGTTTACCATTACTGCCCGGAGGTGTGCCTCTGAACCCCACGATGCTTTACCCTGCTCTGCTCTCCTGGTACTTTTCCTCCAGTTAGACCTGGCACTGCTAGAATGCAGAGCTTTGCTGTGGGCGCCACTAGAGCAACCAAACTTCCATCTGATGCGGATACTTAGGAGTCCCTGCTGTGTGAGGTTGAGGCCCAGCTCTGGTGAGCTTACTTACACTATAGGACTGGAACGTTAGCCTGTATATGAGAAACCAAATATGTGAAGGCACTAACTCCTGCAGAGCCCCCAGCAGCATCAAGAACAGCAGTGCCAGGTTTGGGGGGCTGGGTTGTGTGAGGACAGTGATTTATTTAGGCGTAGTGGGCAAAGGTGACTCTCCAAGGCGTGAACTATTTATTCACAGTCAGGAATTTTCAGGCGGATCACAAGATTTGTTTGGCCCACAAGGTAAGAGTAAGCTTTGCAAGCACAGGGAACAGGAAAGATGATAGACCAGAGGACTTCAGAGAGCCAGAGATTCACCCAGGGGAGGGTGTGGAGTTTGGATTTATTCTTGGGGCATTTGGAAGCTAGCAGTGAAGGGTCCACTGCAAGGTGAAGGTGTGATGCTCTGTCTCTGTCCCCTTGGGGACGCTTGACGCAGTGTCAACAGTGACAAGCAAGTAGCATCCCAGAATCTTGAATTTTCATGGAAACCATGTGAGTACCAGTTGAAGAAAAAGTTGACCATGTATTTTGCCAAAGTGTCTGCTGGGCTGCAGAGGGGGTGTAACCGTGTGCTGTGGGAACAGACTCCACTGAGGACTGAAAGCATGCTTATGAAAGAGGAGGCATGGAAGTTTGAAACAGCAGAGAGAAATGGGAGGGGCTTTCTGTGATCTGCATGGGCTGAAGGTTCCGCGTGTGGGAGGAACACTGTATAATCTGGTGTGACAAGAAGTCAGGGTTTGGGAAGAAGGGTTGGGGCAGGCCTTAAGGCTTGTGATTTTGTCTTATGGGTACAGTCACATTAGCTGATGCTAGGTTGCTGCAGAATAGTTTAACTAAGCTGACTGCCCCCTCAGTGACACTTCCAAAGAGGCTCTGACCATCTGAGTCAAAAAGTTTAAGAGGCAGGTGGATCTCTGTGAGTTCAAGGCCAGCCTGGTCTACAAAGTGAGTCCAGGACAGTCAAGGATGCACAGAGAAACCCTTTCTCGAAAAACCAAAAAAAAAAAAAAAAAACTTACACCACCCTGTTCTGAAAAGGGGACACCAGATAAGGTGGACCAGTTGTAGATGGCTTGACCCGTGTGTGTCAGTGTCTTGGTTCCTTTTGTCACAGAAGGAAGGCCCAGCTGTCCATTCAAGCCAGTTGGAGGATAAGTATGTGGAACAACTTTGGGAGTCTCAGATTTTACAGCTGCGCCTCCAACACCCCCAGTGTCTGGAAGACCAGGTGGCTGGTCCCCTGTGGGTTACTGGAGCTGGGGACTCAGTTCCATGCTGCCATTGTTCTAGGACTGAAAACTGTCTCGACCCTTCATCCCTGAACAGTTTGTCTGGTGGGCAGTCTTATGGGTCAAGTAGCTGTTCATCTGAAATATCACCAATGTGTTTCTCCTGTTCCATTTGGGCCAAGCTGTTGAATGCTGAGGTCTCTCATGCTAGATTTTAGACAAGGGAGACTCTAGGATAAAGTTTCAAGTTACTTAGCGGGAAGCAGGTTTGGTGAGGCTACTTCCTCGGCGGCCCTTCCTAGGACTCTCCTGTGGGCATACTCCTCTGGCCTTGCTGAAAGATGATTTTAGTTAGGATGAAATAAAGATGTCCCTAATTGTGGTGTGGGAAAGCAATCCCATAAGCATTAATTTACTCAAGCCCAGAGAGTGTGAGAAAGAGCCTTCCTGACATGTTTTTCTTTTCCATTAACACTCCTGTGATAAACAGCTTAGATGCTCTGAGAAAAATTAATGTAACTATTGTAACCATCGTGCACATGTAGGTAATTTATTAAGGACAATTAAAAAGCTTAGAAATCATCCATGAGGGTAAAATGAACAGAGAGTTGGTGTGCATTTTGGCCAGAAGCCTGCCCAGGGGTATGTGGGGCGCTTCTCTTCCCATTGTCCTTACTCCATTAGACTGACAGGGATCCTGATTCTCAAGTTGCTAATGGCCAGCATCCTAGGTTGGCTCCCTCTCTTTAGCCCAGGGAGACAGTGAACCTGTGCAGACTCACTGGCACTCTCCTCCAGCATTCTGGGGTCACATCTGGTCGTTGGACTAAATTTGCGTTAGCACTTACTGCCTCAGAAGCAAGTGAGACCGGGGAGAGGAAGGGTTAGGAGTACGAGGACCTACTGTGGTGTCACTTGTTACTTAGTAACCTAGACCCTAGCCTGGCACTTGGTTATGTTTTTGAACCTCAGTTGCCCGTCGGTGACAGTAATCGTGCAGTGTGAATGGAGGACTGGTGTTGGTGGGGATCACATGTGACCAGGCATGCTTTAGCATGCGTTGGGCACCCGTGCGCTGAGCTCAGCCAGTGTTTACTATCCTCTTGTCATTTAGGGCATCATTGTTACACTGATGGCTGAAAGCCAAACTAAGATTGAAACCCAGGTTCTAACTCCAAGGCCAGTGTCTTTGCTGTTGTAGTGGTACCTGTCCGTCCCTGACCCTCCCTCCCCTCTGAGCACCCCCTCGCTTCTTGTTTTGTAGGGGTGCTGGCATAATGCTCCGAGTGAATGCAAGAACATGGCAGAGTAGAGGAGAGAGAGCCCCTCACGTCATGGTGGGAGCAGAAACAGAGAGAGTAGAGTGAGCACCTTTGTCCAGAAGGCCTCCCCTTTTTCTTCCTCCGTCTGGATCCTCAGGTGCCACCCACATTCACAGCTTGTCCTCAGTTAATCCTCTGTGGGAACACCCTCAGACCACCCATCTGCTAGGTGCTTCTAAACCCATAGAAGTTGACAATCAAGAGGAACTGTCCCAGCTGGTGTGACATATTGGCCCCAATATGGGCTTTTCTACACATAGACTGGAGTTGCTAAGATTTATTTCTTTGTATTGTTTGGTGACCAGAGCAATCTTTGACCTTGTGACTAGAAGTTTCTTTGTTCAGTATACCTTTAAATTAAAATAGAATCCCATCACTTCCCTCCTTCTCTTTCTACCTCCAACCCTTCCCATGTTCTGACCCTCCTAAATCCCCCCCTCATTCCCACAAATTGATGACCTTTTTTCTTTATTATTCTTTTTACACACGCTCACACTTACATAAATGTAATTATCTTAGTCTGCTTTTGTTGTCTGTGTATATGTGATGATTTCAGGGCTACCACTTGTACTGTATAACCAATTCATGGCCTCATCTCTGGGAGAGGCCACTTCCCCCTCAGAAGTCATAAGGATGGGACCACTGTGAAATCCCTACTCCCAGGGCTAAAAAGTCTGCTGACGTGGTCATTGTTCAGGTCTTGTTTGGACAACCATTTCTAGGAGACACAATCTCACAGCAGACTTCCTGATCCTCTTTGCTCCCCCTTGTGATGTTCCCTGAGCATTCAGGTGCAGGCATTGTGCTATAGTTGTATCCATGGGGGCTCGACTCCCCAAAGTCCTTTGGTCTGTACATTGTTATGGTTTTCTGTAATGTTCTTCAGTTGCTCTAAAGAGAGGTTTCTTTGATAAGGGGTGAGATCTTTGGGTATAAGGATCAGTGATAGAATGTAGTTAGGAACTATGCTGGTGACCAGGTTTCTTAAATGTAGGTACATTAATATGGTGTGGCATTTTGGGGGGGAGAGGGTACTGTTGGCATTACTTCGATTGGCTTATCTTCATTTTATTCTGTTTTTCTCCAGACTTGATTATAGGCACATACGTTATATGTCCATTATAGACATGTGCATCTATTTGTAAAAAGTAATTTTTAGTTCCTGTACTGACTAGAAAGGAAAATGAAGTGTGTTAGCTCAGACACGACAGACATTTCCCCCCCTTCACATGCTGCAAATGAACAGAGAAAAATTACTCGCCTTTGCTATTAAAAGCTAGAGAGCCTGTAAAAAGTAGTAAATTATAGAGACATTATCAAAGTTTATAGGCACTAGAATTTGACCTTCAGCAAATTCAACATTGCAGGGAGCAGGGTTTTCTTTTCTTTCTTCAAAGTGAAATTGGAGAGGGAGGAAAAAGATTTATTGCCTTGTGTGGCTAAGTGGCAACTGGGAAGTGGCATTTCTCAGTGCGCTACAGAGAGAGAGAGAGAGAGAGAGAGAGAGAGAGAGAGAGAGATGACAAAGTGCACACCTTCCAGTATTCCTTGAAAGATTAGAACTTGGGACCGGAGCGATTGTTGAGTGGTTAGAGCACTTCTGCTCTTGCAGAGGACCTGGATTAAGTCCCCAGCACCCACATGGCAGCTCACAACCACCTGTAATCAGGGTATCTCATGCCCTCTTCTGACCTTTGTGGGTGCCAGGCACACATGTGGTTCATCTACATACATGCAGACAAAACTCTCATGTACAGAAACAAAAGCAAATAACTTTTTAAAAAGTTAAAACTTCATGGAAAAGGTGCCTGCCCCTCTATACAGCTTCCCCTCCCTCCACCCCCACTTGACTCTTGGTGAGTTTTCATACAGAGCTTTTGTTGTGTATCTGTGTGCTTTTCTGGATTTGTGGAGGGCGTAGTGGGGTATCAGTTTAGTTTTCCAGGCTTCCACCAAACTCTTCCCCCCCCACTTTACTCTGTCCTTTCTTGGCACAAGAGAAAACTGGAGTGGTGATGTGTGTACAGTTGTCTTATTTTCTCTCGGGTCCAGGTAACATCCTCCTTTGTTGATAAGAGTAAGTCTATGGGGATGACTGGCTGTCTCAGGCAGGTCTGTGTCCCAGCCCTGGGGACCAAATTCCTGTGTCCTCTATCTGTAGTGACTTTGAGGCCTGTGTCAAATGCAGATTGTGTGGGAAGACGGAAGCTATGGGCTTCCATGTGACAGGGATGGAACAAAGCTGCCTGAGCAGCCCCGGCCGAGGACCCTCTCACTCAGACTTGTCACCTCTCTGTAAGGCCACATTGTGGTTTTCAAGATGTCTCATGGCATGTCTTAAAACTCGCTGTTCAAGCCGGGCGGTGGTGGCGCACGCCTTTAATCCCAGCACTTGGGAGGCAGAGGCAGGCAGATCTCTGTGAGTTCGAGGCCAGCCTGGTCTACAAAAGCGAGTCCAGGACAGCCAGAGCTGTTATACAGAGAAACCCTGTCTCGAAAAACCAAAAAAAAAAAAAAACTCGCTGTTCAGGTGATGATTGTCACAGAAGCATTTGGGATTGAACTGCATCCCTATAACTTACTGTGTGGGGAGTGGCCAGCAGCACCACGGGGCAAAACAAGCTTAACACTCGACCTCAGAGCAGCAGCCAGAGCAGGCATGGACACCTGCCTGTTAGAGGATGTGGCCCGTGGCAGGCTCCATTCTGCACTCAATCCTCACCACACATCTTGTAGCAGCTTCTGGCTTCTATTAGTCTCACCATACAGTGAGTAAATGGGGGTCCGAGGGGATTAAGTGACTTGCTCAAGGTCACATGACTAAGGGCTGATAGATCAGGATCCCAGCCTTGTCTGACCCCAGGGTTCTCGCTCTGCCTCATCAGGAACTGCCACAAGCTGGATACATTCTGAAAATACGTGGAAAAGGTTTCATGGCCCTGTTTTCTGTTAGCTAGTTGGTGGCTAGGCAGACATCTAGAGTGTGATTTCATGAATAGAGTGAACCCTAGTGAAATTAGAGCTCCCCTCCCATGGGCTGAGTGGTGAGAGTAAGCCCCTGGGAGTTCCGATTATCACGGACATTTTTCTTATCGAATCAGGGGAGCCTGGGGTACACTGATGAGATTAGTATGTCTTTGGTAGCCCCACAAGCAACCCCAGACCGTAGGTGGTCAGGCATCCTCTTCTTGTGATTCCATGATGGTGCCAGTGTGCAGAGGCCACATACTTCCACTTCTCAAGGCCTGCCATGAATGTTTCCAGCCTACTTCAAAAGCCCAGGCAGCTGCTGGGGCCATGATGTCTTGGGTCTGTGTATGCTTCTGGAACTCGGCCATGAAGTAGTCAGTATGTAGTACAGGGTCCATGGACTGTTCACTAGGCCAAAGCCAGAAAGGTGCTGTGGAATCCAGCCCTTCGTCCCTGGAAGTAGGAGTTACTGTGGCACTATGTGGGATTACAACCCATCTCTGGGACCCCTCTGCCATGTGACCCTGGGACTGCTCACTAACTGTGCATGCCTGGGTTTCCTTATCCCTTCATCCTTCTCCCAGGAGATGCTCCCTGACCAGTTTCTATTGGGCCCGTGCTAGGATGCCCTTTGCTTTTAGAGCACAGCCAGCTGCCCACTGTAGCTGGCATAGGAAGTACTTATTCTCAGGAAGATAGGCCTGTGGTCACCCTCCCCTGAATAATGCAGAGGATCCTCTGCCTCCTAGCTCTCCTGCAGGGAGCTGTGTTTGTTGTTAGAAACCCTTGGCACATATCCCAAGACTTGAAACGTGGGCTTGAAGCCATCATTTCTGCCTTAGTATCTTTTCCTCTTTTGCTTTTGTAAAAATCAACTTCCTGTACTTTTGCGCTTCTAAGCCCTAGAAAGTGTGGAGGGGGGCTCCCAGCCTTTGTCCACTGCTTGCCTGGATCTGAAGGACCCTATACATTAAAGATGACAGCTATTGCAGAGAGCATTTTAAAACAAGGCCAGCTCCCTTTGAGTGCCCCCTGAGTGTTTAAGTTTTTGTGTATAGTTAGTCCAAAACAAACAGTTCTTGAGAGTTGTGGGGAGCTGGGACTGAGACAGCAGGGAAGGAGAACAGCAGAGGCCACAGTGTGGGAGAGTGCAGCTACAGTTGTGAACTGTTGGTCTTGTATGTGCTTTGAGAAGTAGGGCTTCATTGTGAGCTTAGCCGAGCCTGACTCTTGCCATGGTCTGCCAGATAACTGTGGAGGAACTTGGGGTTTGCCCATCCCTTACTCATGCAAGCTCGTGCTTTTGCACTCATGTCTCCTCACCCTCCCCCACATAAGTGCACACACAGTCACACACCCATCCCAGCTGAGGCCCATGTATGGATGTTTTGGACAAAACCCTAGAAATAGTGGGAGAGGTGTGATTGATTGACAGATCTCCCGCAAAGTTTTCCATGGTACACCTTTCACTGCATGTAAAGTGGGGAGTCTCTGGGCAGCGGAATTGAAGATTGGAACACCCATCCCCCATTAATGATAGTGACTGACCACCATGTGGATCTCCAAGTTTATAATCCATCATGCATTTTTAAAGATGCTTTAAGTTACAAAGATGTCATGCAGTTTTTGTCATTGACAGAGAGCTCCTAGTAGAGAGAGAGAGCAGGCAGACATGCAGGGATAAGTCCACAGCACACTGATCCCCAAGACTCCTTAGAGCCTCCCAGCCTCTCTTAGAGGAAGTGAGTGCCACCCTGAGCCCCTGTCCCCTGGTTTTGGAGAGTTGATCTTGATTGAGGACTCGCCAAAGGCCATGCTCGGGAGCACAGTTAGAGCTAAATCCTAGGCCTGCTGTATTGGGTCAGCAAATCTTCCCTGAAAAATGTTGATGCAGCTCCGGGGCTACATCATCTTAGAGTTTATTTTAGGCTGATGATTGCCTTCTAGGTCATTTGCAACCATTTAAGTATCCTTGGCAGGAGGACTTACTTGAATCAGCCAGTGCTCTTGGAGTTGGGACTGGAGCATCATCTTTTCCTGCATAGCCTTACGGCTTCCCTGGCATTCATTCCACTCTCTGGATGGAGAGGAGAAAGCAGTATGGCAGGGCTGTGTTCCAAGGCCTTGAGTTAACATGCATTCCGTGCCAGCCATTCCTACCAAGCTTGCCATCTCTCTAGGCAGAATTAGACTCTATATAGAGGACTAGATGTTTTTCCCAAAGGCCACAATTACTCTACACACTGGGAAGTGGTGGTAGACACACAAATTCCAAGGCCATATGAATGTAGCAGCTACCGAATTAGGCACTCTTTAAATGCAGGATTTGGCCGGGCGGTGGTGGTGCACGCCTTTAATCCCAGCACTCGGGAGGCAGAGGCAGGCGGATCTCTGTGAGTTCAAGGCCAGCCTGGTCTACAAAGTGAGTCCAGGGCAGCCGGAGATATACAGAGAAGCCCTGTCTCGAAAAACCAAAATAAATGAATGAATGAATGAATGAATGCAGAATTTCTCAGAGCCTTCAATCTGAGAAGTCTGTTGGCTTCCCATCACAGTTGTTGGGATGGAAGTAAGTTACCTGAGCTTGTCTCCCCACTGAACTTCTATTAAGGGGAGTTTTGCGGGACTAATGTCTTTGAAGTGTTCTGTGAGAAGCTCCTGAAAAGTTGTTCACTGCTGTGAGGCACCAGCTTCCTTGGCTGTACACAGTAGGAGCTAGTCAAGTGTTCTTAACATCTTCATCACTCCTCAAGTAAAATTTCTTCTAGAGACCCTGGGTCCTCAAAACACTGTTTCCGTCTTGAAAACCCAATAGTCAGTAAACGTCAAGGAGTAAAATTAGTTCTGACTTGATATATTGATGTTGGCTTTATATAAATATATATCAGACATATATTGCATGTAGGATAGATCAACTTGAATGTATATGTTTATACATATATATGTGCACACACATGCATTATCTACACTGTATAATGTACAGTCTATCAGTCGCTAGCAGAGCTTCTGTGTAATTATACAATGATTTGTCAAAACAGACACAGCCAGTGTGCAATTTTTGATTAGCTTTTAGAAACTGTTTGATACTGTCTGGTCTAGTGGTTCTCAACCTTCCTAATGCCTCGAACTTTTAATACAGTTCCTCATTTTTTTTTTTTTTTTTTTTTTTTGGTTTTTCGAGACAGGGTTTCTCTGTGTAGCCCTGGCTGTCCTGGACTCAATTTGTAGACCAGGCTGGCCTCGAACTCGCAAAGATCCGCCTGCCTCTGCCTCCCAAGTGCTGGGATTAAAGGCATGCGCCACCACTGCCCGGCTACAGTTCCTCATGTTTTAATGATCCCCAACCATAAAATTATTTTCATTGCTACTTCATAACTGTAATTTTGTTACTATTAAGAATCATAATGTAATTTTTTTTTTTGAGATAGAAGTTTGCCAAAGGGGTCTCGGCCCAAAGGTTGAGTACTACTGATCTAGACAGTAAGGTTGGAACTAAAGTGGAATTCTTGGATTCCTCATGTCTAGGAATATCTGTGGTCTTTGGTTGAGAACCTCTAGATTAGATAGAGACCCCTCTCTAGATGTGGTTTTCTCCTTGTTCCTGCCTCTGAGGAATCTGCCAAAAGCCCAATGACTCCACCCATAACACTGAGTGACCCTGTAAACTCCAGAATGTCATTGGGGTGCTAATTGTACTGATGCTGTGTTTTGAGCCAGGTTTGCTGTGCAGGCCACAGGAGGACAGTTTGAGAATTCTCTAGCCTGTTCTGGTACATGGCTGCTGACAAGTGCATTGGGCTGTTTGCTTCGGGTAACTATACCCCTTTAAAGGCCACTGGAGGATTTGAGTTCAATCTCAATGCTGGTTGTTTGGCTGTGTCACCCAGAAGAATGCCTGCCTCATTGTAAAAGCTGGAGAGACTTTTCCCAGAAGCAGGCCCCTGCTGCTCCGTGTTGTTTTGTTTTGTTTTTTTCCTTCATACTTAGTGAGTAGGAAGAAAACTTCCTGAGTAAACTCGAGTTTGAGGTAGTTATTTGGTGCAAGAGTTAAACTGGCATGTTTGGGGACTTTCTTACCAAGTGTCTTTGTGACATTTAACCGATGGCCTTTGTGCTAAACTTGGGGCCCTGTCAGAGTGATCTCTTCAGTTATTTTGAGAAGGGACAGGAAAGAGTGAGGTGTAAGAAGGTGAAGGATGCAAGGCAGGACCATTGACCAAGGTCAGAACATCTTAGCAAAGGGCATTGAGTGGCCCAGAGTCAGGAAGAATGATGTGAATCATCAGGCTTTTCTGTTTCTCTGACGTCAGAATAACAAAGGCTCCCCAGCCCTTGACTCCTAGCTTCAGATTTCACAGAGCTAACTAACCTAAGTAAGCTTTGGGGTGAGGATGGAACCCTAATGCTTGATCAGACAGCTTTTTAGTATCTGTAATCATATGTTAGTTTATGCACCTGTAGCCCAACACCATAGGACACAGCCTGCAGTGGAGATCCTTGTGGTAAGGGAGAGTCATGAAGAAACAGAACTGAAGATACATACCCAAGGTGGACAAGAGAAAATATGTGGAAGAGGAGGTGCCATGCCAAGTAGGAGAGACTTATATGAAAGAAGAAAAGGACCGTGAAGCCGGAGCAGGAGTTGGAGGAACAAGTCAGATTCCCTGGCAGGATGGTGTGCTAAAAGTTCCCGAGGGGAGGAGCCCCTTAGATGGGACTTAAGGACAACTCTGAAGTTACCTTTAGAGAATTGCATCATAAGGTGTGAGGCTTAGGGCTGCTGTGGGACCACATCTCAGTGGTCTAGAGGAGTTGTGGCTCCCACAGGCCCTCTAGATAGCAAGCAGAGTCTGTTGACACAAGCCAAGGTTGGCCGAGAGGGTAGCATGTTCTCAGGAGGGTGAGGGCTCTGGGTTGTGTGTCCAGTCCATGTCAGGAGTGTGCTTGGTGGCTGGTGAGGCTTGAGGCCACATGCTGTATCAGCACTGAGATCCTTGTTGAGAGCTTTCTGGGAAAGCAGTTTGGATTATCCTGTGGACCTGAAGCAAAGGCTGAGGTTATTCCCCCCCCATCTCAGTGCGCCATTCCTCTGAGATGGGTTTGGTGACACCCACTCCTTGACCATGTGAGCATATGCCCACAGGATGGATAACTGCTCAGAGTGACTGGGCAGGTGGCACCGGTCTTCTCTTGCGTGTGCACACGGATAGCCTTCTGACTGTCCCCTGGGGGGTGCCTGGTCACTCACAGGCAGATGTTGGATAGTAATGAGTCAGCCCAAACTTTACAGTTTCAGTGACTCATCTTAAATTTTAAGAAGTACAGAAAATCAGAGTGCTGATTTATTAAAAAATTAATCCTCCTGAGGGGTAGCTTCAGCAGAGGGGCCCGGAGGGGAGGAAGGCAGGTGGTGGGAAAGTGCTGTGCAAGGGGCTTTGTTTCTGCCCTGCCTGCCTTCAGTAGGAACACAGGCCCAGCCTGTACTTTCCGCACAGCCAGGGAGATGGTGGCCTTGTGCAGGTTGCCTTTGAGCCCGCCCTTCCCTTCCTCTCTTTCTCTCCAGTATGAGTTTGTTATGGGTGCAGTAGGAAGTCCCACAGATTTGTGACTTTGGCTGCAGAAATCCCATGTCAGAGCCCTGAGGGTAGTGAGGTGACAGGTGACATAGCACTGCGGACTGAAGCCCAGGGTGACCCTGTTCCAGGCTATTTCCTGACTTTTGGCAGGCACTGCCGGCTGTCACTGCTGTTCTTGGGTTTGTAGACATGTCATTCAAGTCTTTGCCGGTTTCTTTACATGGCCTTCTCCCTGTGCACTCACCTGTTTCCCCAGTCCGCCTTCTCTGTTAGGACCCCAGACCCATTAGATCCAAGTCCTTCCTTCCTCCACAGGGACCTCATTTTAACTAATTACATCTTCAACAACCTTATTTCCAAATAGGGTCACATACTGAGGGACTTGGGGTTAGCATCACGGCCGCTTGGTTTTCAGGAAACAGTCCAACCTGTACTAGCTTCTTTCTTCCCTTCTTTGTCTAGCCTTCCTGACTTCTCTGAGCCTGCCTCCCTCCCTCCCTCACACTCTGTACCCATGCCCTTCATCTCTGCTGCCCTCTCACCCGCCCTCACCCTTCTGTGGTTCACCTTACTCTGGGTCACTGTCATCCGACAGAAGTGGGCTGATGCCTCTCTTTGAGCCAACCGTGTCCCTGTTTTCTACAATGGTCGGTGCTGTGTTTATATGAGTCCCAAATACCTTTCTCACCTAGTCTGAGGATTCTCTGCTAAGAGATTGAACAAAGGCCACCGTCCAGAGTTTACTTCTAAGCAGGCCCGTGGGGGTGGGCACAGGAAAAAAGGAATCCATGTGAGTCTGCATAGTTAGAGGGAATTTCCCTTTATTGATCTAAAAAGCTTCCAGCACAGGGCAAGCACATCTCCTGCATGAGCCTTATCATTTAGAGCACATTCTCCTCCGAGATAAGCTGTACAGGCGCAGTGCAGAGCTAGCTAAGTTGAAATTCAGCAAGAAGGGAATGTTAGCCCCCATAGCATCATGGGCCATTAAGTCTGTAATGTGACTTGGCCTCTGGGTTCCTGTCTTCCCTGTTAATTGCCAGGATGCTACATTTTTCTCTGCTTCCCTGGATGGATGTCATGCCTTCAAACCCACATTCTTCTATGGTTGCTCCTTTGCTGGGCCCCGGTGATGACCTGAGGTCAGAGGCTGCAAGTCTCAGAGTTCACTATAGTCCTCATGAATGGAGCACCCCTCTCCCTGCTTATAGTTTGGTGGCCCCAGACAGACTCATCGACATGATTTTTCTCCACCTTTGCTAGGACCCCTGGGTCATTTTCCATCTGGAACAGTGAGACTGGGGCTCCCAGCATTGTGAATGTGGTGATGGGGATGACGGGTTTGTGGTAACCTTTGATTAGGGGACCAAAAGTTTTGAAATGACTTTTGCTCTTAGGGAATTTCCAGTATGAGTAAAGTTAGAGGATCCTGGGGTTTTGAGAAAGCTACCTCTACCAAGCCTTTCACAGTTTCTATTTCTGAGATCACCCTCCTCCTTACCAAGTTTGTCCCTTGCCTAGTGATGATGTACCACTCCATACTACTCCAGGGTTCTGGGCCCACTATCTCAGCTGCTCTGTTTTCCTCCTTGGCTGGTTAACGTAGTCAGAATTTCTAGGATATTCTTCCACTTGGCCTTCTCGCCATCAGGTGCCAGGCATGCCTAGCTGCTTTTCCCTCTGTGTCTTCTGTCTCATAGTGTGATCCACTTGCTTCTGTCCCATTGTCTGCCCCAAGTCCAGATGGTGGCTGAAATGCCTGGTATCGAGTAGATTACCCGCTCCTAAGCTTGTCGAACTCAGAACCAGCCTTCAACATGAGTTCTGTTTGTCATCCTCCTTAGGACCCAGGCAGGATGTCCCCACTCCTGTGTCATTTCATTGTCATTTTCTGGTTTCTTAATCTAGACACCCCTTCTACCACTGGTCACACTACAGGTGTCATCTGTTGGGTCTTGCAAAATATCTTTACTTGGTCTCCTTGCATGTCTAGTTTGGTTCAGTTTAACTGACATAGATATACTCAATAAATACCTTGTAGATTTGAGATGGTTCTGTTTCCTTGGTTGGTATATTGAAGGATGAAGTGGATGAGGGGTTTGACTATGGGAGAAAGGAAGTGGCATGGAGGTACAACACAACAACAGAGCTAAGGGAGGAATGGAAAGAGAGGGAAGGAGTGTTCCCCCTTTTGGATGTGTGGCGCTCTTAAGCCAGAGGGGTCAGAGAGACTAAATATAGATTTCTCTTAGGAAGGATACAAAGAAAATGGATGGTTTTTCACCTGTACAGGCAACTTTCGTGGCTGGTGTCCCTTGGTACACACTTTTGGAAACCTCAGCAGTTCCTGGTAGGCCACTCTGTTTCTTTCTCTCTCTTTGGAGATAGGTCCAGTAGGCAGCATGCAAGGGCTTCCTGCTTCAGCTTCACAAGAAGATGATGGCTTTTGCCAGAAAGTCCTTAGTTCTGAGTGGAAAACAATCCCTGTCTGGTTGGGACTATGGTTCACTGGTAGTGGTTACCTTGTATACCCTAGCAGGCCATAGGGTTCATCCTCAGCTGAGAGGGGAGTGCGGGAAATGGGAGAGAGGGAAGGAGGGAGAGAGAGAATGAGAATGAATATGAGAACACCACTCCATTGTTAGGCATGACAGAGCCTGTGTTCCTGTACCCCTAACATTATGGACCATACACGAGTGTCTTGTACCTTCCTGTTAGTGTCCCCTCCTAGCTTCCTGCTGACAATTTTTATTTATCCCTACCCTGAGAGCTGTCTCCCTGTCCCTACTGCCTTGTCTTAGACTACCTGAGTGTATCTTTTTTTGATGGAGCTTCCTGGAATCCTGAAATAGTTTTAAACATGAAGATATTGCCCATTCTGTTGCTGTTGTCTATCCGCTTAGTACAATGAACTGACTGTTTCTGAAACCTAAACAAAGGCACAGAGGAAGCATTTTTTTGTTCCAACATGAGCCAACATATTACAAATACCCATTTCAAAGGGAGAGATCCAGGGCTGGGGTGTAACTCAGCAGTAGAGCCTTTTGAGGCCCTGAGTTCAAGCCCCAGGGCTATGAAACCAAGCCTCAAACAAACAAACACAAAACACAGAGACAGATTTTCCAGGCCCCTTTCTTTACTGGGGAAGTGGCTTCCTCCAAAAATGTTTTGGTTTTTAGTACTATAATGAAACTAGTTGTTCTTGTTGAATTTAGGGACTCCCCCAGGTACAGTGCAAGACAGGTGGGGAGGCACAGAGACAGGAGGCTAGTTCAAGACAGCTGCCTTCTCTGGCTTTCTCATGTCTCCTCTTTGTGTAGGCTACTGAGCCTAGGCCACCAGAGTATCCTGGTGGAGCTGAGCTGAGCTAAGCTGTGCATTCCAAGCCTAGATCCCCTCCATGGCCGCCTCCTGGACCCCCACATCCACCACACCTCGTCACTCTTCTCAAGTTTGTGGGTGTCTGAGCAGCCCGAAAAACTGGCTTGTACTTGGCTGTGCATCAGTTTCTTTAAACCCTGAGAAGTCTGAAGAAAATGCAGCTTTATTACGATATGCTTTTAGAGACCATTCGCTCAGCTCTGAGCCTGGGAGAAGGTTTCCGTGGTCTTTTAGGCAGCAAGTGCTTTGATGGCTTTGGAATCATAAGGTTGATTTGAAAAATTGCCACCTAATGGCTTACAACTGGAATAAATTTTCCGAAATTGGACCTGAGAGGGAGACTTGGGTGCACACATGGGGGCCTCTCCCCACTGCACCACACACCATGCTGGGTGAAGATGCTATGCTTTGTGGCCATCAGGGCCAGTAGTCCCCCCTAATTAGGCAAGGGACCCTGTCACTCTTCATTTCTCAATTTGGACCCAACATTTAGTGGCAGCAACCATGGAGAGGCTTCAAACTGGAATTTCTCCCCATTGGCCTTTAAAAGGCCAGAGCCTGAGAATTCCTGAAAAATTAATGGGGTCTCTGTGGGTTCTTCCCACTAGCTGGTAACCTGGCCTCTCCCAGGCCCGCCGTGGCTGTGCGGCATAATAGCCTCTCAGCAGCCGCTCTTTTGTATGCAAATATGACCTAAAGAAGTCTGGGAGGCAGCGGGGCCATTGTTGCCAGAGACTGAGATTTCAAACAGCCACAAGGCTTTAAAATATTCCTGGCAGATATTGAAAATGTCAGCAGCAGGTTTCTCCTACTTCTTACCTAGCTCTCTTTTCCCTCCCTCCCTCCCTGCTGCCACCCCCCTCACCATAAAATATAATCAAAAAGCTGGTAAATAATTTAAAGAATTGCCTCAAAGCTTTTGCACACTAGAAAGACTTTTCCTGGTTTCAAGTTGGGAGAGACTGTTCTCACCCCTTCCCCATATGTAAAATATTCAAGAGTGTCCCACAGGGTCTTGAACTCATAAGTGCCTGCATTTTTCTCACTTTGCTCTCATCGCCTCTTTTCTTTATTGATTTTTTAAGGTTGCTGTTGGCAACATTTAGGTCCAACTTTCAAATGAAAGTCATCTCTCAGATACCAGCCTGAAGTCAGACCCACTTGAGGTCTGTCACCTTCATCTGAGTTCCGTGTCCCTGCTCTCCAGTTTAACAGAGTTGAACAAATCTTGGTTACTGACTGTGACTTTTCATCCTATTAGCTCCTTTCAAAGGGACCCCTTTCCTTGTGAGCAGAAGGCAGTGATGGCTTAAATGTGGGGCCCGCTGCACATCTACTTCTAGAAACTTCCTCAGCTAGGACTGAACCCTTGACTCATCTTGAGAAGGGGGAGAAGTGGTCAGGCCTCAGACTGGAATGGAGTGCATGGCTGGAAAAGTTCAGGCCAGCTCCCGAAGACAGGCACAGGTACATTTCTGCATTTTCCAGAAGTTCTAGGGCTAGAAGTAAGACGGGCCAGGGAGAGGTGATTGAGGCTAGATAGTAGAGTCTGCCAAAAGTATTGTTATATGGGTGAATGGAAGGAAGAAGTGTATGGATATTAGAGCAGAAGAAAGGACAGCAAAAGGAAAGAGGAATGAAAGAAGGACAGATGTAAGCCGGGCGGTGGTGGCGCACGCCTTTAATCCCAGCACTTGGGAGGCAGAGGTAGGCGGATCTTTGCGAGTTCGAGGCCACCCTGGTCTACAAAGCGAGTCCAGGATAGCCAGAGCTGTTAAACAGAGAAACCCTGTCTCGAAAAACCAAAAAAAAAAAAAAAAAAGGACAGATGTATACATAGATCTATCTATGTATAGATAAAGGCCTTTTAGGTGGTAGATGGATGAAAGGAAGGATGGAAGGACAGATGGAAAAGTATAGCTGGAGATGGATGGACAATAGATTAGAGAATAAGAGGGCAGAAGAAGAATAGGTAACAGGAAATATGGGTGAAAAGTGAACTGGTAATTGGTAGGAAGAAGAACAGATAGATGGTTTAAAAGAATGGTAGGTACTTGGCTTTCCTGTTATGCGTTCTTGTGCTGTACCCAACCCAAGCACCTGCTCCTAGAAACCTGGGAAAGGTGACTTAGTCGACTCATGTTGAAGATTATATAGACCCTGTCCTCCTTGAATACTTACATGTGAGACCCTCCAAGCACACTCTACTGGTGAAATCATGTATTGAACATACTGGTCCCTCCCCTCTGCAGCCCCTTCTGCCTGGCATTACCCCTTCCCTCTGTTAAAGAACCTGTGAACTGATGTTCTCTGGTTCATAAATGGTTATTGTCAGTGTCCATCAGCCAGCCAGATGTGTCTTCCCTGGCCCCAGAAAGCAAATGTCTCCTCCCTCGCACCCTGGTCTCTTAGCTTAGCAATTGCCCTATGCTGGGAGAATGAAGAGATCAGACACTAGAGGCATGGTTGTGTGATTTCAGAAGACTTGAAAGGGTGTATTGCTAAGAATGCTGTGAGTTCAGTGAAGTGATGCTCCTTAGAAACCTGCAGTAGTTAGCCAGACATGGTGGCACATGCCTTTAATCCCAGCACTGGGGAGTCAGGGGCAGGCATCCACCTGTGTTCAAGGCCAGCCTGGTCTACAAAGCAAGTTCCAGGACAGGTGAGGTGGTTTTACAGAGAAACTCTGTCGAAAGGGGTGGGGAAGAGAGAGAGAAAAGAAACCAGCAGTGGCTACTGTACAGCTTGGGGAACATTTATCATTACCAGGGGTGGGAGAGTGAAGGCTCCAAGGAAAAGTATGAAGAGTCTTGGGCTCCTAAGATGATGCTTGTTTGGGAAGGTTCCTTGGGCTGACAAGGGTCTCAAGGCCTGATCTGAACACTTGGTATGCCTTCAGGCTGCTTCTGTGGAACACAGCTGAGGAGGGCACACTCCTGTAAGACTGTGGAATGTGGCCTGAGAGGAGACCATGGCTCATCATGTCTCCTTGAGACACAAGACTTTTTCTTGTTTTGTTTCTGTACATGACCTTCTGATGATTTCTTCCTCCTTGAAAGTAAAAACTGGCTTTCCTCAACAAGCAGAATGCATGTGTCCTTATATTTATCCTTTAACATTGCTCCCTTTGTTTTCAGTCTTGGAGGCTGAAATGAACCTTCTTACAAAGTTGGTCACTGCCTCAGGAGACCTTGGTGGGTGTCAAGAACCCTCTTATGCTCTGAAGTCCAGAACAGCCCTGGCCTTGTCTCCTCCAAGTAGTCTGCTAGAAAGAAGTTTAGGTCTCCTGCCTCATTTCCTAGCACTGGTTCCTTTTTATTTTAAAGCTGCTAAGAAGGGAGCTGTGAGGTCTATGATCTGTAAGCATAAAGGATTTTAAAACTAAACAAGAAAACCAATTATTTTTCTAACTGCTTTACTCTTTCAAATCTTTCACTGTAATGGAGATTTAGAACCCATCACAATTGGGCTATTATTTCTGTGTAAACAGTGTCATGCCCTATTGCACCAGGCAAACAGTCAATTTTTTTCATTACACTTAGACACAGATGACGAGGGTGCTGAGTCCGTGGTCTGCTGAGCAGGTTTTATTTGATGGGTGTGCATGACCGTGATCAGCAGCGAGGAAAGGGTTAAGATTTTTACCCAGGGGCACCCTGTTGCCTTCAAGCCCTGTTGCACTTCAGGCTCAGAGATGCAAAGGAGTTGAGCAAGCCCCAAGGACAGCCAATCAAAGGTTTCTTCAAGTTGGTAGGATAGAGTGGGGTCCTTGGGGTTCCTTCAGGGTCTGTTCATGGAGCTTTTGAAGTACAAACCTATGCTAGTTTGGGTTCTGAGCTTGAAGAGGAAAAGGTTGTTTGGCTTATATGCCCCTTCACAGTCCGTCATTGACAGAACCCAAGGTAGGAACTCAAGCAGGGCAGGAACCTGGAGGTGGGAACTCAAGCAGAGCCCATGGAGGAATGCTGCTCACTGGCTTGCTCTCCAAGCTCATTTTCACCTATCTTTCTTCCAGGACTACTGTCTTAAGAGTAGAATGCCCATAGTTGGATAGAGTCTCCCACATCAATCATTAGTGAAGAAAATCCCTCCTCCCCCCAACACACACACACACAGGCCAGTCAGATGGAGGCATCTCCTCCACTGAGGGAGATTCCCTTTGCCAAGATTACCCAGTTTGTCAAGATGACAAGAAACAACAAAATTAATCAATATAGCATCTGACTTGTGGCCTGGTATAAGTCCCTGTAGCCCTGGAATAAAATTTAGAGAAATGTGTGGCCCACAGGTCTTCTGTCCTGCAGAGCATGACATGCTACATCCTGCCTTCTACCTGAAGCTTTCTGTCCCCGTGCCCCCTTTGTCTGGCCTTTACCTCTTCCAGCTCTGAGTCAGATACTACCTCCCCCAGAAGTGCCCCCTTTACCCCAGAGCTGAGTCCCAGCAGTATGACTCTCCTGCACTGGTTTGGGGCTCCTTCATTTCGGTATGCACCACTCTTATTGTAACCACCAATCTGTCTTTTCCAATGAAGCCCAAGCTCCTGGATGGTAGCCCTGTGCCCTCACCAGCTTCTCATTGTAGGGTCCAACTGAATCTTCCCAGCGTGGATGGCAACACATCCTACAAGGATGGACTGTCTGGCCGTCAGCAGAGCAGCTGGGTTGGGAAGGTAAAGCAGCTGACTCAGTGAAGAGAGGGATGCTGGGGACAGCCTGCCGGGCAGGGTTCAGGTCCCACCACGGTCACCCGGGCAGCCTCAGAAACTCTGTGACTCATTGCCTTTCTCTGCAAAGTCACAGTGGTGCTTATAGAACAGGGCTATTGTGAGGTCTAAGCGAGTTGACGGTGTGTCTCAGGGGCTCCTGTAGGAGCAGCAGCCTGTTCCTGCCTCCATGGTGCTTTTGTACCATCCATCCATGGTACTTGGGCTTGCTTTCTGCCCTTGAAGGCATTACAGAGAAGCGATGGCGGAGAGCCTCATGAGGGGTGTGTTTACTCCATGCTGGCCACACAGTTGAGAGGCAGATGACCCCAACCACGACTATGCCACTGGTCTGGGCTCTTGGCACTTGAGATTGTAGCTTCTGTGTTGTTCTTACAGCTTAGTGTAGAGCTTATAAAGCTGGGCCACTGACAGAACCAGCCAGTCTTTATGAAGCACGTTTGCGTACAAGCACTGTACTTAGAGATGAGCTGTTTGTCCTCAGAGCCTAAGAGCACATTTGATATTCCTTCAAGGAGGTTGATGTAGGAATGCACTCAAGGTGTGCATCTCGCCCCTCATCTGTAGAAGATGATACAGCCCCCCCCCTCCCTCTCTCCCTCCCTCACACCATCTGCTCTTGGGCATTCTTGGTTGCCTAGTAAAGGCAGATGGCCTCTTAGACATCTTTGACTCTGCTGTAAAGACCCATGATGTTCACTCATGCCCCAAAGCTCAGCCTTCCAGGAAGCTATGGGCATCTAACAAGAGGAGATACCTTCAGGCTTAAAGCCCCTGGACATTTTCCTCTCTGGGAACCCCTCCCCTTTGGGTAGCCATGCCCTCACTTCCTCAGGCAGAGCAAAGCTGAGTGTTCAAGAGATGGCTCTGCACACAAATGAACCAAGAGGAAATTAGCATCCCCTAGAAGATGCCCTTTAAAATGTGCTCATGGGTCCGACTGAACATTGGCCCCAGTGTGGCTTGGCAGGCACACTGAAATTTGCGCCCAGACTGGCCTCCCCAAAATGGGAAGAGTGTAGAATGTGATATACTTCCTTTTCCTTAATGGGACATTCTAGGGAGAAGCCCTGCAGATCCTGCCAGTGCTGGGCTGGCAGTTGGGCTCCTGAGATACAAGTAGAGGGCTGTCTACCATCCCCATGCAGGTGATGAAAAGGAAGGGGACCATCTTCTTAGAGGTCAGGAGCACCTTTGGGGCCACCATGTCCGATCTCTAACTTCACCTCGTCAGCCCTGTGACCTTGATCAGGTCCCTTAATTATGAGCCTTATTTTGTCTGTCTCTAAAATGGAATGATGCTGGTAGGAATATCAAAAATGAAATGAGGCAGTGCATATTAACCTTACTAAACACCATGTGGCCAAGGGGGCTGTTATGGTCATTGTTTTCATCTTCACACACTACTGTTGTCTTGTGCTCTAAGCTCTACATTCATGGGCTGTTGTTTTCTTTAACCCACTTACCAGGAACGCTCCATCACCGAGGTGTCTTACCAAGCAGCTTTTCATTAAATGTGCTAACCAGCAGATCACCCCTTCCCTTCCCAGGAGCACAGGGCTGCCTGCCTGGGGATTTGTGTGTATGTGTGTGTGTTTGTCTGTGATGCATAATACATATGTGAGTGTGTGCGCGCAGTCCCTCCCTCAGATGTATATGTAAGTCATTCCCCAAAGAGAGATTTATTTCAAGCAACAAATGCTTCTGGTTAGCTTCTGTGTGGAACTGATCCAGCCCCAAGCTGTTACCATGAGTAGAATTCATTGATGGCAAAAGGAAATGAAAACAAACGTTCCTTGACACGGGGCATTTCCGTTGCGGGCCCCTGGGAATTCTCCTCCTCTATTAAAATATCTACCAAATTGGACAGAGGAACTTGGCAGCCACAGCCTGAGCTCTCTAATTGTTTCTGTGGGGAGGGTATGGAGAGAAGCTATGCTTTGGCCTCTCTTCCAGAACCTTCTCACTATTGAGGTGGGGAAGGTGGCTGAGTACCCCATGGCTGGCAGGTGTCCATCGATGGCCAGGAGTGGGTGCCTTCTCCCTGGCCTACTGGAAGCCTGCACTGGTATGTTTTGGGGGTGGGGATTGTAGCCCCAGGGGCTCACATTCCTGAGATGGTCCTCAGCCTTCTGTTTAGCCCCAGCAGAATATGAATGTGGTTTTGATCACAACCAGTTGACGGGAGCTGACCCAGACTAATTACGATTTGACTTTTTCTCTGTTTGGTTCTCCCTCCCCTCTTCCTCTTCCTTATGGGGAAGATATTTCTTTTATGAATGAAGTTGCTTCAGGGGACAGAGTTCATTATGGAGGAGGAGAATGCAATACAGGGCTGTCACACAAAGTTGAGGTGAATGCTGACCTGTAGTATCCAGGGCCCTTCTTCCCTTTCAATCCTTAACAGGGGGGGGGGGGCACAACAATGTTTTCTGAGGTGTCAAGAAAGTTGCTAGTTGATGCTCATTTCATGGTTATTCTTTACTCCGCATGCAGGGTAGTAATAGATGTCCCCATTGTACACATCTGGATGCCATATCTCACTGAAGACAAATAGTGTGCAGAACACTTGCATCTCTGAAGCTTTACAGTAGACAATGTCCTGTGTATCTCCCTGCATCCTTGGCCACTGGATACACGGCAGCAACATACACACATGACACAGAAGTCAGGGTCCTCTGGGAAGAGAAAGGCCCCTGATTGAGACCCACCTCTTAAAATCCCATGCTCTGGTCCTGTGGGTGGGAGCATCACCCACACAGTTTTCATTCTTAGGTGACATGGATATCTGAGGGACCACATGCACTCAACAGACTTGTGACCGCTATGTTTTGAGTGGCTGCTGTGTGCAAGCATAAGAAGGTGTTGGGCCTGAATCATAGCAGGAGTCCTGTGCTCAGGAGCTAAGGGAGCTTCCAGAAAGGCCAGACAAGGCTCCTTCTCTTCATGGAGAACCCAGGTGAGAAACAGGCTCACAGGCTTGGAGAGTCCGGGGTGCTCGCTCATTTTCAGCTCCTGGGTGAGCGGATGGTGAGGACCATAGGAGCCTGTTGAAGGTGCTCCCGAAACATGCAGATCACACAGGAGTGGTGAAAGTGAGGCTCTGGACTTTGTCTCATTCCTCCTGAGGAGCTGGTGGACAGCCACCTAAAGTAAACTGCCCGGTTTACTTCAGCAGACCTGAGTGTGTTTCTTTTTTTTTTTTTTTTTTGGTTTTTCGAGACAGGGTTTCTCTGAATATCTCTGGCTGTCCTGGACTCGCTTTGTAGACCAGGCTGGCCTCGAACTCACAAAGATCCGCCTGCCTCTGCCTCCCAAGTGCTGGGATTAAAGGCGTGCACCACCACCGCCCGGCTCTGAGTGTGTTTCTTATCTCTGAAAACCCAAAGTTGTTTTTCTTAAAAATCCCTCATAGCTTTTGGAAATTTGCCTTTAAAGCAAACACATGAGACAAAATGCTCCCCGGCCCTCGCCCTTATAATTTCAGTTAATTGTTGCCCAAAATACCTGTTCATACGACGCATAACTCCATGTCTCAGGGTGTGTCAGACCCACAGAGACACCAGGATGGGTTCCTTGGGAAAGTAAAGACCTCCAGAGAGGAGTTAATGAGAAAGACATGTGTGTGTGGCTTTATAGATATATACACATACATGGACACATTCGGGGACACAAAAGGAGTATCAGGTTGTTCATTGTTCTCCTTTAAACACTCCAAGAAGGCTTTCAGACTCCTCCTGTCTGCGCCCCCCCCCCCCCCGCAGAAATCTTGGTTAAGCCTTAAGACTCAACAACAACAAAGAACAAAGCCGCAGACAGTCTCCCCCGTTCTGACAGTGTCAGCTGTGAACTGAAGATCTGAGTAGCCTTTAAAATTGTTTTATTGTTGTCAGCGCTGCAGAGTGGTGTGTAATCTTTGTGTTCTGGAGAATCTTTAATTGGCACAAAAGGGCAGTTTAGCAGGCATCTTGTAGGAGGTTTGTCATGCAAACGGTTAGTGCCTGCCACTCAAAATATGTAGGGCTATCTGGGCTGATTTGCATCAGTAGTTCCCTCTGGTTAATAGCTTTGTATGTTTCCTGGGTGGTCCCTGAGCAGAAGTCAAGGGGAACCAAGGCGCTTTTCCCACCTCTCCATCCACACTGCCTTGCAGCTGTTTGGAACCTTCTGTCTGTCCCCGTCCCCTGAGCCTGGGTGGGGTGGGACAGAGAGGAATACAGTGGCTGCACATCTGACAAGTTCCTCACATAGGCGAGAGCACCTTCAGCTTTAAATCTATTTTGTAGTCATTAAAAGCAGGGGATCACAGCCGGGCGGTGGTGGCGCACGCCTTTAATCCCAGCACTTGGGAGGCAGAGGCAGGCGGATCTTTGCGAGTTCAAGGCCAGCCTGTCTACAAAGTGAGTCCAGTACAGCCAGGGCTACACAGAGAAACCTTGTCTCGAAAAACCTAAATAAATAAATAAATAAATAAATAAAATAAAAGCAGGGGATCTAGATTAATGTACCTGGGTTTGGGTCACAAGCAAGAGACTGTCCACGTTGCCTGTCCTAATTAGGGGGATGCTGGCTTATTGAAATAACCGTAGCATCCAATTTCAGTGTTTAACATCAGTTCTCAACTTGTGGGTCCTGACCCTTGTGTGTGTGGGGGCGGGGGGAGGAGTCAAATGGCGTTTCACAGGGATCACCTAAGACCATCAGAAAGCACAGATATTTACATTAAGATTTATACCAGCAACAAGTTTACAGTTACGAAGGAGCAAAAAAATAATTTTATGGTTGTGGGGCCACCACAACAGGAGGAGGAGTTGTGCTAAGGAGTTGTGCATTAGGACGGTTGAGAACCATTGCTCTAACACAAGAGAAGTTCACTCCTTGCTCACTTGACTGTTCCGAGTAGAAGCTTCTGGCTGGCCTTTCTCACACGCAGTGATTTAGGGACCAAGGTTCCTCGAGCCTTATAGCCTTAGGACCTCAGAGTGGCTGGGGTCGGAGTGCCCATGCACTTAACGGAGCCTCATTTATCCCTGGCAGCTCCTGGAAGACATGCTCCCAATTTTCAGGTGGGAAAATAGAGACTTGGAGGGAGGGGTCCAGTCACTTGTCAGGGATCACAGTGACCCTCATTAGTAACTCTATCTTCCCGTTCTATTTACCATTTAAAACGTGACCAGAGTCCGTCCTTTTCTTCAGCCCTGTCCTACATGGCTCTCTGTCCTGAGTTTAATGGGTCCTTGGTTTGGGGGCTTGCTCTTGAGTAGGCGGGGGGGGGGGTGGGGGGGGAGCAGAGGAATTGAAACAACTGAGGCATTTGCCTTAGCTTTGAAAAAGCACAGAAGGTCATGGGGAAGAATCCTAGCCTCTGTCTTTGCTTGCTTCAGAGGCCTGCTTCACCTGCTTCATGAGTGTGTGTGTGTGTGTGTGTGTGTGTGTGTGTGTGTGTATTAGGGGTGGAGCGGAAGCTGTTTATCTGTCCTCTGGAGAGCTCAGCACAGCAGGTGGGCCCCCGCAAAAGGAGTCTCTTGACAAGCAGGCCTCTCTCCTGACACAACTGCCTCTTAATGGATTCTCAGTCTGGCAGTTCCTCCTGAAGCCGACTGCCAATGAGCCTGCCTGTTCCTGTGCTTGACACTGCTGATCAGAAATGGGTTTCCTTTTGACACCCTGCATGGCCTTGATCAAACAACAGAGACTAGTTAACCCAAAGCCCATCCCTAGATGTCCCTCCCTCTCCTGCAGGCAAAGTGACATTGACAGCTGCCGGAAGGAAGCATGAGCTCGGGTCCTCACTCCAAGCTCTGCAGAGGCTGTACACATTCCAGGAAAGCCCCCTGGGTGCTCTGAATGGGCTCTGGCCTCTCTGCAGATGTGCATCCCACTCAGTGGCATGGCCTCCCTGAAAAGGCCCCCAGAGGGGCTCTGCTCTGTGTGTGTTGGAAGTCAGGCGGGTTGGCAGCAAGCATAAGGGCTCTCAGAGAATGTTCTTTCTTCATTGATGGGTACTTTAGCAAGCCTTTCCCTCCTGGGAGTTTCCTGGCAGGAAGGTAGGGAATGTGTGACTATTGTAAGAAATAGTTGAAGGCTTGACACAAGTGGCTGCCATGACCCTGGTCCAGTCTGCCTGAGCAGCCCTTCTTGCAGCCACCTGGACAGTAGAGGGGCACACAGCTGTTCTGTTCTCTCTCTCTGCAAGGATGTTCGCTGCAGCTTAGAGCAGACTTAGGGAGCAGGGCCCAAGAGCTCCTGCCAGCCTGGTCCTGTGAGGACCTGCCCACCTCGGGAAGTTTCATGGGAATTTACTCATTGGCTTTTGCAGCCTTGCAGCAAGGACTGGGCTGAGCTAGCTAGCCCCACGGAAGGGTGGTGGCCCTGCTGTCTGAGACCCAGAGCAGAGAGTCCATGAGAGTACCCCTCTTCGGCTCCAGTGAGGTTGGCAGAGCAGATAAAGAAGTGACTTCTGGGCTGGAGAGATGGCTCAGCGGTTAAGAGCACTGGCTGTTCTTCCAAAGGTCCTGAGTTCAATTCCCAGCAACCACATGGTGGCTCACAACCATCCACAACATGATCTGATGCCCTCTTCTGGTTACAGATGTTCATGCAGATAAAGCACTCATACATAAAATAAATAAATAAATCTTAAAAAAAAAAAAAAAAAAGAAGTGACTTCTGAGAAGTACATTGAACGGATGATGCCTAGTGTGCCCCAGATTCTCGAAACCTCTGTGCCTAGTTGGAGTTTGGGCATAATCCTTCAAGGTATTTTTTTTTCTCCCAGTACAAAAGGACAAATTCAATGTCTGGTGGAAAGAACTCTTTTTTTTTTTTAGATTTATTTTATGCATATGTGTGCTCTATCTACATGTACACCTGCATTCCAGAAGAGGGCACCAGATCACATTATGGATGGTTGTGAGCCACCATGTGGTTGCTGGGAATTGAACTCAGGACCTTTGGAAGAGCACTAGGCAGTGCTCTTAACCGCTGAGCCATCTCTCCAGCCCCGGAAAGAACTCTTTATCTGTTACTTAATTCTTCTGTTTTGTTTCAAATTACAGGACAGGTCTTTCAGACACTCTGCCAAATATGTTAGGGTTCCCTCCCCCCCCAATCAAGAAAGAAAAGGCCACAGGCCTCTGAATCCTCTATCTGCCCCCAGACCAAAGGAGATAGATCACCGCTGACGTCTCTCTGTTATATTCAAGGCCAGCACTTGGGTCATTGGGTTTTTGAATTCTGTATTGAGCCAGCAGTGTGATGAAGGCCACCGTGAGGTCCCAGGCTGCCTGGGGGGGACGTACAGAGTGCTACTCAGAGCAGGAGGGAATTCAGGATCCTATCTAGGTTTTGGTGTGAAGCAGTCTGGTTTTTTTTTTTTTTTTTTTGGCCTTGGGCAGGAGGCCAGCCCATATTTGTTGCATTATTCCCCCTTCCTGACACTAAAATACAAATTTGTTTTATTTAAAACAAACAAACAAACAAACCAGGACTCAACTGTGTGATCTGTTTGGAGAGTGACTCCTTGCCCTCTTTGCTGTCTATTCTTTTGTTTGTTCAAAGAGTCATCAAATGGCTACAGAGTGCCACTGGCCTTCAGGGCACTAGGGATGCGTCACTAAACAAACCAGACAAAATCCAGCTTGCCAACCAAACAGTGTGTACTGGATTGAAAAAGCGGGCAGAGGAGAAAGTACCAGAGGGATGGGGTGGAAGCTAGAGCCTGGTAGAGTGACCTGGACATCCTGGCCACTGAGGGCTAAGGGACTTGATGGTAATGAGAGTCCAGGTGTTCTGAGGTTAGAACTGTGGTCTTCAGCTCTTTGTTGGAGTCTTGGGGTGAAGGGAGAGGTAGCCCCTCCCCACACCTGGCACTAGGGATCTGAGATGTGGAGAGAATATTTTACTGGGGTCACTAGTTCCCCTGAGGCTTTTCAATACTGGCCTTAGGTCTTACTCTCATTGGTCTTCAAGGCATTGTCTTTTCTAGAATGGGCTTGATTTTTCTCATTCCTACTCTGAACAAACTATCCTATGTGTTCCATTTTCACACTAAAGGCTTAATCCCAAGCCATATTATATCTAATGATGGGTAGATCAATGCTCCTTTTGTTTTTTGGGGGTTTTTTGGTTTTTCGAGACAGGGTTTCTCTGTGTAACAGTCCTGACTGTCCTGGACTCACATTGTAGACCAGGCTGGCCTCGAATTCACAGTGATCCGCCTGCCTCTGCCTCCCAAGTGCTGGGATTAAAGGCATGTGCCACCACGCCCGGCCTTCAGCGCTCCTTTTGAACGGTAGCAGGAAGGACCTGCCTGAAGTATCAGGATTAAGAGTCTGGGTTCTCAAGTGAAACAAACATGACACAGATGAAAGCTAATGCTATAATTAGTGCCAAGAATAGCCTCAGAGCTGGGGCCTTCATTTGTCCCCAAGCTGGCAAATAGGACCCATGTTGGTGTTAGCCACAGACTGAGCAGTTTGAGGCTAGAGAAGAGATTTCTTATCACTTTCATCAAGAGTATCAGCCTTACCCCAAGCAGTCGATTCAGAATCTTGAGGATGAATCATGTGAGCAGAACACTTACCAGGCCTACCCTACCTCTTGCCTGCACTTGTCTGGACTTCAGACCTCAGCTGCAGAGATGATGTGCTATAAATAGACCAGAGGAAAAGGTTTAGCACAGAAATCCTCTGTTCTCAAAACTGCTACACAGGGGCTGGAGAGATGGCTCAGCGGTTAAGAGCACTGTTTGCTCTTCCAGAGGTCTGGAGTTCAATTCCCAGCAACCACATGGTGGCTCACAACCATCTATACTGGAATCTGATGACCTCTTCTGGCATGAAGGGGTACATGCAGATAGAAGTTGTAACTGTGCAAAATAAATAAATATTTAAAAAAAAAACTGCTAATCTGGAGCCCGTGATGGCTTTTATTTGCTTGGTTTTGTATTTGTTGTTGTTGCTGTTGCTGTTTTTGAGAAAGGCTTTCACTAGGTAGGCCTGGCGTCCCGGAACTGGCTATAGCCTGTTTCTGCCTCCTGGGTGCTGGGATTAATGGTAGACCCTACCATGCCTTGGCTACCATGATGGTTTCACAAGTGGCCATACCCCAGTGACATCAACACTAGGTGTTTGTTTCTGAACACCAGGTGACTGTCAACAAGGAGGTGACTTCAGTTTCATGTCTAAATGTGAAGAAGGCACTTTGAATTTCATGACAGTGCCAGTGATGTTGGCGGTAATGGTGATGACATTGGCAGAGAATCTCATGGGTTTTCACACACTCTTCTCATTGGTCAGGCACACATACCACTGGAGGAGCAGAGAGCCATTTCCTGGGGGGCTGTGATAAATATGGACATCTGTGGGGCTCTTCCCAAGGTTGTTTGACCATTTTGTGTGCAAGGACACATGGGATTCAGTGATAGGGTGTACAAGCCACCTAGCAGTTGCTTCTCTTGGTTTGATTTCCTGGAGGAGATTATAGCTAGCAGGTAATGCTTTTCGAAAGGGATGTATCCACTCCACTGGAAAGCATAGGGCCAAAATAATCTGTAACCCTTCCAAATTAATAAATCAGCAATCAAGTCTGCTTTCAACAGACTGTCTTCTTCCTGTATGTCAAAGCTGAGTGCCCTAACATGACATCACTGATATCGAAGGAGCTTTTTAAAATACCACAGTTTCCAGGCGTGATGGCGCACGCCTTTAATCCCAGCACTGGGAGGCAGAGGCAGGTGGATCTCTGTGAGTTCAAGGCCAGCCTGGTCTACAAAGTGAGTCCAGGACAGCCAAGGCTACACAGAGAAACCCTGTCTTGAAAAAAACAAACAAAAAACACAAAACCAAAAACCACAGTTGTCATTGAAACTCTACTTTGCCTGTCCCCTCCTCCTCCTCCTCTGCCCATAACTACATCTCTTTGGGAGTTTTTAAAGTAACAACTGAGAATTGTGGTGGAAGATATCTCTACCACATAGTACTAGTCACAGAGCTACTGAACTTTAATTTGATAGGGTCCAAATGACCCAAGGAAGAGAAACGTTCCATTTGCTAATGGAAAGCTCATCGGAGGTCAGTTCCCTAACTTTTCGCCCTTTGTAGAAGAGGCAGAGAAATTCTGGCAGCTGTGGTAGAGCTTGGCCTCAGGGCCTTCACTGC
This sequence comes from Lophiomys imhausi, assembly GCA_907164525.1. Taxonomy (NCBI): domain Eukaryota; kingdom Metazoa; phylum Chordata; class Mammalia; order Rodentia; family Muridae; genus Lophiomys; species Lophiomys imhausi. Next base: position 7,234,083 of record CAJQZJ010001558.1, read on the forward strand.
AGTCAGGATCAATCTAGACCTCTCGGCTCTGACACAGGGTTGTTGTATATTTTTACTAGATTCCCACTAGACCTCTCGGCTCTGACACAGGGTTGTTGTATATTCTTACTAGATTCCCACTAGACCTCTCGGCTCTGACACAGGGTTGTTGTATATTCTTACTAGAGTCCCACGTGTTATTTAGCTTGATTGCCGCATTTATACAAGGAGTTAAGACATGGGGAGGAAAGATAATACACCTGTAAATTGCAAGACCGCTTCCTATGAAATCAGTAAATTATTTATTTAGTGGTTTGCTCTTTGTTGATTTCATGTTGCTGTGACAGCTCAGGGTAGAAGCCGGTCTGTCCACTGGCCCAGTAGGGGCTGCACACAGAGGCACAAGTCCTGGAAGGAAGGCCAATAATGTATTACATACAACCTTCAGCTGGCCACATGATAAATTGCCTCTTTATCCAGCCAATTCCAAGGAGATCTACTGGAGAGGACAGAAAGAGATATCTCACAGTGGCTAGCGTTTCTTGGAAGAGACCCAGCCGTCTCAGGGCTTGAGTCAGAATCTGTTTAAGAACACATTATGAATGCATTGTGTGCGAGGGGCCTGTCTGTCTCCCGAGATGTTGGAAACACCGTGGGCTCGCAGTTGCTTTGGTGTCTGTGCTACAGTAAATGCCCGACTTCATTTATTACTTTGATGGGCAAAGAAAGCTGCCTGCTGACAGTCATGTCCTTCCATAGCTCTTCCTAGCCTTAGTTTTTTAATCCTTCTCCACCCATCTGTAGTCTTGTTAAGTTAATATATGCAAGAAATTCGGGTGCTCTGGCCAAGGCCGTCCATTAGATCTAATGGAGTTGGGAGTGAGGGAAATAGGAGGCTTCGTATAGGGGGACCTATGACAGTGGTAACTGGTAGACCTTGGATAAGTCCTCTGCTTCTCTGTAGTCCTGTCATCTTTATCCACAACATGAGACATTTGGGTGACATGACTTGGACCGTCCCTTCCCACTCTGACATCCCAAGATTTGTACTTATGATTTGTACTAATACTCACTTCATGAGCAGTGTCTGTGTGGACCCGAAGACCACCTGAACGTGCCTGCGTTTTCAAAATCAGAGTCAGATCCAGCTCTAAATGCATTGGATTATATGGGCATTTTCTCTGAGGGAGATTATTAAGAATTTAGCCACTCACTCTGACAGCTTGATAGATAGAGTGGTTTTGCATGGTGTCTCTGGAAGAACTGACTGAAAGGGAGACATTTTCTGTTCCGGTGTGTGTGTGTGTGTGTGTGTGTGTGTGTGTGTGTGTGTGTGTGTG